>VDFB02047144.1:33860885-33961845 GCA_007258455.2 Sequoia sempervirens
AATCATTGAAATGGTAGAAGGAGACGGAAAGGGTGGAAGAAGGTTGGCACACGGTGAAAGAGAAGAAAGCAAAGAAGCTAGAGAAAAAATCATTTGCAATGGTTCTTCGGTCTCAGACAAAGGGCAGACCAAGTAGATCTTTAGCCCAGTGACCTGTTAATAGGTTTCTTTTAGGAATTGTTGGTTTTAGGTTTGTTTCTGTAAGGATGCCTGTTGAACCTCTGTTTATGATGAATTGTGTATCTGATGGAGTTGATTGTAATTTGGTTAGGAGGCAGGGCTAGGGGATGTGATTTTGGAGTCTAGAGTTGTGGGAAAGGTGTCTTTAAAATGAAAATGTAATGAAATAAGCTATGTAATCTAATTTTTTATTAATAAAATTAACTCTATTACCGACCAAAAAAAATTAAAAAAAAAGTGACAATATTTTTATTATTATAAGTAAATAAGGTTAGTGGCTATTGTAGATGGAATTTTATAAATTTTTATCTAAAATAAAATGTTAATAATATTTATAAATAAATAATATGTTTCTTGCATAATATTTTTATTAATCATTATTAACATCAAATAGATCCTCATAATAAGATATGGGAATGATAAATATGTTGAATTGTAAATGCTCAAAATATTAATTATTAAATGTAAATACTTGCCTCTAGGATGAATGTTGAATATAATTGTGCTCTTAAGTGTTTCATCACTATTGTAGAAAATGAGGGCTTGTCGAACAAATGTTCATAAGAATCTATAAACAAATTATTCTTTTATCAAGGTTATTTTCACGAATGTGAAATTGATCCCATGAGTGTAGATTTGAACCAAACATGGAAATTTGTTATCTATTTGGGGATCTAATCTTTATTAATTTTTAGAATTTCATTTCATCTTTCCTCAAAGCACTTATTTTGATCTTTACATAAAAACTTGGTTTTTGTGCTTGAGAGTTCATATATAACAAGGATAATACACATTTATGTCAAACCCTTGAAATGATGCCAAGATAATAAATTTTCAACAAAATTGAGTATAGAAAGTAGTCATGTAATATACCCTAGGGTGTTAATGTATCCTTAATATTACTAGATGCTTCATAAATAGTCCCATGGTGTGTGCTAAAAGGTGTTCAATTAATGTGTTCATTAGATGCTCTAAATGACAGGGTTTGTCTTTAAATACAACAACCTAGCATCAAATTTAACTAATTTGTACTTCAAGTTAGATCATAAAATTTAATTAAAAATAAAATAATTGTGACCAATTTTGAGTTCCATTTTTATAATAATGGGATCATTTATGTGAATACAAAAATGGTTTAGGATAGGACATGGATAAACTAAGGATTAGGTCTAGACCTTAGGAATGAATATAGATTGGAACAAAATTAAAATTCAAGATCATTATGTTCCCAAATTCCATAGAAAATCAATATTTTAACACCCTCGTTATTGCATTAGGATAAATGGGTCAAAGTGAGTTTAGAATGAAGGGGGAAACTACAATATATGCAATTTTACCATTACATTTTCTCCCATTTTTTCTTGCATGTGAACTACCATGAGAATGCATGTGTCAAAGTAAAATCACAAAACCAATATAAAAGAAAAAATATGGATACCTAGAAAGGTATGAATATAGAAGTAGATGTCATTTCAATAAATGTTCCCTTGTGAAGAGTGCCCCAATTGTAAATACAAAAGAAAATAATCCAAATAAGTAGCATCCATAAAGCGTTCAAAATAAGAATAAACACAAATGCTAACTATCTAGAACAAAATTAAATGGTTGCACCTCTTAGTAGCTAGATACTACATACATGACTAACATGGTACTACATAAGCATCTAGATAATACACTTGGAAACTAGATGTACTACTAATGCAACTAATATGGTATTACACATAATTTATCTATTGGATAAACAAATAATGCGGTACTGCACTTTGTAGCTCGATACTAGCTAAGCATGTGATAGTCCTTGTGACCATATCAAAGAGAGTGGTGTTTGTAAAATTATAAGCACCCTCCAATTATTTCAAGCAAAGAATGCAAGTTAGAAGAGAGTAGATAAATATATTAAAATCGCAATGATCATATAACAATGTAAAGATAACATGTAACACCATAGGAATATACTAATGATATGCTCATGAGAGCACATATAAAGGTAGCCAAATATATGCCCCAATATTTCTCTCAAGTAGGGAAATGAAAAGTATCCATGATTGCTAGATAAAAGATCTTGTAAGCTGCATAAATTTTAAATATCATCATAAAAAGTAATGAACATATGGTATAACCATAGTTAGGATAAACATGGACTAAGCATAAAATCATGGGATGTGACTATGATAATAATATAAATTAGTGTAATCACTAGAGAGAAAGATCGTGTTAGTAACATCTAGCAAAAATGATAATTGTATTCATCATCTGGAAGACTATGGAGGTCCTATACTTATAATAAAAAATATCATGTGAGTAACATGTAAGTGAAAAGTGTAAACACAAGTACAATAAATGTCACAAATATGGACAAGTGAGATAATATCATATGATGTAAATAATCATATATATTGGAGAACCTATAATTATCTAAAAATATATATCATTAGTAGAATCTGAGTACAATAAATAATGATAATCATGAAAAATATTAATTCTAATATGTATACTGTCATGTAAACCTACACGTGTGAACATCAAATGTGGGAAGCTTGCAAAAACTCTCAAATTGAGAATCCAACTCTTCATGAGATTTACAATAAGCTCTCAAAATCACTTGTGGAGGAAAAGGAAATAAAGAAACAAAAAAAAACACACAAGAAAGTAAAACTAATCTAAGTGAATGATTTGGAACCAAATCTATGGATAAGATGATTGTTTCTAAATTGAATTAATCACATGATAATAATTAATAAAGATATCCATAATATAAGTAAACAATTATCTTTATATCAAGAGGAATAAATCCAATCATGAATTCTTTTATTAGTCAAAATAAGAGTGCATAGTTAAATATATATGAATAGTTATATCAAAGTTAGATCATAAAGACTATTGAAATTGAAAATAGATGAGAATATATTAAGTCTTAAAAAACTAATTGAGAATAGAGCTCTTACTTATATTGTTGACGATAAAATGTAGACATAAGGTCTATATTTTTTATGTCGAAGTTAATCTCAGGTAGTGCAATAAGAAGAAATAAAAACAGTGTGATAGATAGCATATCCATAACATAAAGGTTCATAGAATTTTATAAATTACTAGACACTGTTAAATAGGCCTACTCATATATTCACATATATTATTTCTACAATTATCTTTATATCAAACATAAGAGAAATAAATCCAATCATGAATTCTTTTATTAGTCAAAATAATAGTACATAGTTAAATATATCTGAATAGTTATATCAAAGCTAGATCATAAAGACTATAAAAATTGAAAATAGATGAGAATATATTAAGTCTTAAAAAATAAATTGAGAATAGAACTCTTACTTATATTGTTGACGGTAAAATGTAGACATAAGGTCTAGATTTTTTATGTCGAAGTTAATCTCAGGTAGTGCAATAGGAAGAAATCAAAACAATGTGATAGATAACATATCCATAACATAAAGGTTCATATAATTTTATAAACTACTAGACAATATTATATAGGCCTACTCATATATTCACATATATTCTTTCTACATTATAAAATCTATACCACAAGCTATATATAGACATCACATATGCTTGAGAAGCTTCTCCGTATTTTCTCTATTCTATTATGTCATTTTACCTCTTATCTCTCTATTATATCATTGTGTGGTACATATATATGTGGATACAGAGAGATGTGTCATTCTTCCTTCATATATCTCTTGGATGTGAAGTAGAAGGTACCACATTATGCTATTTTCTCTGGAACTTATCTTTTAATGACTATTGGTTTATCTTGTTTTTAGCTCCTAGCTTGGAGCTTGGCAACATCCTTCTAGGCTATAAAAAATATTCAGTCCTCATGAAACCATTCTATATTTGAGTGTGATTCTAGGGTAGAATATTTTTACAAGTCATCTTGATCTACTTGTACTTTTCCTCCCAATTATTTATCATTTTCTCTTTCCTCTTCCTCATCTTGTTTCTCCCTTTATTCTTCAATTTATTTCTAGAGACTACCTCAATCTCTACATTTTCTATATTTAGACTTGTGGAAACCATAGGAATTGATATCTCTATTTTTTCTTGTTATTTTCCCTCTTACTTTTTAGTGTGTTTTGGTTCCTCTATTTTTTTGGTTGGGGTTTCTTGCTCTCTACTAATTTATTATAATCTTGTTGTGTTGTTTTTATCACTTATTCATATAGTTTACAATTAACATTTGTATTATCCATGTTGTGTAGTAGTGTATCTATCCTCTACCGGTTTTCTCAACTCTTGATCTTGAAATATTTGTAACCTTGCTTCTTGTTGTTAACAAGCATTTGGTCCTTAGCTACTTATTCAATTACTTTTATTTTTATTGATAAGTCTATTTTGAAAGCTTCATCTTTTTTCTACAATTTTATTTTGTAATGTTTTTTTTATCTCCTCCAAGAATCCTTCAGTGATTTGGAACATTATAAACTTATTCATAATTCACAAATTACTTCTTCTCATTTATAGTAGTAGTAGAGTAAGTCTGAAATACTTTTAATGATTTTCCTATTGTATATAATGTTCTTAACAACTTCCTTTTGTCCAAAGAAGGTACTTAAGCTTTCTTTTGTATCACTTTATTCCTTGTCCTTTGTGTTACTTATATTTGTGTAGTTTCTTTGTCCTCTATTTTTAAACTATCATTATATTGCACCAAAGCCTTATATTTGTTTCTTGTTGTTCTATTAGGTTATTCACTTGGTCATATCTCCTCTTCTAAGCTCATTTATAAATAAAATATCTATGATTTTTTCCACTAGAGTCTTAGTTTGTATGGGGCTATCTTCAACATTGACTTTTTCTACCACATCTTATTTCCTCTTTCCACTTTCTATTTATTTTTATAGTTGATTGCTTGTTCTAGAAAAACTTAGTCTCTCCAATATATTCTTGGTTTCTTCCCATATGGATTGAGCATCTTGTTGGATAGTGACTTCTTCAATGACAAGTGGTAAAGGATCTCATCTTGTTCTAACTTTTTTCACAATTTTCTCCTTCTCTTTGGTAATTTTTTAGTAGCCTCATTTTCTTTATTATCTATGAAATCCCACAATGTTCCAAACCTTTTATTAGTGGTATATTTTGGATATGAGAGTAGTTTTAGAGTTGTATATTCCAGCAATTCATTGGAAGTTTCATATGGTAGTGGTGGGATGGGAAAATTATGCAATCCAATTTCTTCTAAGTGATTGAAGTATTTGTCAATGATCAAGGCCACATCATTTCCTAGTTTCCTCACTACTCCATAGATCAATAATTCTTATTCTTGTATTCTTTATTAAATTTTCTAAAATTATGATTCATATCCATACCCAAAAATAATAATTATCAAGAAACCCTTCATATTTTTTTCAATTTTATTTGTAATTATTTTGTTAGATCTCCATATATATGGTGAAATTTTAGGTAATTCATGTAAAACACTATAGGGATATGCACACTATTAGTGATTCATACTTAAAATCATGGCGGCTTCTTTTTTCTTTCTCCAAGTGCTCCAGTAATTGCTCCTTTTGGGTTTCACATAGGTCGTATTTTGTTGTTTATTGTTATTTAATATTTCTCATGAATACATGAATTTGAGGTAGATTATTCCCTTTTGGTATGAACTAATATATATGTAAAGCATTTAATAATATAAGTTAGTATTGATAAATATCCTATTAAATGTGAAACCAATGAGTGTAGTTGTGAAATTATTATCCTTTGTCTCATAATCCTAATACTCTATGGAATGCTTCTCTAGTAATTATAAAGATTTTTTCCAAATATATGAATTCACCATGAATGTGGGTCAACACCAATCAGATCCATTTGTGAACATTGCACAATTTTGGAAATTATTTCCAAATTTCTAATTTGAACTTACTAATGTTAACATAATGGGGTAGGAATTATCTACTTACTTGATCCCCAGGTATTTAGTTTCTTTCACAAATCCACTATTATATATTGTTAAATTGGTGTGAATATGTTTTTGGACATCCTCTACATACACGCATCCTCCAAGGATGTTTAGAAAGCACCTTTTGGTTCATTTTTCATAGCCTTCCATAGATAATTTTTATATACTAGATATTTGATGTCCTTCAATTCAATTAGCTATGGAGTGGTTATGCTTATATTTTTTCTCTTTTTTCTTCTTTCTTTCCTTCGTTGACTACCTTTATACTTTCTCTCCATGCAATAACTTACGAATTTTATGTGTGTTTGATCTTAGCCCTCACCTCCTTTTATATATTTTTATTCCCTTCGTATTGACGTCATTGATTTTGATACATTTGACTATTGACCATGTGTATTATCCTTTTATAAGGTAACTTATCTCCTTCGCTAAGTGTTTTTCTATTGTAATTTATAATACATGATCTACATTTTGTTTTGGTTCCTTCCTTTAATTTGATTTATAATAATGTTTTAACAACACTCCATTAATATATCCTTCAAGGACTTCATTTTTTAGAATTTTAAATTGAACCACACTAGTTGGTTATATGTGATTTATGTAGTAGGTCCTATCCACCTATTTTTAAGTTTCCCAATTTATTGAATTTACTAGATCCTATAGTAGCACTATATTATATAATCATAATTGTTTACTTCTTATGTTATGTTAATGGCATACATGTTGTTTATGTTCCACTTGTGTTTGTTTGTAGGTTGCCAGTAATTAGTTTTTACTTAATTTTTCTAACTCCACTAGCTGGTGTTTGGTAGAGTATTCCTTATTTATTTTTGTAGTGATTGTGGTTCTCAAATTGTGCACTATGTTGATTTTACAAGTGTTAGTGTGTTAAGTTTTTCACTTAGGTTAATCTCTCGAGTAGTTTTGTTTCCCGTATCGAGAAGTTTTATACCCGTTGCTTTTTTCTTGCCTTTAAAAGGTTGTACCATATGTATTTTATCCATCTCAAATTTATTCACTCTTTTATGGTGAAATAGCTTTTAGCTTCTCTCATTTTCTATGAAGTTTTATTCTGCAAATGGTGATTTTTTTGGTTCCTTCCTTTAATTTGATTTATAATAATGTTTTAACAACACTCCATTAATATATCCTTCAAGGATTTCATTTTTTTAGAGTTTTAAATTGAACCACACTAGTTGGTTATATGTGATTTATGTAGTAGGTCCTAACCGCCTTATTTTTAACTTTCCCAATTTATTGAATTTACTATCCTATAGTAGTGCTATATTATACAACCATAATTGTGTACTTCTTATGTTATGTTCATGTCATGCATGTTGTTTATGTTCCACTTGTGTTTGTTTGTAGGTTGCAAGTAATTATTTTTTACATAATTTTTCTAACTCCATTGGCTGGTGTTTGGTAGAATATTCCTTATTTAGTCTTGTAGTGATTGTGGTTCTTAAATTGTGCATTATGTGTTGATTTGACAAGTGTTAGTGTGTTAATTTTTCATTTAGGTTAATCTCTCAAATAGTTTTGTTTCCCGTATTGGGAGTTTTTATACCCGTTGCTTTTTTCTTGCCTTTAAAAGGCTATACCATATGTATATTATCCATCTCAAGTTTATTCACTCTTTTCTGGTGAAATAGCTTTTGCTTCTCTCTATTCGTGAAGGTTTATTTTGCAAATGGTGCTCTTGGGAGGTGGATGACATCAACATGGTATCAAAGCACTATCTTTGAATTTTTTTGAAGAATTCAATTATAATGGTTTCTTCAGAGAAATGGAATTTTAGGAAATGGAGTGATTTTGTTCTCACCCATCTTAGTGAGGAGAATCTATTGCCATATTTGTATAATGAAGTTCCTATTCTAGGCACACGTAGTAGGTAAATGATATGGAAGGGATTTAGGGCTAGAGTCTATGGAATTATTTTTGAGCATATCAATGATGAGGACCTTTTAGATTCACTTTGTCATTTTGAGATCCCTTATGCTCTTTGGACTCATCTTTGAGAATCATATGGAGATCCTAATACTCTGACATCTCTTGATGACCCTCCTTCCAAGACCAGTGTGTCTCTTTGTTCTTCAGAGAAGATAAACCATGCTTGTGATCCTTTGGAGGTTGTTGAGACTTCAAATGAGGTTGTGCTTGCTTCAAAGGTTCCTGATTCTTTGTCACATATAGTTGATCCGCCTTCATTGAGTACTTCCATCATTCCTGAGCAACAAGATTATGATTGTCTTCCTAATTGGGATTCCTATTTGTCGGACATTGGTTCCTTGTTTGTGGAGTCTCACATTTCAGATTTGGAGGACACATTTGAGGGGTTATCTCTCCTCTTTGATGACAATTATTGCATAATTGTTGTCAAACCATCTCTATCGTTGGAGAGTGTTCAACATCAGTTTCTAGTGGTACCTTGTTTGTCACCTTATATTGTGATTGGGCATGTTCTTGATTGGTTCGTGGCATCATCTTCCAAGGTTTTGGTGACACATGAGTAGATTTCAGAGATATTTTCATCCTACATTTGGATTCCACTTGCTAATTCCTATCCAGAATGGGAAGCATACTTGCATTTGTATTTGGTTTTGTTTCTTCCAAAAGGGAGACAAGTTGTTTGTCGACATTGGATCATGTTTTTTCTTTAGGCACTTACTATTTTTGTAGGTGATTACACATTGTGGGGGGGCTATATAGTCTCTCTCTTTCCCTCTTATGAGGGGATCATTGATTATATATACATGATGTATGTAGTCCTTAGGGGGTGTGATTGATTCCTCCATCCATGCATCATTTTTCTTTTCTTTTCTCTCTTTTGGAGAGGGGTTTTTCCCACAAGGTTTTTCTCTTTTTCTTCAGTTGTGAGAGATTGCATTGTAAGACCCATATTTCATTTTTTGCATTTTTACATCTTCATTCTCCCTAAGTTTGCACTTAAGGGGGTGTGTTAATGTGTTAAGTTTTTCACTTAGGGTAATCTCTCGGGTAGTTTTGTTTCCCGTATTGGGAAGTTTTATACCCATTGCTTTTTTCTTGCCTTTAAAAGGTTATACCATATGTATTTTATCGATCTCAAATTTATTCACTCTTTTCTAGTGAAATAGATTTTGCTTCTCTCTATTTGTGAAGGTTTATTTTATAGATGGTGCTCTTGGGAGGTGGATGACACAAACAACAAGGATACATCCAATCCATCTAGACTAGTTAGAATTGAAAAAAAAAAGTTAACCACTTAAATATTGTGTAGTAGGCCTAGAGCACTACTAATATATTTGTATCCCAATTTGATGTTCCTTCATTAAAAAATTTGGTTAGTGCCTTACCCAAAAAATTATTTAGTTATTCACCTATCCCATTGGCTTGCAGGTAGTATTGTTTTCTATTATTGTGACTTATCATGAATGCACTCTAGAGTTCTTGAATAACTGAATTGATAAAATGTTTCCTTTGGTCATTGGTGATGTTTAGAGGGCATATGAATCTTGTAATAATATTTTTGTAGATTAATTTAGTTGTTATTGTTGTCACCTAGAAATTGCACCCTATGCACAGAGATTGAAACTGAGCTTTCTAGAGACACATGGGATCATTTCAAGGTTGTGGGTCACCTGAATTTTAAATGAACCTCTGGAAGGTCAGCTTCCTTTAGGTATCACCTAAAACTATTGATTCTTTGAAGGGAAAGGGAGAAGGGAATGCATAAAATAAAAACTACACTATGGTGATACACCAAACTAATAAGAACAATGAGATACTCAGTTTGCACTTGAATACTGATTATGAACATAAGATTACACAACAAATTTTGTAATCCTTGCACTAACGTTTCACAAATAGGTTCGATTCATACACTTTTTCCAGAGAGGAAAGAAATATTTTCACATATCAGAATCTATGTGTGACTAAATGAACACAATTTGTAATTTGTATAATGATACTTTTGCAAAGGAAGGCATGAAACACAAGATAAAGTTATGAAGGAATGAAAGAAATTCACAAAAATAACTTGATCATGAACCTGAAATGCACAACACTCTGCAAGAACAAGATGGAAATCCGAACATCAATAGTCACCAAAGCAAACTTTATACATCATGCTCTAAAATGAGTTACAGAATTTTGCTAATCCGAGAGAGGACTGTAGAAGTCACAGACTTCAGAAAAGCATCAGGAGAACTCCTTTACAAGAAGGAAAAAAATCCTTATATACAAGAGTGAGGTCGGCCCCTCAGGGCTTACAAAAATATTTGTCCTCGGGATAAATCTCCCTCTGATCTTTTGATGAAATTTAATGTTGCACCCTGCGTGTCCATGTCGGTGAAGAGTCATTCCCTAGAGAGGCCTTCAGATCTTTCACAGCTACCACATTCATTTCTGATCCTCATGTCCTCCTTGAACCTCTTCGGCCGACTGCTTTGAATGCCCTGAGCTCATAACAGATACGTGTTGCATTCATTTCGTTGATGTTCTTCATCCTGGTCAGACTGCCACGGCTCACTTTTAGATCTCCCTGATTGGTCGAGTATACTCACACAGATTCTCTAGGTGGTCAAAAACTCCTTTGATTAGAATCGCATCTCGGTGAGACACTGAAAGTGTCTCACCGATGTGATTATTCCCTTTGAAACTATTGGCACAACATGTGACAGTCGATGAGAGCTCTTATCGAGCCCAAAAATCATATTGATATCGCCTTTGTGGTCGCCAAGACAATCGTGTTTGGCCAAACAACATGGAGAACTCTTCTCATCCTCTATCGGCGAAGGTATATTGATGTCACCCCGACGCATTTTGCTCTAACCGAGCTCTGCATTCTTTGTTGAGACCCTATCGGGTCAACAAGACTCTCAGCGAGGCCTCCCTGCTTCGGTAAGAGCTCATTTCGTTTTGCTTTAGCAAGAGAAACCTTCATCGGCAAGAGGTCATAGCGGCCTCTTTTGTCATGCTGATATCGCCTCCCATTCTAAGACCACACCATGTCGGTAAGACATCCTACCAAATGTAAGACCTCCTTTCTGAGTCTCCCCAAATGCAACATTCCTTTCGGCGTGACTCCCATTGGTCGGGAAAACCTCATGGCAAAGGGAAAAAATTACACTGAGCCCCCTTTTTGTTTCGACAAGACACCCGATGTCGAGAAGACATCTCTCTGAAAACATGACCATTCACCGAGCTCTTATCTTGTCGCCGAAACTTTGGCCTGTCGGCCAGACCCTTTGTCGAGCACACTATGGTCTCCCTGAATTCTCATCTTTCAACCAGACTACCTGTTTGTCGCCGAGACTTTCACCGAGGACTCCTCCATTCTGCCCGAGCTCTTTATTTCCTTCAGCAAGACCGTGGCAAGTCAAGAAGACTTCATGGCGAAGTCCACCAATCATACCGATTCCTGCTTCCGTCGCTAAGACCACCTTCATTTACCAAGACATCTTATAGAATTCCTTTTCATTCGATGAACTCTTCATTTCAAGAAGACTCTAAGCCGTCGGCGAGACATTACGCCGATTTAACCTTCCTTGGGCGAGAAAAAAAACCTTCTGCCGAGGCTTCTTGATCTGTAGGCAAGACCTCCAAGTGTCGGTGAGAGATCTTACCGAAAACAAAACTCTACCCCGAGCCCCCTCATCTTCAACAAGACATAATTCCTTCACTAAGACATCATGGTGAAACTACTTCCTTTGGCTGAGATCACCTTCGTTCGCCGAGACATGGCCATGTCGACAAGACCTTAACCCGACGGCTGGAAATTATATTGATGTCAAATGTCGGGGAGACCTCCTGCGTTCGGCGAAACCTTGTGGCAAAGGGGCCAACCTTTGTCGAGAGCCCATCCTTCTTGTCAGGGAGACATCTACTGAGCTCATTGCTATCGCCAAAACATTCCTGGGTCACTGAGACCTCTTAGTGAGTTCAAATTTCCATACTGAAGACTTCAACATAAGGCATTGTCGACGAGATATGTTAGTTTCGCTAAGACATCACATCGAGCTCTAGGACTTACCCTGAAGTGCTCATATGTCGCCAAGAGTTATATCGAAGATATCAACACCATCAATGAGACATTCCATTCTCGCTAAGACTTCTCTCCAAGACTCTTTGTGTTACCCCAAACGAATGCAGTTGGTGTGACCTCTCACATCGGTAAGACTTCTCACCGACAGTATTTCTTCCGGCGAGAGTTTCCTCAATGACTTTAAACCAATTGTTGTCGGCGAGACTTTAACTCTCCACTGGGACTTCTCACCGAGCTGCTATAGGTTATCCCAAAGCCTGTGGTCACCCTGAGTCTCCCCGATTTACGATTGAATGGCCTATCAGCCAAAGAATTTCACGCAATAAGAGGTCATACCGAACACTTCTTGTCACAACGATAGGCTCTACAATGAAAGCGTTTGACAAGACAGAAACTAGGTCACAACGACCTATTCAAAACATAATGTATCAAAGCTGCTAGTCGGCCAAATAGTGAAGATGTCATACCAACTTGGCTCTAATGGAGGCTTGAGCGTATGATTATTGAGGCATATTTCCCACAAAACAGGCTTCCCAACTAAGTTCCCTGTGAAATGTCATCAGATGCATGAACTAACCCTCAATGGAAATATCCCATCTGGCCCTTATGAACATCTGAAACATAATTTGTCTTGCCTGATTGAGCCCATAGGTGAAAATTGGGTAACATTTTTGGTGACCTTTGCTAGATGTTTGCCTGCTAAACATAAAACCAGTAGCCTAGGCCTATCCATTGGGTACGGAGTCATTCGGACAAATCAGAAAAGATCAAGAGTAGCTTTGTACATGGCTGTAACTCATTTTGAGACTCACTAGAACACTTGGAAACTTATTGAAAATAAGAAAAACTAAAATAAACTATTTACATGTGTTGAAACAACACTTAGGGAAAGAAATAGCAACTAAACCTATCCTACACTAACCAGTAATAAGTTGGTCAAACAAACCATTCACATGATGGTTGAAATAGCTACCCTTTCTTCTTAAAGTATAATGATTGGCATGCTTAATGGCAGCTGAATAAAAATGGGACATAGGAAGATATTTAACAAGGCGATGCACTACCCTCTAAAAGAGGTGAATAAATTTACTTACCTCACCAAACAGATGATACGTATTATCAACCAAAGGAGGACAAATGAGTTTAACATACTCTTGTTTGGTTGTCAGTGCATCTTGGATATTTTCTTTTGTTGTACCTTCGTGTGTAGGTATAGTATTGGTGCTTGGTGTTGTATTGGACTCCATCTAAGCTAGGTATCTTATTGGACAGCCTTTGGTAAGGGAAAAGCTTGAACTTTCCTTGCTGGACTCTTGTTGTTAATGTTCCATTTCATCTTTTTCTTGAGCATATGCTGATTGGAGGTAATATGCAGGTTGATTGTCGCTCCTTATGCTCTTTGTCCAGGACAGAATACACCTCCTCCTCAATAAAGTGGGGAAGCTCATATAATAAGTTCATAGGCTGCAAGGCATTATCTTCAACAACTTCTTCAATAGTCTCACCAACCTGAATGGGCTAATCACATGCTTCCCTTTCATATGATACTAGTTCATCATCTATGTTGGAACAAAAAGCTTCTATGATATCATCTAACTCATAATTTTGCATTAAATCTAGATGAATTTTATCATTTAGTTGCTCTATTCTAGGCATAGATGCTATCATGCATGTGAGATCTTCATCTTCATCGACAAATTGAAGAAGTTCATCGAACAAGTCAGCCATGTTCTCTGGTTGCCCATTATCAACTGGTAAATCAAGAACCTACATGATCTCTTCCACTTGCTCAACATAACCAAGTAGTTGATCAAATAAAGAAGTCAAATGTTGCTCTTTAAGTGGCTCCTTTTCCAGAGAAACTTGGGCATCCTCTGTCTACAAGTGGATCTCCTTGACTGGCAACTCCTGCATTCTGCCTTCAGCCATCTTATAAACAGCATCAAAAAAAAATTCAAATGAATCGAAATCTAAGGGGTTCAGCAATGAATTTGATTCAACCTCATCTTCACATGTGCTATTGTTGTTTTTCCAACTGTTATCAATCAACAACTCCCCAAAATGTTCTTGTTGTTCAATCATTTTCTGATGTTGCTTTCTATATTCCTCCATAGCGAGATGTAGCAAATCAATATTTTTAGTCTCCTCCAAATTGAGTGAGTTGTACTAGTCAAAGATCTTCCCTTCCTTTACTTCTTGGATGCTAGAGCACGATTTCATTTACATGATAGATGAAGGAAACTCACAAGGTGACTGAGATGGGAATTTCCAACTTGGAAACCTAAGGGTAGAAGACTTATTGATAGGCTCACTATATCTGGAAGCATCCTCTTTCATTGGATGATTCAACATTATAGGAGGAGGTGAGCTGATACTAGGAATGGAAAGGGCCACCTGTGTCTCATACCTTTGTGCTTGATAATATGAATAAGCCTGACTACCTTGTACCTGAGCAAATAAGAATTTCATTTGCTCCTCTTTGGCCATTATCTCTCCCTCAAAATCTTCTTCAACCTGACATCCCAACTCCTGCTACTGTGAAATAAGATTTTTTTGTTTCTTGACATTGACCAACATACCATACATGTAGGAGAACACCCTACTGACATCATTAATCTGCATATGTTCAAACCTCTGGCTCAAAGCCCACAACACACGATCAAACTGTTAGAGCAGGTCCATTATAGTTTGGTAAGGATGCTTCAGAGGCTGATTATGCAAATAATCATGTTGGTTAACATCAGAAACCTCCTCCTCAGGTTGATTTTGATTATATAATGGCTGACATAAGGGTTGACCAGGAGTGGGAGGGTGGGAAACATGATGAAAATACTGGTAATCTGCTAATATCAGGTCATTTGACATAAAAATAGTAGGTTGTTCTGTATAGTATGGTTGATGGGAGGACATATACACATGACTCTCATGGAATGGAGGTGGAAAGACCTCATATTGCTGATAACTAATCATTGCAAAGGTAAGGCATGAGGAATAACAAGCCTAAAGATCAAACTTTATTAATTGTAGACACCTGGGCTGTCGGAACTAGTTATGAAGTTGGAGTCACCATGATATGTTGATATTTTGCCTTTGAAAGACCTGAAATTTACTGGCTGCATATCAAAAACCAGTAGTAGACATATAATTTCCAAACTGTCTATTTGACAGTCCCATCGGGCGTGCCAGAAACTGTTGTCACCTAGAAATTGCACCCTATGCACAGAGATTGAAACTGAGCTTTCTAGAGACACATGGGATCATTTCAAGGCTGTGGGTCACCTGAATTTGAAATGAGCCTCTGGAGAAGGCTGGCTTCCTTTGGGTATCACCTAAAACTGCTGATTCTTTGAAGGGAAAGGGAGAAGGAATGCATAAAATAAAAACTACACTATGGTGATACACTGAACTGATAAGAACAATGAGATACTCAGTTTGCACTTGAATAGTGACGATGAACATAAGATTACACATCAAATTTTGTAAGCCTTGCACTAACGTTTCACAAACAGGTTTGATTCACACACTTTTTATGGAGAGGAAAGAAAGATTTTCACAAATCAGAATCTATGTGTGACTAAATGAACACAATTTGTAATTTGTATAATGATACTTTTGCAAAGGAAGGCATGAAACACAAGATAAAGTTATGAAGGAATGAAAGAAATTCACAAAAATAACTTGATCATGAACCTAAAATGCACAACACTCTGCAAGAACAAGATGGAAATCCGAACATCAATAGTCACCAAAGTAAACTTTATACATCATACTCCAAAATGAGTTACAGAATTCTGCTAATCAAAGAGAGGACTGTAGAAATCACAGACTTCAGAAAAGCATCAGGAGAACTCCTTTACAAGAAGGAAAAAAATCCTTATATACAAGAGTGAGGTCGGCCCCTCAGGGCTTACAAAAATATTTGTCCTCGAGATAAATCTCCCTCTGATCTTTTGATGAAATTTAATGTTGCACCCTACATGTCCATGTCGGTGAAGAGTCATTCCCTGGAGAGGCCTTCAGATCTTTCACAGCTACCACATTCATTTTTGATCCTTGTGTCCTTCTTGAACCTCTTCGGTCGAGCGCTTTGAATACCCTAAGCTCATAATAGATATGCGTTGCATTCATTTTGTTGATGTTCTTCATCTTGGTTAGACTGTCATGGCTCGCTTTCAGATCTCCCTGATTGGTTGAGTATACTCACACAGATTCTCTTGGAGGTCAAAAACTCCTTTAATCAAAATCGCATCTCGGCGAGACACTGAAAGTGTCTCACCGATGCGATTATTCCCTTTGAAACTATTGGCACAACATGTGACAGTCGATGAGAGCTCTTATCAAGCCCAAAAATCATACTGATATTGCCTCTGTGGTCACCAAGACAATCATGTTCAGCCAGACAACATGGCGAACTCTTCTCATCCTCTATTGGCGAAGGTATATTGATGTCACCCCGACACATTTTTCTCTACCCGAGCTCCACATTCTTTGTTGAGACCCTATCGGGTCAGCAAGACTCTCAGCGAGGCCTCCCTGCTCTGACCAGAGCTCATTTTGTTTTGCTTCGGCAAGAGAAACCTTCATCGGCAAGAGGTCATAGCAGCCTCTTTTGTCATGCCGATATCGCCTCCCATCGCTGATACCACACCATGTCAGTAAGACATCCTACTGAATGTAAGACCTCCTTTTTGAGTCTCCCCAAACGCAACATTCCTTTTAGTGTGACTCCCATTGGTTGGGAAGACCTCATGGTGAAGGGAAAACACTACACCGAGCCCCCTTTTTGTTTCGGCAAGACACCCGCTGTCAGGAAGACATCTCTCTGAAAATGTGACCATTCACCGAGCTCTTATCTTGTCGCTGAAACTTTGGCCTATTGGCCAGACCCTTTGTCGAGCACACTACACTCTCCCCGAATTCTCATCTTTCGGCCAGACTACCTGTTTATCGTCGAGACTTTCGCTGAATTCCTCCATTCTGCTCGAGCTCTTTATTTCCTTCGGCAAGACCGTGGCAAGTCAGGAAGACTTCATGGCGAAGTCCACCAATCATACCGATTCCTGCTTCCATCACTAAGACCACCTTCATTCGTCGAGACATCTTATAAAATTCCTTTTCCTTTGGTGAACTCTTCATTTCGGGAAGACTCTAAGCCGTCGGCGAGACATTACACTGATTTAACCTTCCTTGGGTGAGAACAAAACCTTCTACCGAGGCTTCTTGATTTGTCGACAAGACCTCCGAGTGTTGGTGAGAGATCTTATCGAAAACAAAACTCTACCCTAAGCCCCCTCATCTTCGGCAAGACATAATGCCTTCACCAAGACATCATGGTGAAACTACTTCCTTTGGCCAAGATCACCTCATTCACCGAGACATGGCCATGTCGGCAAGACCTTAACCCGACGACTAGAAACTACACCGATGTCAAATGTTGGGGAGACCTCCTGCATTCGGCGAAACCTTGTGGCGAAGGGGCCAACCTTTGCCGAGAGCCCATCCTTCTTGTCGAGGAGACATCTATCAAGCTCATTGTTGTCACCAAAACATTCCCGAGTCGCCGAGACCTCTTAGCGAGCTCAAATTGCCACACCGAAGACTTCAACATAAGGCACTGTCGGTGAGACATGTTAGTTTTGCTAAGACATCACATCGAGCTCTATGACTTACCTCGAAGTGTTCATCTGTCACCAAGAGTTATACCAAAGACATCAACACCATTGGTGATACATTCCATTCTCGCTAAGACTTCTCTCTGAGACTCTTTGTGTTACCCCGAACAAATGCAGTCAGTGTGACCTCTCACATTAGTAAGACTTCTCACCGATAGTATTTCTTCCAACGAGAGTTTCCCCGATGAATTTAAACCAATTGCTATCAACGAGACTTTAAATCTCTGTTGGGACTTCTCACTAAGCCGCTATAAGTTATCCCAAATCCCGTGGTCGCCATGAGTCTCCCCGATTTACGATTGAGTGGCCTATCGGCCAAAGAATTCCACGCGATAAGAGGTCATACCGAACACTTCTTGTCACAGTGATAGGCTCTATAGTGAAAGCATTAGGCAAGATAGAAACTAGGTCACAGCGACCTGTTCAAAACATAATGTATCAAAGCTGCTAGTCGGCCAGACAGTGAAGATGTCATACCGACTTGGCTCTAATGGAGGCTTGAGCCTATGATTATTGAGGAATATTTCCCATAAAGCAGGCCTCCCAACTGAGTTCCCTGTGAAATGTCATCAGATGCATTAACTAACCCTCAATGGAAATATCCCATCTGGCCCTTATGAACATCTGAAACATAATTTGACTTGCTTGATTGAGCCCATAGGTGAAAATTGGGTAATAGTTATATTTATAATATAGTTTATTGTTAGTTCAACTTTTTCTATATTGTTAAATATTGTATACCAATTATGATAAATTGTGCCCTAGTCTCCTAAGTGGGTGGATTTCCAAAGCCTACATGAATTTAATAGCCCATTTCTTCAATGGTGGAATGGCTAGTACCAATTATAGTGGCATTCCATCCCTTGTTGTTGGCCTACCTATTTGTTGAAAAACATCACATGTGAAAATAATTATTTACATATTTAAAGAGTATTTTCCACCAAAGTCCAACCAATAACACTTTTCTTGTCATTTTAGTTCTTGAATTGTATCCTCTAGATATACCTTCATGTGCTTCCTTTAGAACTTCTTTTTATTCATGTTTCATAACTATTATTTATAGAACTTAATCTTTCCATAGAATATAGATTTATCCATTAATAATTGTAGAGGGAAGAGCTTTTGGAATTAATCTCCTTTTATTTTTCTTAGTATAGCTTTCTAGGAGGGTACTAGTAGATAGTAATTGACCAATTTCATACAACCCATTAGGTACCATATTTATCTCAAACAAGTGTGCTCTAGGGAAATCATCTTCAACTTGGTCTCCTTCACCATTATTAACACTAGAGAGGTAATATGGTCCTTGATTTTCTTGTCTTGATTTGACCATAATTTTAATATTTAATTCTTAAAAAAGCATTAACCATGTACATATATGTCCATGTATTACCAATCTATGCATGAGGTATTTCAATGGTTCATGACCTATATAAAAATTGAATGAAGTTGTTATAATATGATGTCAGAGAAAACATAGTGCTTAAAGCCTCTCTTTCAATAGTGTAACATATGAAAAGGGGAACCCTAAGTCTAGGGAATAAACCTAGGGTTGTTTTTGGTCCTTTTTCAAAGGTACATTATAATGCAAATCAATGAGGTGAATATATTGAATTTCAACCATGAGGGTGAGTCAATCAGACCTGGATCTGCATCCGAAGGGCCTTAGAAATGGATTGGAATTGATTTTTCACTAGCCTGATTAGACTATATGACCTAATATGTAAAATACATTAACCCGACGACTGACAGACTAAAATAACAGTTTGTAGGTAGATTTGGGAAGTGCGGGAGATTGTGTACCTACCTAGAAAATTTGGATTCGACTACAGTAGGAGGACATAGTTTCCAAGGGGCGTATGATTCCCTGATAGGGTGTCCTACTCAACTTTTTGGGTCCTCTAGTGGTAGATATGAGACTCTTGTTTCCACTTGTAAAGTTGTCGAAGGTGAGTTTTCATGGTTTGACAAGATCTAGGGCTATGAATGTAACAATGGACAACTTGTCTTCAATATTTCTTCAATCTTCTTCGAACCTAAGATCTGCACATTCACAAAGAGAAGAGATGTGCCATTTAGAGGTTTTCCTTAGTCAAACCCCGTGTAAGTGTTTCCACTTCCACAATGGAAATGTTAATGATAAAATGATAATGGATAGGAAAGGAATGATGAAATCACAAAGTGCTACAACTCACCACCCTTCAATGGCTTCCTTAAAGGACTAAATTCATGCACATCACCTCAAGGTCTTGGATCTTACTTGCTTGATTGCTTGAATTGCTTTGGAGACCCAGAAAAGGGGTTAGCCTTCACAAAACAATGATAATAAAACAACATGAACTCACATACACTTTGACATGATACTTAAATCTTGAATTGTTATCATAAATCACTTAAATGCTACTCTTGAATTTCTCTTGACAATAATGCTTTCTCATAGTTCCTTTTATTTTTAAAATGGTGAAAAGACTAGGTATTTATAGGCATTTATTCAATTTCTCAAAAACTAGATTCCAAAAGTTGATATTGTGTTACACTCTAATTTTGAACCATAAAATTTTTCTTTCTTAAATTAAAATGGCTCCCATCCCATGCCTTCAGTAATGGTTCGAAGTTGCGGCTCTCACAAGATTCATAACCTTTGTTTCCAATTCCTTTGTTTTTCTAACTAATGTCACGGATTTTGAAAGTTTTATAACCACCCGACTACGTAATCCATCTCTCTTATCAACCTCACCCAAGGGTATCCTAAGTGATCGATATGTCAAAAGTTTTCAAAACCTCAAAAGCCCTGACATGTGGTTCATTGGTTCTATCTTTTTGACCCTGTGACTCTGCAACAAATTTCTTGATTTTTGAAACACCGCCAGCCTATTTAATTGTTTGTACGATGTATCATGAGAATATGTTTTCAAGTGTTTCAAAATATAAACTCGATCTTAAGGCTCTTTTATCAAGGAAAAAAATCCATGATGCATTAATTGGCCTCTTAAATGACAAGTGTAATGAAGGTAGTGGCACACTATCAGCAGGTTAAAAGGAATCATTACCTACCGGCGTAATTAAATAAGCTTGTTTATAGATAAAGGTGGCAGTATTTCTAAGCTCAGTTTCTCCATCAACTTAGGCATTTTTAAAATGGGGCTTCCTACAACTAGTGAGACCTGGGACGAAGAGCCTATGCCCGTCATGCAACTCGACTTAGATTGGCCCAAAGAGGAAGAAGTTGTTATTATCTCTCAATTGCGTACAGTCGTGTGGAAGGAGAATACTAGCTACCCCCAATATCGCAGGTTAATCTTCATTCTAGAGGAGGAAGGAGAACGCGTTGAGCTACACAACCTCTTTATGGAAATACGACTAGTGGTGGAGAATGCTCCTCCACCAAAAGAAATTTGATTTTCTCCTTTTTTGCATGGAATTTTTGCAGTTGATGATGGTAACCGTGAATTTTGTGTAAAGAAACCATTTTCGTTTTAAAACCTTTTCTTGATATCGGTTGCTCTCAAAGTCCATTATTTTCGGAAAAAAAAATAGTTATATTTGTGTATATATATATTGGTCTTAATGAATTGAAAGGGGGGTATATAGAAGAATTAGGAAAGGGGAGGAAAAAGAAAGGAGCCTGCTCTTCGCACAATTTTTGTACGAGGATACTGAGTTTGTGAACTCATTTTTGATACTGAAGGAAATAAAGAAGATGTTTTAATCTTTGAATTCGTTAATGTTTTCTTTGATTACAAATGAAATTTGAATCTTTGTAATTGTTCTTCAGTGTCTATTCTTCTATATGAAAATTGCGCGTGTGATTTTTTCTGAAACTTTGAATTCAGAATCATTTATCTATTGAAAATGGTCTTGTGTTCTTTCCTTTCTGGTATATTGTTCGTAATTACATGGGATAGACGAACTTTGTGTTATTTGTTCATAGTTACCGCATTTTAAATCAAGTTTTCACATCTACTTTCATGGTTATGGGTAGGTGTTAGTTTTCCTTTTCTGCTTCTGGGTGAAAAGCATACCCTGTATTTTCATTCATTGCATATCATAAGAGGGAGTTGTACCTCTAAAATTTAGAGGAAAGTAGTCAATTCAAAGGCCACTTTTCCAACTGTTAGTTATATTTGTTCTTCTTTCTGGGCATTTTGAGTTATTTTCTACGTTCTGTTTCGAAGGAAAAATCTATCAACTAACAAATTTTTGGCGACTTCGTTGGGGAACGAAAGGATCAATATTTTCTTGTTTCAGATACAAAATGGTGCCTTCCCAAAAATGAAGGCTAGCGACTCTGTTTAATAAAGATATCTCATAAAAATGGTTCAATGCCATGCCAAGCTATGGAACCAATTTGGCAAAAGATCTGTACCAACAATTGAGGAAATAATTGTTGAAGATGACCAAATACTTCAATCTCTTTGGAATGCTTTCAAAGAAAGCATCTGTAAAGCTGAAAAGAATGAGTTGAATCCCTCTAAAGATAACAAGTCTGCTTTACTGCTAAAGAGCAGGTATTATCAACTCAAGGATCTTGAACATAAGACTCATCAATTGCAGGCTACAGTAAAAGGATTAAAACTAGTAAAAGAAGATAAAGAACCAATATCTTTTAACTTCTTTGTTCTCATTGAACAAGATCCTATGCTAAAATTTATCGAACCTTAAGACTCATTAGTGCCATGGAGTCATAACTAGCAATGAGGAAGAAATTTTCACTAGATTGAGAATAAAAAGCCAAAGTATTTTATGAAATGCATGTAGATGGGGGAAGTTGAACCATTACCCATCTCTTCTAGAAAAGATATATTATCAGATGAGCACAAAGTTGTCTTTATCCCTAATTCATTCTTGAAAGGTTCAGATGATGAATTTCGGTGTGGGGTTGTGGATGAAAATGGCCATGTTGTACAAGATGATATAAATGAATTCACTTGTAACTCCAATGATAGGAAAGAAGGTGAAAAGTTGCTATCTAAATCCTTTGATAAAAAGCTCGAAGAGAAGAAACCATCGGAGGAAGAATTGCATGCATGTAAAAGTAGTTTTGTTGAAGGTATGAACACTTTGTACTCTCAACCTACATGCATTTTCAATGAATATTTTACTTGTGCTAAAGAAGAGGATGCGGCTCCTATAAAATTTGATCCTATGTTAATAGAGAGTGATATTCAAACATTACAATCATCAGCTATATATCTAGGAATTAACTTACTCTGCAGTCTGCAGAAAGAATGTTTAATTCCTTATGCTTTTCCTTTATGTCTGAATGAATCCATGTTAAATGCTGAGCCTAAAAAGACTATTGTAGCATAAATAAAAATGGAGGAACAGTCAAATAGGTTTGAGAGTGGGATTAGTTGGAGCAGATTCAACCCATTATATGTGCCAACAAAGTATGGTGAAATTTCAAAGGTTAGAGATAATACCCTCTTTGAATTATATGACTCTGAGTTGACTGATAAAAACTTGTTCTCTTCTCATGATAAAGATAAACTGGAGAACATGTTCTTGATAAAGGTTCTGAAAATTATGGCGTAATCATGCAAAAAGCAGAAGTTTGGATTGATATTGAAAATGATGTTTCCAGCTATAATGAGCATATAGAAAATAGTCCTTCATGAATATTAAACATTCCAAAGGTCTCTACTATTGGTTGTTTATTTGAAAATGAAACTGTTACACCTTGTCTGCAGACTTTGGTTGCACAAGAATTGGTTCTTGAAGAAGATAAGTTAGATAAACTAGTTGTTAAAGAAGCTAGCAAGGTTAAATTTTTGGATGGTCCCTTTGGGTCTAAAACAAAGCAAGGAATCGCGGCTAGTCACATACAAGAGGTGTATGATGAAGAATGGCTCTTTGGTACATCTTTCAAGAATCTATTTTACTTCATAAGCATCAGATTTATGTTCATGGTCAATAAGTCAATTCTGAGCTTGCAAACGCCTCATAAGTGCACACCTCTTTTTAGCACTGGCATTTATTTCTCCCAACTAGCTAATTGATTTGCATAATTTCTTGAGAGGTTGGGGTATGTTGTACCCATTTTGGGTACATAGGAATCTTAGGTCTCTTTTCTTTTTTGGTTGTCCAGTTGGTTGTAGTTTTCGTTTGTTCATTTTTTGTCTATTCCCAGTTCCCCTCCACCCTTCTGCAAGCAACACCCTACTCTCTCACCTTTCTTGACTCCATTGCCCAATGGATAGGGCGTTGGTCCACATTAGATGTTTTGGGTTCCTTGCTTCGTCCCTTGCGGTCCTCGTCCCCAACCAGAGCTAATGTTACCCTCTAATTTTGAACCATGCAATTTTTCTTTCTTAAATTAAAGTTGCTCCCATCCCATGCCTTCGATAATGGTTTGAAGTTGCAGCTCTCACAAGATTCATAACCTTTTTCATCGATCCCTCTATTTTTCTAACCAATGTCGCAGAGTTTGAAGGTTTTATAACCACCCAACTACCCAATCCATCTCTCTTCTCAACCTCACCCAAGGGTATCCTACATGATCGGTATGTCAGAATTTTTTGAAACCTCAAAAGTCCCGACATGTGGTTCGTTGGTTCTATATTTTCGTGACCCCACAACTCTGCAACATATTTCTTGATTTTTGAAATGCCGCCAGCCTATTTAATTTTTTGTATGACGTATCATGAGAATATGTTTTCAAGTGTTTTGAAATATAAACTCGATCTTAAGGCTCTTTTCTCAAGGCAAAAAATCCATGATGCATTAATTAGCCTCTTAAATGACAAGTGTAACAAAGGTGGTGGCACACTATCAGCAAGTTAAAAGGCATCATTACCTACCGGCATAATTAAATAAGCCTATTTATAGAGAAAGGTGGCAGTATTTCTAAGCTCAGTTTCTCCATCAACTTAGGCATTTCAAAAATGGGGCTTCCTGCAACTGGTGAGACCTAGGACGGAGAGCCTATGCCCATCATGCAACCCGAATTAGATTGGCCCGAAGAGGAACAAGTTGTTATTATCTCTCAATTGCGTATAGTCGCATGGAAGGAGAAGACCAGCTACCCCCAATATTGCAGGGTAATCTGTGTTCTAGAGGAGGAAGAAGAACGCACTGAGCTACACAACCTCTTTGTGGAAATAGGACTAGTGGTGGAGAATGCTCCTCCACCAGAAGAAATTTGATTTTCTCATGTTTTGCATGGAATCTTTTGCAGTTGATGATGGTAACCGTGAATTTTGCGTAAAGAAATCGTTTCTATTTTAAAACCTTTTCTTGATACTGGTCGCTCTCAAAGACTGTTATTTTGGGAAACAAACAGCTATATATATATATAGATCTTAATGAATCAAAAGGGGGGGATATAGAACAATTAGGAAATGGGAGGAAAAAGAAACAAGCCTTCTCTCCGCACAATTTTTGTACTGGGATATTGAGTCTGTGAACTCATTTTTGATACCAAAGGAAATAAAGAAGATGTTTTAATCTTTGAATTCATTAATGTTTTCTTTGATTACAAATGAAATTTGAATCTTTGTAATTGTTCTTCAGTGTCTATTCTGCTATATGAAAATTGTGCGTGTGTGATTATTTTTGAAACTTTGAATTCAGAATAATTTATCTATTGAAAATGGTCTTGTGTTCTTTCCTTTTTGGGATATTGTTCGCAATTGTGGGATAGATGAACTTTGTGTTATCTATTCACAGTTACTGCATTTTAAATAAAGTTTGCACATCTACTTTCATGGTTATGGGTAGGTGTTAGTTTTCCTTTTCTACTTTTAGGTGAAAAGCATACCCTGTATTTCCATTCATTGCATATCATAAGAGGGAGTTGTACCTCTAAAATTCAAAGGAAAGTAGTCAATTCAAAGGCCACGTTTCCAACTATTAGTTCTGTTTGTTCTTCTTTCTGGGAATTTTGAGTCATTTTCTACATTTTGTTTCGAAGGACAAATCTATCAACTAACATTTTAAAATTTGAATTTTGAATGTTAAAATCTCGACACTGGCATGCCCAAAATTGGGTCCTAAATAAGAAGGGGACCCATACGCCCAAGGGTGTATGGGTCTTGGCCCTATTTTTCAAGACATTAAGTGTCGAGGGAAACATATGAGTTGGAGGCATTTATTCAATGCTTGCAATTTATTGAAAAGTGGTTCAAATAGGCTACATAATACATAATTTTAGGAAATTAGGGACCTAATTAGGTTCAATAATTTAGGAGGAGCAAAACATAGTCTGAACTTCTCAAGGGTGACAATTTACAACACTACAAATAGTTATGTAATTCTTCTCAATGACTGATAATTTATTTCTTGAAAATGTAACTAGATGATATTTTATTCCATTAGGTTGTGTTATAACCATGTCAATCTCAATTTTAGATGTATAATCCAAAAATTTATTTTTCTTTATTATAGTCTTTCGGTTGGAAAATTTAGAATAATAGCTATATTATATAACCTAATAGAGTGTCAAATGGGGTTGTTAATACACATTTCTTTATATTTAGTGTAACCCTAAGGTTGGAACATCTCTTAAACATCAACTTAGTGCTTGGATATGGTTTTAAAGTATCTCATATATGGTCTAATAATCATGCATAAAATCTCTAAATGCATTCACCATGATCCCATTAAAAATTTAAGGTACATTTTTTAAAAATTTGGATAACATAAAATTATACATGTCTAACCCCCATTTTGTTGCAAACGTAGTTTTAGATCAATCTTCTTCATATATCTTCACTTGATGGTAACAAAAAACTATTTGTGAATGAATACACCTTTTTTTAAATTGTTTTTAATATTTCTTCTATAAATGGTGTTGCAAAGGAGTCATGTTCATAGGCCTTGTTTAGTCCTCTAAAAATGGTACATATTCCTATGTCCCCTATTTTATTATTCTAGACTACCACAGACTTTCCACTCAAAATTTTCTACCAGTTTAATTATACTACTAGCCATCATTTTATCTATCTCAAATTTTACCTTTTTAATTTTTAGATTTGGAATTTTAAATTTGGTAAGGATGTTTTGTGCAACTTCACAATTTCCTTCAATTGGAACTTCATAACTTTTGCTTCTTCTTTTAACCCCTTTTCTATGAGATTCCTTAGAAAAATATCACCATATTACTTTAGAATCTTTGTAATCTTTTCTACTATTTCTTTTGTCTAGTAATTAATGAACTTAGCCTTTTTAGGCTCACCATTTTTAGCTATGTTTGTTTCTTTAATTTTGAGCAATAAATAATAATATTTGTTTTTATCTCCAATTTTTTCTTTTATATCTCTTTCATTATCTCCTATTTGTATATCCAAATTATTTGGATCCTCATATTCTCTTAAAGAGTTTTTTTCTTCTTTTTTTTTCTTTTTTTGAGCAGCAAACTTTTATAAGATTTGTGATAACCATTCAATTCTATTATACCAATTTTGTTTCCTTTTTTCTAAAATATCATTTTATTTCTTCTTTTGATAAATTTACAATTTCTTTTATTTGTTAAAGCATATTATACATTTAGGGATTTGGATCCTAGAATTCAAAAGTTTTGTAATTTTTTTTTTTTTAAATTTACCTTGATTATATCGATTATATTACATTGTTTAGTTTCTCCTTTTACACCTGGATGATATACCAAGCTTTTATGATAGGCATTAAATTCCTATAGAAATTCATTATCTTAGTCTTTCATTAGTTTTCACTATTTCCTTTCATGAATATTCACAAACTTCCATGTGGAATGGGCTCATTGCTCCATCATGTACTCCCTTATTCCATCATTGTCTCCTTTGAGATATCTATACATTTTATCAAGATTGTGAATGCTTTTCAAGTAGGTATATTGTCTTGATGATTCTTTTACTAATGTGTGACATTAGGATTATGGTTTCATCAAAATATTTTATTATAATATCTTCATTTATGATTTTTTACTCCATTTCCTAAAGATATTGTAGTAAATCTCCTTCTCTAGAGTATTGGGGTAACTTGACATGTGATGTCCTTCTTTGGATAAGGTTTAGCCTGTTATATTGAGGTGAAATCCTTGGACCTTTAGTATCATTTTGTGCTATTATAGGGACCATAAAAATTATTCTAAGATGTAGGATCTTGTTTTTATACTTTTTTGGTTTTTTCTCTAACCATGCTTCTACTACTTCATCCATATATGTTGATTTCTTATATCTAAGAATATATCTCCCTTGAAATGGGGTTCCCCATCCCGTTCCTTCTTTGGTATAACACTTATATAAAGTGCTTTGGAAGTCATATTTATTTTTTGCTTCATTCTCCAAGAGTATTTCTTCTACATAGACCCCTTTCATTCCTTCATTGAATGGTATTCCATTACCATGTAATGTCAATTATTCCTCAACTATATTAAAAATGCAATTATTCTCCTCAAACCATGAAATATCCAATATGATGTTAAATATTTATTTTGATCCTATAATCTATATTACAAAAGTTTAAAATTGAATTTGACATTTATACCCATGAAGTCTATTTGGATATTTTGTCATGTACCATGATTGGAAATATTGGTCTTCCATTTTCTAAAGATATATTATATGGTGTTTGATGGATTTATGGTTTACTATATGCCTCACAAATTTATATAGGAATCACATTTATATCCTATCCTAAGTCTAGTAAGGATTTCTAACCATTTTTCCATTTAGCATAGATCATAGGAAAAGAGAAAGGTGAGTCACCAAATTTTGAAAGAAGGAAAGCTTATTTACATAGATTAATAACTCCACAGAACATATCTCTCCATCTATTGAATAAAAGGAGATAAAATTATCAAGGATGAAAGGATCGTGTGACACAAATTGAAGGAATACATCAAAATTTGTAATATGTTCAAGTATCCTAACAAGAGGTAATGACCTATGAGAATCCATAATAATATAGTAAATGCATTCAATCTAAGGGGGGTTTGGGTGGGTTCAAATAGGTATGACACAATAGAGTTCCATACCTTAATTGAGAATATTATAACATGAATAAGGATGGATCCAAACAATAACCAAATGTAGAAGGTGGATGCACTTACAAAATCATATTTGAAACCCTAATATAAAAGGTGTCAAACCCTAGGGGAAAACCCTAAGAGGTGCAAGAAATTCAAGTTTAAAAAGTCAAGAATTAATATACTTCTCTACATAAAGCTAGTAGGATAAGTTTTAATTAATTGTCATTAACACCAAATATCCTAGGAATAAGAGATGAGAACGATAAATATGCTAAAATATAAATGCTTAGAATTTTAGATAATAAATCTTAAGTACTTCACACTAGGCTTGGTATGGAATATGACTCTACCAAGTGTTCTAAAGAGGTTAGTCAATGTTGTACAAAATTAGGGTATATAAGATACATGCATCAAAATTTATAAAACTTTTCAATTTTCTAAATTTGGGCCATCTCCCCAATTGTAGATTGACCTCACAAGTGTGAATCTAAACCAATCCTACAATTATAATCTCTTCATGTATATTTGATCTTTATTATTTAAAAAAAAATGATTTTGGCTCATCTCAAAGTACTCATTTTGATCTTCGCATAAAAATGATTTGCATGCTTGAGAGTTTGCACATAAAAAGGATAGTTAATCCTTTGTGTCAAACCTCTTTAAGGATGTTAAGTAAATGAATTTTAAACAAGGTTGAGGACATGTAGTCATGCAATATATCTTACAATGTTGATGCAATATCAAGGTACCAGTAGATGATTTGGTTTTAGGCTTGTAATGTGTGCTTTAAGGTGTTTAATTCACCTATTAGCTAGATGTTCTAAATGAATTAGGGTTTTTCTTTATTTTACACACCCTAGCATGTGTTTTAACTATTTCATACTTCGAGTCAACTCATAGCAATTAGTTGATCTCAATTATTTATTTTTTTAAAGGAAATCAATTTCACAAGTGTAGAAGTGATATAAATCATTTTCATTATTACAAATCTATGATTCGTGATAAGAAATGGATAAATTAAGGATTAGGTCCAAAACCTAGGGAATGAGTATAAGCAGGAACATCCAAGATCAAAATATTTACCAACTTCCGCAAAAAAATCATCATTTTTACATGTTAGTGATTCCATTGGGGTCGAATGGGTTAAGGTGAGTCTAAAATAAAGGGAGGAAATTCAAGGTATGTGATTTCTACCATTACAATGTTAGATAGTCCTAATAATTTTGGAAATTAGAAGATATTGGACTCACCTAAATGTGCTTCTTCATAGATCCACAAATATTTGTATGAGCTTCAAAGGTTGTGATGTTTAATAGTAACTTCTTTTTAAAAAAACCTATGCATGATGCTTCAATAAGCATATAAGCTTCACATACACTACTAAGAAGACATGTAGGGAAAATACATAGATCATCCATAATTTATCTTATCTAAATATATTTAAGATTCACCTACAAGTATAAAAGGAAAAATTCCACAAAGGATAGAATTGCACTACCCAGATTAGATTGCAACCCAATTGCATCCTAGCCTCCTCAAATTCTCCAATCATCTTTGTCACATGATATTTATCATTTTTTAACTTTATAGATTCATTTTGTCTTTGTATCACATCATTACAACAATCAAAATTTGTGTTAGGTACTTTTCAAGGTATGTCCCCATCCAATTTAGTATCTTTTAATACTCCATATTCTATTTACATTTAACATTCTCAACTTAATTTATAAGATGTTTTATTCTGAAATTTGAAATATATATAAAAGCCAATGAATACCAAAATAAGTTAATGGAACTATCAAAAACTATTTAATAAATCTTATAAATAAAAGAAATTAAAATCATAATTTACAATGAGTTGACTTTATCTTTTAAAAAATAAGTTGAAAAATATATATAATATATATAAAAAATTACATTGATGACTCTTAAGAATATAAATCTATATTAAATTCTCTTTTTTAACATAAACAAAATAATAATTCTTAACAATGCAAACTCCGTACTAAATTATCTCATATTCACCATTAGAAAACCATTGTTTTTTTCACCTGATAAGATGTGTAAAAACATTACTCAATAGATGCTACGAAAGTTCTGAAGGTCATACGCTATGACACAGTCCACAATAGTGAAGAGGAACGCTCTACGGTCAAAAGAGCTTCTTTCCTGCGCGCCTGTTCTTCAAATTCTAACGGATTTTTCTCCGTTAAACCAAAAGAATGAAAATAGAGAGACAAAAACCTATTCGATCTCCAACTGAAATTCTCTTTGTTATTCAAATCCTAACTACTTAAATCGTGATTTCTGCTATGAAAGTTCAAAAAATTACTAATGGGTAACGAAAAAAGCAGGAAATATCATATGGCGAGCTGCTTCTGCACTTGGAGGATCGTACTAGCAGAGAGCTTGAGCCGCTCGTTTTCTTGGGGCGTCAATGGAATTTCAGCAACGCCCAAAACCCCTCCCCTCCCAACCAGAGCAGGCAGGCTGAGAAAAACCTCCTCCTCAATCCCATGGAAGCCCTTGGCCAAGACAGACACGGGATGAATCTTCCTCTGGTTTCGCAGCACGCTTCGGGCCAAGCTGGCAGCGGAGTAGCCCACAGCCCACGAAGTATACCCCTTCAATTTAATCACCTCATAAGCGCTATTAATAACTCCCTGGTGAAGGACGTCCAAGGGGAAAGGGCTCTGCTGCGTTTCGAGAAACGTAAGCAGGGGAACGCCCCCAACGGCGGCGGTGGACCAGAGCGCCACCGAGCTGTCTCCATGCTCGCCCACGATGAGCGCCTGCACGTCCTGCGCGTTCACATTGAGCTGCTCGGCAATGCTGAAGCGGAGGCGGGAAGAGTCCAGATTTGTGCCGCTGCCCACCACTCTGTTGGGCGGCAAACCCGAGAGCTTCCACGTCATGTAGCTCAACACGTCCACGGGGTTCGACACCACCATTAGGAGGGCATCTGGGCTGTGCTTCACCAACTGCGGAACGATCGATTTGAAGAGGCTTAAATTGCGATGCAGGAGATCGAGGCGGGACTCCCCTTGTCGTTGCCTCGCGCCCGCCGTGATGACGCAGAGATCGGAGCCTGCCGTGACGGCGTAGTCCGTGTCGGCCGTGATGTTGGTGCGCGGTAAAAAGGCGGCGGCGTGCTGCAGGTCCAGCATTTCACCGCGCAGCTTGTCGGGCTGGATGTCGAGGAGGGCGAGGTCGTTGGTGAGGTCCTGGGTCAGAATCGTTTGCGCTATGGCCATGCCCACGTTGCCCACGCCCACCACCGTTATCTTGCCGTTTCTGCGCTCCAGGGAAGGCGGCCCTGTTCCGTGGATCGGCCTCATCAATGCATCCGCTCTCTCCACAGACATTCCTTGACAAGACACTGAGGCTTTTGGGTTTGTTACCGCACATCTTAAGCGATTCTTTGCCTGGAGTTCCGTTGGCTGCGGGTGAGAGGAAAAGAGGCAAATGCTGGTGGTCGGGGTAGTTACAGAGACGGACATGGTTTCTGTGCTCTGTTTTGCCGAGGGTAACGACGTTTAAGGAAGCAACTTTGTATGGAAACGGGTCGGGAGAAGCATAAGTTTGGTCAAGTTTGAAACTTGGTGAGCCACTTCAACGAAAGTGAGGGATCGTTAGGCAGTAAATTTTGACGCCAATAAAGTCTACATATGTCCTTCCTGTGTGACATGGCGCTCAGCTCAGCGTAAATTTGACGATCGACGATAATTTTATTCCAAGTAATGAATCTGCAGCTTTAAGCGTACAGGAATCTGCAGCTTTAACCGTACAGTAATTTTTGAGCTTGTTTAGTGAAGGCAGAGATATTTTCTATGATTTTCTTTACTTTTTATTTTCCTTGTGTGGCCTCATTTGAAGAATTTTTAAATTATTATATTTTCATTTTCATTGAAAGTTTGGTGAGACTTGTTTTGCTTCAAGAGGATTTTTTTTTAAGTTTGAGAGTCACTTTCTAACATGGTCATTAATTTAACTTGGTTCATGTAGAGCCAACAATTATAGGGCAACAAATTTTAAGGAGATGACATTATGTGGAATATCTTCTTTGTTTCAAAAGAAAATAGAATTTATTCTTTTGTAAAATCAAATCAAATCAAATGATATGATTTTAATTATGTCTATAAGAATAAAACAGTCTATAAAATAATAAAGTAGAATAATATTTTCAATTCTAGAGATCGTGTTAAGCTTAAATTTGACACAATTATCATTTGTCGCATGTGAGATGGTTATTTTTAAAAATAAATCAAAGATTGTTGTAAAGAAATAGGTTTTTTTAGGGTTAATATGAGTTAATTGAACAATACATATAAATTAAGTATAAATAAACTTAAATTTATTAATTGATAGTTGAGAATTAATAATTGCACAATATGTTTATAGTTAAGGTGTACTTAGCTTTAAAATCTAAGAGGGAATATAAAAGGTGATGATTTGTAGAATTGATTTGTTACAGTATTGGAAATGAATGACTTAAGTGGAGACTATCCTTGAATTTTGTAGGCTTGATTTTTTGTGCAAGTTAACTTAGTTTTAAAATCTAAGAGGGAATATCAAAGGTGATCACTTGTAGAGTTGATTTATCACACAATATTGAAAATGAATGACCTTGAAGTGTAGACTATCCTTGAATTTTTTAGGCTTGATTTTTTGTGCAAGTTAATCATACAGCTATAGGCCAGTCCTATGTTGTGTGGATTTAATCTAAGAAAATTTATAATCTTACTCTCTAATTTGTCGAGTTCTTTGCTCCTTGCTAACCATTAAGGATTGGTAGTATTTAAAAATACTTCGAGGAGATTACAAGATTGCTACTTGGTCAAGTTCTCCCAAGTCAATCCCCTTGAAAGACTAGCTTTATAGTGATAAAATCTAATCAATAGATAAGAGACAAGCATGCAAGTGATTTTCACCAAAAACTTTCTTTGGTCTATATGGGGCAATAAGAAGGGAATGCACATTTTTTCTTGGGCTCACTACACTTAATTAAAGGACCAAGGTAGGTCGGGCTTTCTAATCCTTACACTCAAGAAACTTGCCTCATTACAAAGTGCATCTTAAAAGCCTAATCTAGCTCTACAAACTAGAAGATTTGGATCATGCATTGCATTCAAACAACCACTAATTTAGGCTCATGGTCTTTCGTTGGATGGAAGAAAAAGTTATATTATCTCCTTACTTCAAACTAATGTTTTGAATCATATGTTAACAATATAAATGGAAAGCATGGAAAATAGTATCTCCCCTATTGACATAGTACAATCAATCTTTGTGAGATGGGATATGCATCCCTACATTTTCCATTTGTTGGAATAGACTCATAGAGGTTGATAATCTTCTTGTAGAGGCAAAACTTTATTCAAGAAATTTTTACTAACCTTCAAATATATATGGGACCTACCCAATCTCAAATAGACACATTCAAGGCAACTCTAATTTGATTTCAAGTCTATGATAGTAGATAGAAAGTAATTTCCCACATTCTCTCCCTAATCCCTCTTAATCTTTTGTGGGGGTTCACTGCCCCCGAGACTCTCAGATCACGGAAGAGCCTAAGGGAGCGAACTACCCTAAACTACCTCAAACTACCTAATAAGTTGAAAAGGAAAGGAAAACTAGGCTCTATTTCCATTATGTTTTATGGAAGGAGTTTTTTGGAATCGAGTGAGCAAACCATAGAGGTCTCAAACTACATACTAGACGACTCTTTGCAGAGGATGGCAACGTGAGTGTCGGACTTCAACGCGTAACACTGGAGTCTCAAAGACACATTGGCATCCTATATAGACAAAGGGTTAAGTAGTAGCCAGAAACACACAAAGTCTACTAACAACTCGAATGTTTTGGTTTTATAGTTTGATAGAAATATGCAAAAATGTAAAGTGCAACAAGAAGAATATTTTAACCAACAAATATAAGCTATTCTAATGGCGAAATGATGAAGAAGAAAGAAGAAGAATGCCAACTTACTCAAGGAGAAGAATTCCAACTGACTCAAGGTCCAATTCTCTAGCTAGCTCCAAGTAATCGAATAGCACCTACACACACAGTAACAAGAAAAATGTTAGGGTTGTGTTTTGGAACTTGCCTCAATCAAGTCCATGTTTTGGTGTTCCCACCTCCACGGACAACCAATAGACCACAAGATGTAGAAAATCGATAAAGGAGTAGATAGAATAGATACATCTAAGTAGAGAGCAACGATAATCTAAATGCTACTCTACAAGTAAGATAATTCAAATAATAAAATAGACACAATATCACATCCCTTTCTACGAGCACTCAAGGTTGATAGAGAAAGGAGAAGAACAAGATCACCATGCCAACGAGGTAGAGCTTTGACAACCTACAATAACAATGGTGCTAAAGTTGCAAGAGTGATGTGGAAGTGAAGAGAAAGAGCAAGGGAGTGAAGCATGAAGTGAGAATGAGTGAGAGAGAATGATCAAGAGAGTTGCTAGAACCAAGAGAGTTTGAGAGAGTGAAATAATTCTTAGTTCAAATGACCAAATTGGAGGCAAATAGTCATTCCCGGCAATCAAGATTCGAAGAGGGACGTTACTCTTGCGGTTGGTAGAGAATTATAATATCCCTAACATTTCTTGATGTAGGAATCTTTTTAGAATGATAGCGCAGCATGTGCATGTCCCCGACAAAAATTCCCTTCATTGACACTAAAAGATAGGGACATGTGGGGAGAGAAAAGAAATGTGATGGGTTTTTTGCATTATGGAACTTGTAAGACTAAAATGAGGGTAAAATAATGGGAAATTACACAGGGTGCAAAATTATGCCATGTTACATTTTTCCCCTACTTTAGCGAGTATATGTGTTGATGCATATGTGAGCTAAAGTAAAAAGAGGTTGAAGAGAATATACATATATTTTCAAGGACTCATACCTTCGATCTGGCATACCTTGATGTGAAAGAGGGAGCTCCACCAAGATGCAAAGATGACACGGGTCTTCGATCTTACAAAGCTAGTTGAAATCTCACCACAAACTTGTTAGGCTACAAACAAACATGTTAGGCGAAAAGGATAATAATAATAGACACAATTTCATAAGACACAAGGAGACACAATTTTGACATGTAAGCTGACATAATAAGACATAGACTAATCAGATAAGACACGAGACACACACCAATTAGATAGTTAAGCTTGTGGCTACTGCAAACTATGTTGTAGGACAGTCACAAAAAAAATGGGTCTAATCAGGTTGCCCCCAAGCTAGACGCCAAGATATAAGGCATCAAACACCAAGACACACAATGTCAAATATTAGATAAAAGACACAAAGAAATCCTCCTCAAGACATCAAGACACCGAGGAATCCTTTTTTTAGAAAGCAATTTTCAAAAAGGTGTTCTTTCAGCAAGGAACCCTTCAAGACATCAACACACCAAGGGGCCCTTTTGAAAGAACACACCATTTGAAAGACAGATAATTTTATGCAAGTTATTAAGTCATCAAGGAATCCTTTTGAAAGACCTTTTCTCAAGGAATCCGTTGGAAATAATGCTCCTTTTCCAAAGGAAATTTTTCAAACTCTTTCATTAGAAAGAATACTCCTTTTTCGAAAGGAAAAATTTTAGACTCTTTCGCTTGCGGGATCCTTTTTGAAAGAAAATTTTGTCAAGGAGTCCTTTTTAGAGAATACATCCTTTTGGAAAAGGGAATTTTTTAACAAGGGATTATTTTGTCAAAGAACTCATTGTAAAGAAATTTGATGCCAAGGAATCCTTTTGAAAGAATTTTCCTTATTAAAAATTAGACAACATGGTAGCCCCCCTTAGGATGATGTGTGTTGCACAAAGGAGCACATGGCATCCTAAGGAGAGAAAGGAGATGTAGAGATGTTGTGGCAGGCAACACATAGCAAGATGTATCTATGGCATGTTGTTACACACGAGAGGGACAACACATTGAAACCACAACATGAAGAAGCGGATAGACAAAGACAAAGAAATCAAGAGATAGGGGGATCTGAGAATTCAGGGTCAAAACTGTCCATAGATATAGATAGATAGATATAATATAGTATGTGTATGAATTGTCATCAATCCCCAAAGTTCTTTGAATGTGTGGAAGAGCACATGAAGACAAAGTAAAAATAAAACTTGGGTCAGCAGGGAAGAAGGCCTAAATGCCCCCAACGCTTTTCATCTTCCCCAATATCAAAGAGCAATATTATGACACATAGAAGAATCATGACACAAATAGAATAAGTTCACAATAGATTTTCACACCTACATCTGAGTACCTACAAGGGTAGCAAGGGTCCTCCAAGTAGGATCATAAAAACAAAAATACAAGTATGGGGGAACACAAACACACAAACAAATTTAATTTATAGATGTAGAAGAGGCACCACCCTAGTCCTCATCGACCAGCAAGTCATCCTACTCCCAATATAGATCATTATAAGGGGAGGGAGGATGATCCTACAAGGGAGAGATAGCTAGGGTAGTACCCTCTGACTCACTTGCAACAAGAGCCAAGGAAGAAGGCCCCTCAAGGTCTTCTTCACCGAGTTCCAATGAAGCAAAGATCATTGATTGCGTAAAAATTGAGGATAGAATCAGGATATCATCCACTGAGTTGAACATGTAATTCTTAGGAGTTCCCTGTGTCAACCTAGCAGGAGAAAGATAAGACATCTAAGGGTCACTATCGGCATCAAAAAAAGGGGCATTAACAAACTCTGGGGAAGTAGGGGCTACCTCCATCACAATGATGGTGCAAGCTAAGACAGAACGAGCCTCCAGGGAAGGTGAACCCTTCTTACGACCATCACTCATGGAGAGGTCATCCTCCAACTTACGCTTTAATGGAGGATGTGATATCCCTATATAAGAAGAAGAAGCAAAGGAAGAAGAATAAATAGCTTAGAGGACATTGCCTTTGTATTAGGCGTGTCAACGGGAGAGAAAGGAGGGATTTCCAAAAGGGACATCAAAAGAGGAGGCTCCATGGAGGGAGCGATGAAGACCTGCAACCTTTTTGGGTGAGAATCATTAGGACCCACCGGAGGAGCTGAAAGCAAAACTAAAGCGATGGGAACTGAAGCAGGAACAACAGAAGAAAGTGGAGCAAGAGAAGAAACAGAAGCAACGGCAACAAGCTCCTCCTTAGTATTGTGTGAGGCAGTGTGCTCTATGGCTAGAGCCTTTTGTTGGCACTTACACTCACATGCAAGTCCGTTACGTTGGCTACAAGTGGCAAGGGACACAACTCGAGAAGAGGTTGGAGGCTACTACTTAGCTATAGGAGCATCCATCACAACTGTTACCGGTGGAAGAGTGGTATCCTTAGTTGGAGCAAGAGGAGGAAGCACAAAGGTAGAAATGACAATAGAAGAAGAAATAGACACAAGTGTCTCAGTGGTGGGCCTCTTCCCGTTCATTGCTTGAGGGACAAATGGAAGATAAATTGGAGGCCACAGAGTCTAAGACGCAGGAACAAGCCCACAAGAATGCTTCCCCTTACCATAAATAATGGGTTGGGGAATCGTGGGAAAAATAGGCAACTAAAAAGCTTGATGCTCCACCTTCTGTCATGTGGGCACTATCGCACTCCCCATGTAAGGCACAGGAGTGGGAACCAAGGGTGCCACCATGGGTCAGGAAGTAGAAGCAGGTGGAGCAGAAGATGTAGAAGGAGAAGACTCAGGAGTGTAAGCAAGCTTATCCTTCCCCTTTGATGGGGCATAAGAAATAACTCGTTGCCCTATCTTAGAGGCCTTCATAGAAATACCATAAGGAGATGCATGAAAACTAACCTTTGGTACCAAGCCCCCAGTCTTATATTTAATATAAGCTTGATGTAACAAATCTTCCCTTGGAGGGAGAGGCCCGACCGGGGTGGACCAAAAGTGTTCCAAAGAGAAGCCCCCACATGACACCAGTAGCTTGTAGCCAATATCATGAACCATGTGCACAATGCCCTCATGGGGAAATTTTAGACACTTATGGACTACAGAGGAAACATCATTCATAGAGGCTAGCCATGGAATGCCTAGCCTAACTCTAAACAGGTTAGATTCTAGAATCACAAAAAATGTCACATTTACAACCTTAGGTCTCACCAAGACTGACAAAGAAATGGTGTGCATAGAGACAATAAATTTTTTTTCATGAGTACAAAGAGTGGCCTATGAATATTCATATTTCTCCTTATGTAATTTTTTTATGAACAAGGTTTCCACTGTTATCACGTTCACCCAACTCATCGGATTGACCATGACACCAGTCACAACATTGTCAATAATCTGAGTGAGAAAGTACAACAAGGAAGGCTCCTTGTTTAGTGGCAAACCATGCGAGGTAAAAGTTATGTCAAAAATAGCACTCACATTCTCAATAGGAGGAATACACATGAACGAGACCACGTTCACATACTTAGATAGGAAGAAGACTGTGTAACTAGATTGGCAGAGTGAGAAGGAAATGGATCAGTATAAATCTGTAACTCACTATTATCCTTGGATACAAATTTATTGGAGTTTTATTTCCTTCCATCGAGATGAATAGTCTCATCGTCAATGCAATTGTGAATCTCATGATGTGGGTATACACATTGCTCGATGTCATGTCCATGCACTTTATGGAATTGACAAAATTATTACATGTCATACCACTCGAGATACGACTCGAAAAGAGTTCAAACTTCTAGCAATGTTAAAAAAATATTTTAACAACTTTTTCAAAACAATAGTATATGATTCATATAGTTTTGTAAAATGTCTATTGCACCCTATACCTTTGTCTTTAGGTGCAGAGACTGCACGTTTGCAAAATTCTTATTCCTTCTGGTATCACCAGAAACTGACACTATTGACTAATTATCAAGATGGGAGTGCGAGGATGAACCCCTAAATTGAGCGATCATCTATTGGTACTTGCACAACATTACACATAGATGTGAAAATGAAGGATACTTCATCGAGGAAAACTTTTCTTGCCACAATTTCTGCAAGTTCTTGATGAAGACCTTCTAAACATCAGAGTCAGGTAGAGGATAAGAGATCTGATAAAAATAATGCTTAATAATGAGTGATGAAGTCGGTAACTTTTTCATTGTCCCCTTGCTTGCATCAGATGAGATCAAAGAAAGCCGTCTTTGGCCCAATGTTAGCTTGGAACTATTTGAGGAACTGATTCACCAACCGATCAAGTAAAAAGACAAAAAAAATCGACAAGGAACAATACTAGTCAAGAGCAACATCGTTAAGGGATAGTGGAAATTGCTTTGCCATCAAAGCATTATGGTGGAAGAAGTCAGTACACATGGTATTAAATGTTGACATGTGTGTTTGAGGGTCTCCACAACCATTATACTTTTTGAATTTTGGAATCTTCATCCCCCGATGGATAAGAGTGTTCAAGATGGCAATGGACAAAGGACTACGACAAGAGAAGGGTTGAAACATAGGTTGAGAAGAAGAGGCGGATAGGTTCACCAAGTAGTTCTATGTTTGTCCTATGTTTTGCAAAAAGGTGTTCAAGATAGGATTGGAAGATGAAACAAGACTAATGGAACCACCACCAAATCCCCTAGAGCCACTAGCCCCCATATCAGTAGAGACCCCAACACTAGGATCAATATGGATTCCAAGATTACCACCAGAAGTAGAAGCATTAGAAGTGGTAGAACTAAAACACAAGGGTACCTTATTCACTTTAAAAGTAGTGTTCTTCTTAGGTCCAAAGGCGGTGTTAACAGAAAGACTAGTCTTAGCCATACATACTAACACTTTAGGCATCAAAACTTCCAGCTATCTCTCAACAATCTCAGAGCCAAGATCTTGGATGATGCCCAAATTAGGATTTTATGCTTGGACATGAGTATCCATAATATCTATAAGAACTTGGAGAAGTTCTATACTCCTATGGTCCTTGTCTAACATAGCTCCTAATCTGTTAACAACAGAAGTTGTTTGGGCAAGACTTTTATCTTTTTCCAAATACTTCTCAAACACCCCAAACCTTTGATCTAGGGAAAAGAGTTGTTCCACGGGGACCTCAATAGCATCATCTTCCTCCATAGAAGAGGTGGATGAAGAAGTGATTGGTGTAGGGATGCGAGGGATAGCTTCCCTGAATGAACTAGAAAATTCAGTAGACATCCCTAAAACTATTTCCTCAAAAGACGGACCGGTCTAACAAAAAATGAGCTTCCTAGCTTCCATCCTTATATGTCAAAGACTTCTAATAATATTTCTAAAGGTAGTAGATTAGGTCATAAATATCATAAAGCTTTATGACACACGAATATGCAATGCACCCAAGACACGAGAGAAAGACTTCTGACACACAACAATGAAAAGAAGGATGTTCTCGTCGAGTTCACCAAAATGTAGAGAAGGGGGGTTTAGTACCCCCTAGAATCTAAGGTCACAGAAGAGCCTAAGGGAGTGAACTTCCCTAGACTACCTCAGACTACCTAATAAACTGAAAAGGAAGGGAAAACAAGGCTTTGTTTCCCTTATGTTTTAGGACAAGAGTTTTTTAGAATCGGGTGAGTAGACCACAAAGGTTTCAAACTACAGACCAGACTAGAAATGCAAAGTACAACAAGAAGAATACTTTAACCAGGAAATATAAACTATTCTAATAGAAAAATGAAAAAGAAGAAAGAAGAATAATTTCTACTTACTCAAGGTCTAGTTCTCCAGCTAGCTCCAAGAAAATGAATAGCACCTACACACAGTAACAAGAAATGTTGGGGCTATGTTTTGGAACTTACCTCAGTCAATTCTTCGTTTCGGTGTTCCCACATCCATGGATAGCCAATAGACCACAAGATGTAGAAAAGTGATAAAGGAATAGATAGAACAGACACAAAGAAGTAGAGATCAATGGCAATCTAAATGTTACTCTACAAGTAAGATAATACAAATAAGAAAATAGACACAATATCACCTCCCTTTTTACAAGCACTCAAGGTTGATAGAGAAAGGAGAAGAACAAGATCACCATGCCAACGGGGTAGAGCTTTGACAACCTATAATAACAATGGTGATAGAGTTGCAAGAATGATGTGGAAGTGAAGGGAGTGAAGCACAAAGTAAGAATGAGCTAGAGAGTGAGAGAGAATGATCAAGAGAGTTGCTAGAACCAAGAGAGAGCCTGAGAGAGTGAAAGAACTCTTAGTTCAAATGACATAATTGGACGCAAATAGTCATTCTCGGAGGCAAAGATTCAAAGAGGGATGTTACACTTGTGGTTGGTAGAGAATCATAACATCCCTAACATCTCCTTACACAGGAATCTTGTCAGGACAGCAGCATGACATGTAGATGTCCGCACGGTGCGCACGCGTCCCTGATAGAAATTCCCTTCACCAATGCTAAACGACAAGGACACATGGGTAGAGCAAAGAAAATGCATCTAGTTTTTGAATTATCAAGCTTGTAAGGCTAAAATGAGGGAAAATTAATGGCAAATTGCATGAGTGCAAATTTATGCCATTGCATCTTCAAATCAATTTGTCTACCTTTTGCACCTACAAATTCCTCAAGGATTAGAGGTGGATATAAGAAGTAAATTATTTATCTACCCACTCAATTTTATATCAAGAGTCTTACCTCTTTCTCAAGTATGACTATCATCTTAATGTCAATTAGAAACGCTCCTTCTCTAACCTCAAATGGTTCAATCTCAACTCTACTCTTTCTTGAATACAAGTTCAACATCTATAGTGAAAATATAAACTAATAGCATTCAAATTTGATTAAACTGATTATGGTACATTGATAAATTAATTAACTAAAATAAAACGTGAAGAAACATATAAAATCAACAAACTGTAATAAGCACTAGATATATTTGGAGAAACCGTTTTGGGAAAAACTCCACCATCAAAGAGGCATCAAGCTTGTATTAATCTTAAGAACAAGAGCATCAATTCAATCTTCTTTAGTCCAACAATATTTCAATAGCATAATATTTCACCTATATGACATTATGAAACCTCTATTTCATGCCTCCAATAAATAGATTAATAAAAAGTAGAAACTTAAGTGTTATCCAAAATTAGAGAGTAAAACCATGGGCCGAAAAATAGGCATTACTCAATAAGAAAAACCCAACACCACATGATACATTGAATCAAGCACTTAAGACAAAATTGTAGGTGTCATAGGAAAATTTAACCTCATTACTTTGATATGGAGCACTATAATCTCCTAGTGATCCATGACAAAGATAATATCACTTGAGGGACCCACCATAAGGACAAAGATGTTGTGATCTCATAAAATTGATTCCCAAATGCTCCATGAGGGAAATGCTTAATTACTCTTGTGATGAAAATTATAACTCTCATCGTTGACCTTCCTCTATAACCTCCCTATTCAATGATGAATTACAATCAATATTCCAAGTTGCAAGGAGTAAAATAATAAAACAATATATCTTAATATGAGCATCCAAGTACCCATTACAAGAAAGTTGGATTACACAAACATTATACATAATATTATAAAGTGAATATCACACTAAATCTTAACACTCTTTAGAAATCCAAAACTGACACCCATTACTATCTCCTATTCTAAAATCTTATTGATGAAATACTTAGCATTGGTGATCACCTTAAATTCTACCACACTTAGTTCATTCTCTATCCCTTTTGCAAGAGGAAATAAACTCTAAAACACACTTTTTGGTTTTTCCCCTTCACCAAAAACACCCAACACTCTATATTCTCTCACATTCTTGCCACTTTTTGGTTAACAACTCTCTTAGAAGGCTACCCTAATTGGATTTGATGTTTCTAATACAACTTGTTTTAAATGTGTCGATAGGATATGATAAAACACATTTGGAGATTGCAATGCTTAGGTGCTTTTCTATTCTAATTTATCCTCTAAAAGTTGGCACTATAGCACTCTACACTAACATAATTTTTTAGATGGTCAATTGCTCTTGCTTTGAAGCATAATTCACACCATTATACATATAATAAAACAAGTTTTTTCCCTTCAAGAGTAGTTGAACATACTCATTAATAATAGAGAACATCTCTCTAAGAAGCAAAGGAACTCACTACTTGAGTTGGTAACTTGTTGTTACACCCTATTGTGTTACTACTTATTTACTTTTACCTAGTTGGGTGAGAATGCTTTAAATGAGTGTATTTATTCTTTATGTGTTTTGGAAATATGAAGAATAAATGTTGATTTAATTCAATGTTATGTGTATATGCATAAAATTGGTCATGTCTAATTAATCCTGGCATTTAATTAAATATTTATTATTTAATCAATTTCTCCAAAGTCTTCTACATATAATTAAATTTAATCAATTTAATTATATTGTTCATTCATTTTATTCTTCAGTCATAATTAAATAAATCAATTTTATTTAATTATTTTGCATTCATATGTCCACTTGATTAATTAAATAAATACACTTTATTTATTTAATTAATTATCACTTTTTGAATTTAATTAAGTCTTTTTTATTTAATCAAATTTAAATATTTCTTTTCAAATATTTCTTCTAATTAATTAAATATCTTATTTAATTAATTTCATTTACATACCATTTCTTAAAAAGTTTAATTAAATATCTTTATTTAATTGAATATCTTCCATATATTTTCAAAATCATAATTAAATATTCTATTTAATTATGAAATCTTCTATTATTCTTCAAATATGGGGTAAATATTCTATTTTAAGAAAAAAACCTCGTGTCACCCATAAATGAATAATTGAATTTAATAATTCATTATTTATCTTCTTAAAAATATTTCTATAATCTCACAAAAAGATGATTTTTTTACAATTCATCTTTATCATCTTATCTTACCTCTTTTACAGAAAAGAAAACAAATCTTGCTTTTTGTTTTCTTCTATTTTTCTTCACTCTCATCCACCTTCAACCGTTCGATCTGCCAGGAATTTTCACAGTCGTTGATCATATCAACCAATCAGAAGCTTTCAAAAACTCTATAAATAGCACTGCGAATCCAAGTAATGGGGACAACACACAACAGATGAATTAGACATTAATTGCATTATAGCATTATCATTATAGCTTTATTATTCATAGCATCATCATATTCTTTCATTTTAGCAATCATGTTTAGCATTAGAGTAATCATGTCTTAGCATTACATGCATTTCCTATTCAATCTCATTCTCTATGAAGACTGTTTGTTAAGCCTAGCATACATTCTGAGAGCCAGCTGGAATCAATGAAAATACTAGAGATAGAGGACGATAGGACAACATCGATAATAGGATATTGATTTTGCATCTCTATTGTTTTAATATTCTATTTTTTATATAATGTCTTATTGGTGTGTTTGATTCATTTGTTTTTTATATATTTAACACGTATAAAATTGATCACACATTTTTGGCCCCCACCGTGGGGCCTTGCCCCATTTTTAACATTTATCTGCAAGTTTTCTGACAGGATCTCGCGTTCTGGAATTCAGATTTTTGGAAAAAAAATTTGTTTTAGCACATCCGAGGATTTTTGAAGTGCATACACAACTTTCTAAAGCGCATTTGTGGTTTATTTCAATGCTCTTGTAGGTACTTTGGCGCATCCAGAAACTGTTGCGGTGCATTCAGGAACTGTTTTGGCGCATTTACGGGACAAAATGGCGCATATACCCGACTTAGTTTGTTAAAATTTTCTAAAAAACAAAAAAAAAAATAGTTGCATTCTGTTTTAGCGCATTTAGGATCTGTTTTGGCTCATTAACTTGTTATTGTTGTGCATGCAGGTGATCTTTTAGCGCATATAGGTTGTAACTAAACAGGTTTTTGAGTTTGACGCCTTCCACAGACAAAACCTTTTTCTAGCTTAAAAAGAACCAATCTAGGATAGTCACAGCTGGTTTTAAAAAGGAGCAACCCTAGGATAGACATGGATTTAAAATGAAGCAATCTAGGATAGTCACCACACATTGATTTTGCAGTTAAAATGAATCCCATGCTTTTTGTGAAGCAACATCTTCACATAGTTTAAATCACTGTGATTTAGGTTTTAAAAAAGAACAGTGTCTACTGTGTTTGTGGCAATAGGTCTATGCTCTCCCCTTAACTGGGTGACCAGAATACCAGACTTTCCTTTTACATTCATGCAATTTTATTACTTTATTACATCCTGTAGAGGGCCTGCTCTTGTGGGAAAAAGTACTCGCCCAAGAGGAATGACTTAAGTGGGTTCAAGCCAAAGCCAGACTATTCCGCCCCACTATAAAATTTAAAGCAAATCAGGGGAAATCCTCTTTTGTCAGTAGTGTGCAAGATAACCATCCCCAAAGACTTTGTTCTAAAGGTTGGGAGGTCTCCTGAGGGAGTTTATTATTGCCGCATCGAACGGAAACCCTTACTACAAACCTAGTGTAGTATCCAACCGAAGTCAGTTTCTGTACATCATAATAATCATAGTGCAAGGGGAGGGAAGAATCTGCCCCCAAGATACTCACCATATAACTACCAAGGACCGTTTTCTCAAGGGATCCGGTATCCACTTTTGTCACTCTGAGTACACACCTAGAAAAGACAAAAACACGGGCGCCCCTTCGGGGGTGACACGGCTATGTGAGTCGACACAGTTCTAAGATGTGGGTTGTTGATTATTATGATGACCTACCATAGTACTAAGAGTGAGTCTGCTTGAACTGTCTGTCATGTGTAAACCTGTGACAACACTTTTTGAAAAAGAATTTTTGAAACATACACTTGATGTTTAGTATAGGACTTAAAAACAACTATTTTCAGGGTGTTTGTTGTGTTTTCAATCACACTAATTCAGATAAAAGATCATCTGAAATGAACATGTCAAATTTTAGCTGAAACTGCTCACAAACTGTTCAAAAAGTTACCTTGGAAAAATTGTTTTAGCGCATATAGAGTATATTCTATCGCATATAAGGTTTGTTCTAGCGCATTCACCGGTTAATTCAGCACTTTTAGGGTCTGTTTTAGCGCATTGAGTCTTTTGGCGTATACACTGGCTATTCTAAAAACAAACTTTTCAGTCACTGTCACAACATTTTTCCTGCAATGCATATAGGATACATATTAGCACATCTGAGACATACTATAGTGCATTTGACCATTTCTTTGGCCCATATCCCTATTTCTGAAGCGCATATAGGGGACAAAATAGCGCATCTGTCACTTTTCCCGAATCATTTTTTTTGACAGATTTGAGTTTATAGCATTCTCAGTCTAGTAACATATCAACATTTTCTCTCATGCTTAGGGAGTGGAAATCTACAAAGTTTTTCAAGAAGTCAATTTCCAATAGAATCAAGAAACCCAAAAAACCTCTAGGTTACAAGAAAACCTTACAACGAAGGAAGTTTTTATACAAGAGTCAAAACGTCTTGCTCCATTATCGCAAATTTCTCCATAGATACCAAGATTTTGTCAGGGGATTTACTAACGAATACGTTGTAGACCCTATAGATTCACGAGCCTATTTTCAAAGAAGAGCCCTCTCACAATGACACAATCACAATCATCCTCTTGATTTCAACTATATACCACAACCTTCTATCGAATATTTGACACATCCTAGTCAAATACTTCAGTAAGTTGAAATAGGCTATTTGATATACCAATCATTCTTCGAAAACAAGGATCAAATGTTACAAGTGCACCTTTCATCACAAACTTCTAAATTCTTGGTTCAACTTCTCCCAACAGGATTCTGACATCCTTCATCATTGGAAGCCACAACCACGAATTAGGAACATAGTTTTGATCATATTATAAGATTTTCAATCTTATCAGATTAAAACATCATTGGTTGCACTCATCAAACTATGATCTAATTTTAAAAGAACATCTTGAAATCATATGCCTATTTTTACAAGATCACAATATAATAAACTGAAGGAAGATATTCAACAAGAAGATCATACCTCAAGAACTCAAGCAGAAGGTGAAAATAGTGATCCTCTTTATAGTGTGAGTCGAAATCTCCTTTTTGAAGACAACATGGCCAAAGGAGAAAAGAATATGTTTACTTCCGATAGAGATCTGAGAAAAACCCTTGAAGATAGTGATGATGAACAAGAAGAAGAGCGTCACCTTAGAGAAGCCGAACAAGATCCTAAATTTCTCAAAGGAGTAGAAAATATCTTAGCACATGACAAACAAAAATATTTCCTATATCTGGCTAACAAAGGAGCTAAATTGCCTCATGATTTTGATACTGAGAACATAAAGAGTAAACCTAATGATACGCCCTTATCTGATCTTAGTACCTTGACTCAAATAGTTAAAACACTACAAGGACAAATTAAGGATCTACAAGGGGGAGCCACAACAAATACATACGCTCTCGATGATATATGTCCATATCCCTTTGATCGACATCTCAACATGATCTCGTTTCCTAAGCATTGCGAAATCCCAAAGTTTGATTGTTATAATGGGAAATCAGATCTAATTGACCACATTAGGGACTTTCAAAACATGACTTTGGAATTTTCTCATGAGGATACATACTTAATGTGTTTGTTTCCATGAAGTCTTAGAGTCCAATCTATGGAATGGTTATCAAAAATCACACTGCCTATCAAAACATTTGAAGAATTGATCAACGAGTCCATCTCATAATATTCCTATAACATACAAGACCAAATAACCATGATTGATCTATGCAAGGCTAAGCAAAAACCTGGTGAACCATTCATCACATTTCTTCAGAGATGGAGAAGATTGTTCACTAGATATCCTCATCATGTTCCTGAAAAGGAAAAGATCACTACATTTATAAACAACTTGGATCAAGAGATGAGTTATTGTCTAAATCTTCATTGTCCTCCCTCTTGTCAAAAAATGATTGAAAATGCAATCACAATTGAAAGTGCATTGGTCCATAGGGGGTTAATCAAACTTGATAAAGACAATCCTAGCTCCTCAAATCACCACAATGACAAATCTAGGTTTTGGAATAACAATAAAAATGTGGTGAATGATGGTGTTGTAGATGCACATCATGTCTCAGCTAAGCCAGTTGTTCTTAGTGTTCCTCGCAACAACAATTACAACAATTTCAACTTGGTTATGAACCAGGGAAACAATCCTCCTCCTCCGAGGAATAAGCAAAATCCAACTAATACCAACAACCAAGGGTATCGTGGAAACAACAATGCCTTAGGAAATACATCAAACATGAATCCACAACGATCATTTTTTTCCAACAGAAGAACTTTTACTTTGTTGGGGCAATCTCTGGAATCTACCCTTAAAGACTTGATGGAAAAGAATGTTATTACCCTACTGCCTCAACGTAACTTTGAACCCGGTGTGAAGCTTCCATCGTGGAATGACGCGTACTATTGTGATTATCATCGATGCAAGGGCCATTGTACAAATAATTGTCAAGCCTTGAAGAATGTAATTCAAGACTTGATAGAAAATGACACCATTAAGGTAGAAGGACACCAACAATCAAATGAAGACCACCAAGCATTTTGAAACCCTTTGCCCAACTATCAAAAGGGTGAATCTTCTAGGAAAAATGTGAATCATATCGATGAGCATATAATCAATCATATCTACACTGATGATGAGCAGGTTAATGTTATAAAAGTCAAGGATAAAACGGAATATGGAGAAGTTAACATAACAACAAGGGAACAAGCTAAAGTTGTTCTAAAAGGTGCTCCTTCAAGATCCATTGTGTCGCCGCCTCAACATTGATATGATTTAATCAATCAACTTGGAAAAACTTCTGCTTAGATCTCTATTTTGGAACTTTTAAAGATTTCCCCAGCGCATAAGGAAATTTTAGACAAATCCCTCATTGAAACAATTGTATCCGATGATCTGAATGTGGATTAATTGTAAGCCATGGTGGGACATTTTTCCTCACCCACATGCCTTTCATTTTCTGAAAAAGATGATGTTTCCATGACTCATCCCCATAACTCATCACTATACTTAGAAGTCATGATCCACAAGTTTTGTGTCAAAAGTGTTCTAATAGATGGAGGTGCTAGTTTGAACATATGTACCATGAAGCTGGTTAAGGATTTAGGATTTTCTAAGGACTCCATTGATCCCAGAAGAAAGATTACTATTAAAGCCTATGATGAGGAGGAAAGAGCGTCCAAAGGTTTAATCATGCTACCAGTCAAATTAGGACATGTTATCAAAAATACTTTTTGTCAAGTATTAGATCGTGATATCGCATACAACATCTTGTTGGGTCATCCTTGGATCCATGAAATGCAAGTTGTCTCGTCCACATATCATCAATGTCTTAAGTTTCCTTATGATGGACAAGAAATAACAATAACAGCTGAAAATTCAAAAATTCAAACTTGTGCCAACATCAAACCTAGTCAAGATATGTTGGTTCCCAATAATCGAGAAGCTCCTGCTAATACTTCTCTCAAAGTTGATACGCAAAACAGTCAGTTAACCAAAAGCTTTGACAAGCAATTACAGTTCAAGGACAATAGAGTAGGAGAATATTCTATGTCTAGCTAATCTATCTACATCGCCTCGGTCACATGGGAAACCTTATATCACACAACAACAGATATCTGTAGCATCAACATCAACGCAACCACCAACAGGGCCAAATACAAAGTTTAATGGACGTTTTATCAGAGAAAAATTCCCCATGGATGATCTTGAGGATAGAGATATTCTAAGTTGGCTCTATAAAGATGAAGATGAAACAGTTCTCAATATCAAGTTACCAACTGATAAATATGGTAAGGGATATTCAATCATGCAAAAGATGGGCTATGAGGGTAATGGTCCTATCGGAAAAAGAAAAGGAGTAGTTGAGCCTATTGATTCTCTAGGACTTGCTTCAAAATATAAAACAAGACTAGGCTATGATACTAGCTCGAAAGAAACAACATCCAAACAATTGAATGATACTGTACTCACATTGCAAGAAAGTTCTAATCCAAGGGAAGCATGCTTAACAACAATTCAGAATTTCATCGATAATAACTTCGACACAGACTCTGGAGAATACAAATGGGATACCATCCATAGTGATGAATTTTGGAGGGACAAACAGGTTGATGTGATACACAAGTATACGCCTACTCTAATCAAAGGAGAAGGTTCAAGGACCCAACCACACAAATCTGAACTATGACGCAACTATGATTCTAGTGATACCGAGTCATATTTAATCAAACAAGACTATCGTGAGGACAATACCATCATTGATCTACCTCATACCTCGGATCCTATAGAAACCTCTGTTATGACCATAACCATAGCCGATTTCATGCAACCTAATGACCCGCTACCGCTAATACATCTCGATCTCATTGACTGGGATCTATCTGAACCTCTTGATATACCTATGTTCCCAACCGACGAATCTATCGTAAACTTCCTTTCCGCGGATGATGTAAATGATTGTTCCACTGGAAATTTTTGGCATAAGATCCTCAGTCAGGAGAGTGTCAAGTTTCCTAGCTGCAAAAATAAAAAAATAAAAGAAAGATCTAATGGTGAAAACTAGAATCTGGCAGTGTTAGATCAAACAAAAGATAAAACAAAGAGCGTATCAGATGGTGAACACCTTTTTAAGGCACCAAATGATGGGATGCTTGACACTCTCTCGGAGCACTATCATGAGCAATCGCCTATCTTGATTGAGTCTACAAAAGCAGTTAATCTTGAAACTATAGAGAAACCGAGGATTCTACAATTAGTTGCATCAATGATAGATAAAGAAGTACCCGATTTCATGGAATTTCTCAGAACAAATCAAGTCAACTTTGCTTGGTCTTATGCAGACATGCCAGGTCTTGATCCTAATCTTATAATGCATTACTTGTCCATTAAACCAGGAGTAAAACCTGTGAAACAAAAACTTAGAAAGATGCATCCTCATGTGGCACTACTAGTTAAAGAAGAACTTAAGAAACTCCTCGATGTGGGATTTATAAGATCAATTGACTATGCAGAATGGATCTCCAACATAGTTCATGTATCAAAGCCCGACAAAAGTGTTAGAGTATGCATAGATTTCATAGATCTTAATAAGGCATGTCCTAAGGATGACTTCCCTCTTCCAAGCATTGATACCATAGTGGATCTGACGACTGGCCATTCCATGTATTCACTAATGGATGGTTTTTCTGGTTATAACCAAATCAAGATTGCACCTGAAGACCAAGACAAAACAGCTTTCACATGTCCATGGGGGACTTACTGTTGGAATTTCATGCCTTTCGGATTAAAGAATGTTAGGGCTACATATCAAAGAGCTATGACTACAATTTTTCATGACATGATGCACACATTCATGGAAGATTATGTCGATGATATACTGGAAAAATCCTACACAAGAGAAGGACATCTCGAGATATTATCCAAAATATTTGCAAGGTTGGAAAATTTCAAGGTTTGCCTCAACCCTAAGAAATGTGTTTTTGGAGTCACATCTGGAAAACTCTTGGGATACATAGTTTCAGCAAAAGGAATTGAAGTAGATCCCACCAAGGTACAAGCAATCATGGAAATTCCTCCACCAAGGGATATCAGTCAGTTGAGATCACTACAGGGACAAATCCAATCTATACGAAGATTCATTGCACAACTAGCAGATAAATGTCTACCTTTCACACATCTACTACATAAGAATGTTCCTTTCAAATGGGATGATAAGTGTGAAATGTCCTTTCAAAAAATCAAGTAGTACTTAATGAACCCACCAGTTCTGATACCACCAAATCTGAACAAACCACTCATCTTATACATTGAGGCCATAGAGACGTCTTTGGGGGCGTTGTTAGCACAAGAAGACTCTACAGGAAAAGAACATGCAATCTATTATATCAGCCAAACATTAACAGGTCATGAACTCAACTACAGTTTCATCGAGAAGGCTTGCCTAGCTATGGTCTTTGCCTCGCAAAAGTTTCGACACTACATGTTAACTCATACAATCAATCTTGTTGCAAAGATTGATCCACTCAAATATCTGTTAAGCAAGGCCACATTGACAAGAAGGTTAGCAAAATGGGTCATGATCTTCAGCGAGTTCGATATCCATTATATTGATCGCAAAGCAATCAAAGGACAAGTTATTGTTGACCAATTGGTTGAAGCACCCCTACAGGTAGAGCATCCCATGCACATTGAATTTCTAGATGTTGATGTCTTCACGGCGGAATCAAATCAACCATGGTCACTATATTTTGATGGTTCATTTACTCAACATGGATCGGGGGCAAGCATACTCTTTATCATCCCTCAAGAAAATATCATTCCTCGGTCATATCGGCTAATGTTTTCATGCACTAATAACATAGCCGAATATGAAGCTTTAATCACTGGACTCAAAATAACATTGGAATGGAGAATCACAAAATTACAAGTCTACGGTGACTCATAGTTAGTCATTAACCAAATCAATGATGATTATCAGACTAAAGATGACAATTTGTTGCCATATAAGAAAATGGTTGATGATTTCAAGAAATACTTTGCAGACATCAAGTTCATACAAATTCCAAGGCTTGATAATAAGGCAGCTGACGCTATGGGCACAATTGCTTCATTGTTACAACTCCCATAAACTCAGGATCGCTACGAATTTCTGGTGGAACAATCATTTACGCCTACCTATGACACACCTGAAATCCAAATCATTTGCCACTCGGTAGGATCCAATTCACCTTGGTATGGAAAAATTTATGCCTACCTAAAAGATGACATCTTACCACTTGACTTATCACGTAACCAAAAGCACAACTTTATCCGCCAATCCTCTCGCTATACCCTTATCATTGACACTCTCTATCGCCGCGGTCTTGATGGTACTTTACTTCGATGTCTTGAACGTGATGAATCCGATAAGGCTTTACAAGAAGTTCATAGTGGCATTTGTGGTACTCATTCAAGTGGAATAACCTTATCCAAGAAATTGATTAGAATGGGTTACTACTAGCCTACAATGGAGAGGGAATCATTCACTTTTGTAACAAAGTGCTCTAAATTTCAGATACATGGAAATCTCATTCATGTACTAGCACAGGAACTAAAACCGTTCGTACCAACTTGGCCATTCTCTCAATGGGGGTTGGATTTAGTTGGCAATATTCATCCTTCATCCTCAAATGAACACAAGTTCATCATCACAGCAACAAAGTATTTTACCAAGTGGATTGAGGTATTCCCTCTCACTAAAGTTAGTGGCAAACAAATCTCATCATTCATACTCAACTATCTCATTTTTTGGTATGGTATTCCCAACTCCATCATCATAGATAATGGATGGCCATTCAAGAACTAAGATGTTGAAAAACTTTGTGAGAGATTCCATATTCAACATAGATACTCAACACCTTATTATCCACAAGGGAATGGCCAAGCAGGGGCCTCAAATAAAACAATATTGAAAATTTTAAAGAAGACTATGAATGATGCAGGGAAAGATTGGCATGTTCAACTTAATCCCGCATTATGGGTCTACGGAACTAGTATCCGAACACCAACAGGAGCAATGCCATTTGCTCTTGTCTATGGAGCAGAAGCCATTTTTCCACTAGAAGTTGAGATCCCATCACTTAGAGTATCATTGAAAGGTCTCATAACAAATGATGAATACAGAGTTTCCTGACTACAAGAACTGAAACTTCTTGATGAAAAGAGACAACGGGCAGCTGATCATTTGAAGGCATATCAACAAATGATGTATCGTAGCTATAATCATAGATTCAAACTGCGTACCTTTTAGGTTGGTGATCTTGTTCTAAAAGAGAACCCACGCAATTAGTAAGACAAGGAGAAGAAAGGAAAGTTTGAACCTAATTGGCTGGGTCTGTACGTGGTCATAGCAGTATACGGTTCAGGAGCATACAAGTTGTCAATTCCAGAAGGGAACCTGTTTGACGAACCCATCAATAGCATGTACTTGAAAAAGTATTATGTCTAAAGTAGTTATCATCATCTATAAAAAGTCCTAAAGAAATACAAAAACATAAGAAAAAGTTCGGAAGAAATACAAAAACATCTGAAAAAGTCTTGAAGAAATACAAAACATTAGAAAAAGTCTAGAAGAAATGCAAAAACATCAGAAAAAGTCCTGAGGAAATAAAAAAACATCAGAAAAAGTCCTGAAGAAATACAAAAACAACAGAAAAAGTCCTGAAAAAATGGTTACCTTGGTGAAAACCTGGCAAACAGGCATCTTGGTAGTGAAAAAAAAAAAAAATCAGAAAAATGCAATAAAAACAAATAGTGAAAATCTAGCAAATAGACGCTATTTGTAGCTCTCCATCTATTAGTTCATGTTCTGCATCTTTCCATCATCTTAGGGTTGTCCCAGCATCATGTTGCCATCATTTCCTAAAGCGATAACATCTTACCATGGCTTGATTATTGTACATATTCATTTTAGCGGGTTGTGTCAAATATTGGGGGAAAACGTTGACATACTCGGGGGAAATCAACTTTTAGATTTTACTGAAACAGCTAGAAAATAACATCAAATCCAACCATGCGAACAAAAAATCAAATCCCAAGAACAGTTATCCAACCATTGATCCATATCACACCAGTTTTTCAGCAAAATACCATATCATGACTCATATCTAAATGATCTAAAATCTGAATAATGATTGGAATATTAGTTTTATATTTTGAACAATGGTTGTTTGATTTTTTGATATCATCTCTTTGGAGCACACTCAATGATGTACTCAACTAGAGTGGCAAGGAAGGAGGATGATTTTTCTTTGTCCACTGTCTTGAGGTTAACTATCGATTTGGTGCAAATATGTCATGAGACATGATTTCCAAAGCATATCATTCACGACAGTTCCACATTTGCATCAGAAGGTGGTTAGTCTTTGTCTATTTATGCAAGAAATGTTCAGGTCATCTCGGTTCAATTATACCTCGATGCTTGTGTTCGCTTGCTATATCAAAAATCATGAAAGTTGTACTCAAGTCATCATTGGTGCTAATCTCCCCTCTGATGCTTGTACATACTTCCAACATTTTATAAGGCTCTATGATGATTCAAGAAAGCTACCTGAAGGCTCAACAAACAATTGGTTTTATTTAGTTGCATTTCATTTAGATCAATGTATATATTTGCATACTGGATTCGCATTAGAGTTTTTAAACAAAGTTGAATAGATAAATCAACGGTTGTCATGTATCTTTAGACTATATGTGGAGGACATTTGTACATTTTTTTCATCCTCATTTCATTATCATTTCATCTAGGTCTTGTGCATATCATATAGTTTAACATTCATCATTTGGATCCTTTCTCATTTATTTCTCCTTCATGATGCATTATCATTTCATTGCATATCATAGGACAATCTCATTTTTATCATCTTTGTTTTATTCTCATATCATTTCGATCCTTTATCATTTTGTATCATTCATTTATTCATTAACCATTTTTCATTATTATATTATCCATCATTTTCATGTCCATGTCATTTTACATCGTTGTTTTCCATTTTCCATCTCCGTTACATTTTTATCTTATCATTACATTTTACATATCATCTCATTTTATTACATTTTTATATCATTACATTACATCTTATTTCCTTACATTTTATCATCTCATTTAATTCCATTTCATCATTTCATATCATTACATTTCATTTCATTTCATATCATTACATTTCTTTTTATTTTATCATTCCATCTCATTTTATCATCTCATCAATCTTTTTTGTATTCATTACATTTCATATCATACATTTCATCATTATTAATCCTTTCACATCATTTATCATTCACATCTTTTCTCATTTTCCATACCATTTTATTTATCTTTTTCATACAACATTTGATTCATATTACATATCATATTACAAATTCATGATGCATTTCATAAACATAACATCCATCACATCATCATCATTTATAACATATTGAAAAATCAAAACACAATAATTTCATACAAACATTGCATTTCCACATCATTTGCAAAACATACATTGCCATTACATATATCACATCCTTTCCACATATGGCATTTTTTTTATCATCATCCACCTGCATGAGATCATTAGTACACATCATATTGCACATCATCATATCATTTTCCTATCACATCATCCTGCAAATCATGTTAGTCAGTAAATCATCAAAACTATATATCAAAATCCATATCACATAAACAAGGAAATAAGTGCATCATATCAAATGCAACACATCATCAAAACTCATCTCCGCTGCATATCATTGCTCATCAAAAATACATACAAATGTCCAAAAGTCCAATGACACTGAAAAGTCTAGAAAGATACATGAGATATGATCACAAATCAATATACATGCTCCAAAAATATGATGAATATCAACAATCCTGCATAAATGGCTCAAGGCTGGCTGGTGGACCCCCCTGATGGAGCTGGTCTCGTGGATGGTGGCCTACCACTAGTCCCTACATCTGGATCTTGTCGAGGCCCAGTAACCCCTAGGCTCTGTGTGGCTATTTGTGTCTTGATCCTAGTCCTAGTATGGGATCATGGGAAAGGCTCTCTGTGCTTAGGAGAACATAACTCCTCGTATCAAACTCGATAATACTCTGCCTCTCTGTCCATCTCAAAGCCCTCTGCAATGGCCTCTCGCAATGATGCACTCTCTACATTTCCCATAAGCCTCAAAGCAACACCCTCTGCCTCTGCTTCCCTCCGTCTAAGAGAATCCCTCTCTGCTATCAACTGGGCTGCTTGTGGGTTTGGGGCAGGTTGAGGTACCTGTGCCTGTGCCTGTGACTGTGCCAGTAGTGCCTATAGTTGTGCGACCAAACCCTATGCCTGAACCAACTGGATCTACAGCTGCACTTGTTGTCCCTGCAGTGTCTGCACCTAGGCCTGCAGAGTATCTATTTGTCCCTGTTGAGAGGTGGAGGCAACCCTAATCACTATCCTCCACCCAATCCCAGTCCTCGGTCTTTGCATGATCTGAACACTGCTCAAAATGTCTAGCCTTAGTCTCACTGGCACCTTCCCCTCATCTCTGCCATCATCTCCATCACTCCCATATGAGCTCTCCTCCTCTCCACTCTCCTCATCCTCTCCCCCAACCGCTGCCTGCTCACCACCTGCCACATCCTCCTATCTCACTGGCTATGGTACCATCAAAATGGGTGTTGGCTCATCAAGACATGTCAACTATGGAAATAGATGTGTATGATAATAAATAGCATACTCATCAGACATCCCAACATCAACAATATCCCACCTATCATCCCATGCCTCGGGCGCTAAAGCAATATACTTTGTATAGGCTATCTGATATGAAATGTCAGGTCCCCATCCTGCCTCATCCTTGCTCTGCACATAGTGAGCAACACCTTGAGGCATACCCTATGTAAATCTGAACTGTCTCTATACCCACAATGCCAAAAACCTCTCAATGATAAATGGGGTCCTCTCTATCAAAAATTGGGGCATACACACAAACGAAATCTCTAAATGATTTGTATCCCATGACTCACAATCTAGGTATGGCCGCCATATCACTACATCCATATCATCAAGGCACCGTCTCCAGTAATCCAACTTGCCTAGCTTAGGCTAGACAAGGAACATGGCATACACATACACATATGGTCGGCCTGGTGGCCTCACTCTAGGATAGACTAGTCTCGTCACAGCAATATGCTCCCACGCCCAGATCTGGAGCAGTGTCACACCACATGATATACTAGATGAACCTCTGTAAACTACCTGATGAAGGTCATGATACAAATGCGCCAACATGCAACTCCCCCAAGCATATCTCTGTGGTTGTACTAGCATCTACTCCAGGATCCTCCCTCATCCCACTGATATTCCCTTTGACTGGTGATCCAGACAAAGGAGACCTCCAATAAATGCACCCAAAACTGCAGGTAAGGCCGGATACCCCCTGAAGTCTGCCCATGGTACCCAATATCTTGCTATATGCACGTCATCGTATACTCTCCTCAGCGCATCTGTCCCACCTAGCTCCTTGTGATCATAGAAAACAAGGGTACCAACCACTGGAATACCCAAAATCCTATAAACATCCTTTGGAGTCACAGTCAGCTCACCTGTCGGCAGATGAAAGGTGTTGTGCTCTGAATGCCACCTCTCTACTAGCGCGGTCAATAGTCCCATGTTGACTTGAATCGGAGGCATGGACAACAACGATCCCAATCCGCATACCCCTATCACCACTATATCATCTGGTGTCAGCTCTGGTATCCTATCCCACCCCGCAGAGTGACGCTCCCTAATCTGGAGGTTTTTAAAAACCTCCTATTTTCAGTTATTATAAAGACAATCAATCAACATCATATCAATGATTCAATCTCAATCAAGCAAAATCAATCTGACTCATATCTATCTTTCTGTGACCCATATCAGTGACACATACTCATCAAACTCATATCAAGTGACCCATATCAAGTGTTCTATCTAGGTGACTCATATCATGCAATCAATACACAATCTATCTATCTGGATATCACATCAATCTGCTCTACCATCAATTACTATTTATTTTCTTTTTTTAAAAGAATGCAAATTTATCAACAATCAAAACATCATCTTATTTGTATTCCAGTCATGAATGCAAATATGTTTTCAATCAGTCATATACTATTTATTTTCTATCGCCCAAAGCAAATTTATCAGAAATCCTATCAATCATCTACTTTTTGTTTTTTCGTACAAAGGAGACAAAGTTATCAGCTATTTACTCTTTGATTTCTATTTTGGAAACAAAGTTATCAATTATTTATCATCTTTTCTATCCCTATCAACATGATGATAAGACAATTTCTCTATCTATTGACCAAGGAAGCAATATACATCATCATTCTTTCATCACTTTCATTAAATCACACATTTTGTCTCTTTTTTCCTAGATGCGCTAATCTGCGGCCTCTATGCGCTAAAACTCATATGCGCTATTTTGTATCCTAGATGCTCTAAAACTTAGATGCGTCGTTCTTTGCCCTGAAAGTACTCAATCATTTCCTCTATGTGCTATTTCCCTAAAAGCGCTAAAACTCTAATCAAAAGTGCCACTCTATTCACTGGATGCGCAACAACCCTTAATGCGCTAAACTATTTCCTAGATGTGCTAAAGCACTAATTTTCTTACGGCATCCTATAAGCGCTACTCTTTCTATCGGATGCGCTAAACTGGTTTCTACAACGAACATGCAAAAAACATCCTATAAGCGCTAAAACAAACATTGAAAGCGCTAAAAATTCCTAAAAGCACTAAAACGGCCTGTTTACGCCTAAATCCACGAGAAAAACATGAAAATTTTGATTCAAAACAGAAAATTTCAACACAAAAGTGGTTGGATCTACTCACTGGTGGTCCATACACAGCTGGTCTCTGGTATGGGGGGCCCGCTCAAATCTATGTCTGTGGTACGGAATCTCCATCTCGCCAAGTCACTATCAGAGCAAAAGGATTTCTAAAAGTCAAAAAGTGCAAATGACTTGTCCTTTTCTCCCTTTTTACCTTTTAAAGGTCAAACAAAAGTGGGTTTTTTTGGCATGTTATTTTCTTTTTATCTTTTATCTCACTTTGACCTTATTTTCAAACTGGGGCGTCCATATACATTATTTTTCGAGAGCTAAATCACTAACATTACATCAAAATCAAAATTTCCTCATCAAATCAACTTTTTCCAAAACTCATATCCTCATTAGTGATTTACCTCCCGAGGGAGTATCATTAACACCAACAACATCTTCCAATCAGAAACATATCAGAGTCAGATCAGGGGCATATTTTTCAAAAAAAAAGGGGGCAAAGTCAAACACAACAAATTTCGAAAGCAGGAATATTTTCTTTGAAGCAATGCGTTTCACACAACACTTCAAAGAGGGGAAAATGTATATGCATAAAATTGGTCATGTCTGATTAATCTTGGCATTTAATTAAATATTTATTATTTAATCAATTTCTCCAAAGTCTTCTACATATAATTAAATTTAATCAATTTAATTATATTGTTCATTCATTTTATTCTTCAGTCATAATTAAATAAATCAATTTTATTTAATTATTTCGCATTCATATGTCCACTTGATTAATTAAATAAATACACTTTATTTATTTAATTAATTATCACTTTTTGAATCTAATTAAGTCTTTTTTATTTAATCAAATTTAAATATTTCTTTTCAAATATTTCTTATGATTAATTAAATATCTTATTTAATTAATTTCATTTACATACCATTTCTTAAAATTTTTAATTAAATATCTTTATTTAATTGAATATCTTCCATATATTTTCAAAATCATAATTAAATATTCTATTTAATTATGAAATCTTCTATTATTCTTCAAATATGTAGTAAATATTCTATTTTAAGAAAAAAACCTCTGTGTCACCCATAAATGAATAATTGAATTTAATAATTCATTATTTATCTTCTTCAAAATCTTTCCATAATCTCACAAAAAGATGGTTTTTTACAATTCATCTTTATCATCTTATCTTACCTCTTTTACAGAAAAGAAAACAAATCTTGCTTTATGTTTTCTTCTGTTTTTCTTCACTCTCATCCACCTTCAACCGTTTGATCTGCCAGAAATTTTCATAGTCGTTGATCATATCAGCCAATCAGAAGCTTTCAAAAACTCTATAAATAGCACTGCCAATCCAAGTAATGGGGACAACACACAACAAATGAATTAGAGATTAATTGCATTGTAGCATTATCATTATAGCTTTATTATTCATAGCATCATCATAATCTTTCATTTTAGCAATTATGTTTAGCATTAGAGCAATCATGTCTTAGCATTACATGCATTTCATATTCAATCTCGTTCTCTAGGAAGACTGTTCGTTGAGCCTAGCATACAATCTGAGAGCCAGCTAGAATCAATGAAAATACTGGAGATAGAGGACGATAGGACGACATCGATAACAGGATACTAAGTTTGCATCTCTATTGTTTTAATATATTTTTTTTTATATAATGTCTTATTGGTGTGTTTGATTCATTTGTTTTTTATATATTTAACACGCATAAAATTGATCACACATTATGAAATGATTCTGATTGTGAAATATATAATACAAATGGATTTATTTTTTTCAATTGACTATTGTTGCAATGTGCTAAGTGATGAGTCCAAATAATGGCTCAATTTTTATAGGGTTTATCTTATATTTTTTGTTGTTACCATAGACTTTAGCACCTGGTTATTGACACTCTATGTTATTTCCCTAAAATTATGAACCTTGGGCATGAACTTATCCTTGTGACTTTTGATAATATTAACCTGCTATGTGATATATTTATGCTAATATTACATGTGATTGATTGAATGTTATTCTAAGGTGATTATGGATACACAATTTTTTTGTGCGCGCTAATGTTATTATGCAGGTTTACATCAAGATGCAGATATAAATGAAGATTGTGAAGTGGGAGGAGTTTAGGGCAACTGGCCGGTTGCTAAAGAAGTAAAAAAGATGGTCATTAAAGAAGTCAATGGAGGGAAAAATTCTAATGGAGGGAAACTCCCAACTCGTGTGGAAGTTGTAACTGACCTTTAAATGATCATGTTTGTTAGTTGAGCTAATCTAGGAGGTGTTATTGTGTTGGATCCTTGTTGAGGCAAGTCTACTTTGACTAAATCTGGCACATGCATAACTTCCTCCCCCTTTTTCATGCTTTCAATAAATGGAATCCTCCTATTCTGTTGGAGTCGACTACCTAGTTAGTTAGTAATTAGTTAGAAGCTTTTCTCCTATAGATAATGGTCAGATGCCCCTTTTCACAAGGTTGGATGTTTGGAGATTGTACTTGCATTTTTTTAGTTTCAAGTAATACAGTCTTATTATTGATATGATGTAATCATGTTTTCAATAAATAAAATGATATTTTGATTTGTTGCATCTGAGTTAGCTTAGGGAAGACTCATTCAAGGGGGGGCACTTGGTGAGAATTCCATCCATTTACTTTAATAGTTACTTTTTTGTTCAGTAATTAGTTGCAGTCTTAGTAGTTGTCTATTCTTGCAGCCATTGGAACTTTGTTTTGCGACTATTCCTACAGCCAAGGCAGACAAAGTAGTTTCTTGTCCATTTACTAAGATTTCTATTTTTGTCATCCATTTTTAGTTCAGTTGTTGATGCTTATTTTGGTTGTTGATTTATGCTCAGTACTTATGTTAATTCCTTTTGAGCATTTTATTTTCAATACTATTTCCTTTCTAGTTATAGGATAATGATGACTACAGTTGAGTCCTAGTGCACATACAGTGCTGACCCATTTCAAGTTCATGTCCCTGGGTTCACAATGAAATGAACTTTCATGATGAGAAAAATAACTACTTAGTGCAGATATCTAATCTCTAAGTTACAGCTTTAAGGGCTTAGTTATTGAACCATTAGAGGAGGCCAACATTTTTGGCACCATTATCAGGGATGGTGTCAAAATAGGAAGTTCTTTGGAGTCATTTCTAGTTTCTTTCTTGTTTTAGTATCTCTAAAGTTTGTTGTTAGCATACCCTTCATTTGAGAAAAATAATGACTTGTTATTCCTTCACCAATTCTTTATGTGAGTTGGTTGATACTGAGTTAATACTGCATGCATAGAGGAAGGAGAAAAGATGCTCATGGGAGTTTCCTTCCTAATGACCCTAATCCCGATAACCAGCTAGTTGAGTTTCAAAATATGCCAAGAGATGAAGAAGAAGAGGAGGCAAATCCTTTTGCTGATGTATTTCCCAATTTGACCAGTTCTGAAACTTCCTCTGAAGAGCAAGTTGCCCAAAACCTGATTGAGAATCCATTTTCTTTGGAACTCCATCAAGAAAATATGGCTGGTCAAAATCCAAATAGACCTAACCAACCATCTTTTTCATTTCCCATCACACACCAGAATGAAGTTGATAACCTCAAGAACATCCTTGCTTCAATTCTTCCTAAATTCTATGGGCTTGTAACAGAGGACCCTAAGACTTTCTTGTTTGAGCTTGATATCCTCTACAGAAGCTATGACTATACTACTAATGCTCATAGGCTTAAATTGTTTCCTACCACCTTGAAAGAAGCTACATTAAGATGGTTTATGAGCCTAGGTAGGAATATTGTGGAGACTTGGGATTATATGAAAACAAAGTTTCTTGAGAAGTATACAAAATATTGTAGGGGCAGTGATATGAGAGGAAATGATATCTTCAGGATGCGGAAAAAGGAAGATGAAAATTTGGAAGACTACATTTCAAGGTTCCTATTTTCCCTGTAGAAATCCCCACATCATGCACTCAATGAAGAATCTCAAAAGTTGCTCTTCCTCAGGGGGATCAGTGAAACTTGCATTAATGCTCTGGACCTGATAGGAGGAGGAGATATCACCCAAGTTCCTTGGGATGATATTAAGAAGATATGTCAGAACTACTCCAGGGCAGCTCTAAAGAAATGAAGAGGTTACCAATCTTCTATGGGTAAATCCTCCACTAATGGAGTTTCAAGGATGGAAATTACTCATTTGCTAGTAGATTTCAAGCAGGATATAATAAACAATATGGCTACTTAGCTAGACACTCTTCAAGAAAAGAAGAAACAAGAGGAGGCAGAAGTAATGCTGGCATAATATTATCCTCATTACAAGCAAAAGAAGAAGCACTGCGGATGCAAAATGGTAACCAACATTGACAACAAGAAAATTCCACTAGAATTCAGGCTAGTTCAGGTTGATGATGATCAGGTTTTCTACATTGCACAAAGAAGACCATGGGCTCCAAGACAAGGTATGCCACCAGATCCATTATCTTTTAGTGGACCTTATTTCAATTTTTATGCATCTCATAATCAATGGAAACGCCCATACCCATCCAAATTTGGAGGCTATCCACCTCAACCTTGGAACAATCCTCCAAATACTTGGCCCAATTACAAAAACTCTCCACCTCAATGGCAGAAATTCCAGAGAAATTAGCAACAACCTTGAGGAAACTAGTAGCAGACATCTCAATGGAGGGGAGGATAGTAATGGCCAAACCAGGGAACTGGTTGCATGTAGCCACCTTCACAGCTTCAACAGCCTACCATAATGCCTCCTCCTACTAGTTCAAATTCTAGTACACCTAGACCTACTCAATTACCAACTCAACCCACAACTAACCCAAATAACAAACCACAACAGCAGTTAGTCTACTCTATAGATCCTAATCAATTTCATGCATATGTTGTGAGTGTGAGTGACATTCATCTGCATTCAGGAACCACTTTATCATCTCCTTCCAATACTATCATAACGGAGCTTCCTGTGGAAGAAGAGGATCGTCAGAATCTATCTAATATCCCTGCTCAATCAAGTGTGCCCAGGAATCTTGAACCAGTTCAGTAGTCTGACCAAGACCCACCATTTCCTCAAAGGTTAGAAGTTAAACAAAAGGAAGAGAAGGAAGAAACAACCTTTGATATTCTGGATTAGTTGAAACACATATGTGTCAAGATACCCTTGTTTCAGGCCATAAAAGATGTCCCCATATATAGTAAGGTAATCAAAGAAGCATGTCTCAAAAATCCAGGGAGGAAAAGGAAGGACCCCACTACCATTCATGTGGTGGGACAGTTGGTAGATATCATGCTTGGGAAAGTCACTGTTCCTAAATATACTAACCCAAGTAGTCCTATAGTTGGAGTCATCATCAATGGAATCCAAGTAAAGAATGCTCTAATAGACTTGGGAGTAGCAATGAATGTGATGACTAAGGATATCCTATAGTAAATGAATGTTGTAAATATGAGACCTACTCCAACTGTCCTGCAGCTTGCTAACAATTCCACTGTCAAACCAGGTGGTATAGTAGAAGACCTTGTTGTTACTCTAGACTCTTGGGAATATCCAGCAAGTTTTATGATCCTCTCCCCTAAAGCGACATTAGGAGGGTATCCTATTATTCTGGGTATGTCGTGGTTAGCTACAACAGATGCTTACATTAGATGTCAATTAAGGGACATGACTATTTTTTATGGGAGAAGCACTATAAAGCTTGTCCTCTATCCTCCTTCTCAACCATCCCATGATATGGACAACCCCATATGGCCACATGTTGGAGAAGAGGTCGAGGAGTTCAATTCAACAACACAACTCATGATGATAGGCAAAAGTCCTTTCATGCAGCTTCAGGGAGAAGATGAAATATTATCCCATATAATTCATAACCATTGTGAAGTGCATGAAGAATCATCCACTCATGAATCTAGTTTTGCATGTCCATTACAAACACTTCTACCCACTCCTCCTGCACCTAGATTTCCTATAGCAACAAATATGCTTCATATATTGTTACCACATGAACTAAAAATGCAAAGCTTTAGTGAAACAACCATGATTGAATTGACCACACAAGTACAAGTTTCAGAGGGGAAACATTTGAATATTAACAACAAGTTGAGCCAAGAGCAGTAGTTGTCCCTGACAAACCTCTTGAAGTTGCATCAGCATACATTTTCATGGGATTACCATGACATGAAAGGATTGGATCCCAATTTTATACTCATAGGATCTACATTAGAGATGATTGGACACCATTAAGGCAACCACAAAGGATAATCGACCCTACATTGAGGGAGATTGTAAAAGGGGAACTACAGAAGTTATTGGATGCAGGATTTATCTGTACCCTACCTAAGAAAGGAAATGGGTGTCCCCATTGGTAATTGTGCCTAAAAAGGGATGTAAATGGAGATTTTGTGTTGAGTATAGAGAACTAAACTCTTCCACCAAAAAGGATCATTTTCCCCTTAAATTATAGACCAAGTATTGGATTCACTTGCAGGAAAGCAATATTTTTCTTTCCTAGATGGATTCAGTGGTTATAATCAGATATAGATTGCACCTGAAGATCAAGAGAAGACAACTTCTACCTATCCTTGGGGAACTTATTCCTATTCAGTACTCCCATTTGGTTTAATTAATGCACCTGCAACCTTTCAAAGAGAAATTATTAGTATATTCTCAAATATCTCACATGATTGTATGGAGATCTATATGGATGATTTTACTACTTATGGTACTAATTTTGCAGAAGCATTAGAAAACCTAAGAAAATTTTTGTAGAGATGTGAGGACCACAATCTATCCTTGAACAATGATAAATTCTTCGTGATGATGTAGGAAGGACTAGTCCTTGGCCATTATATCTCTCATAAAGGAATTCAAGTGGACCCAGCCAAGATTGAGGTAATTACCAATCTTCCTATTCTTGTCAAGCAAAAAGATGTTAGAAGCTTCCTGGGACATGCAGGATACTATAGGCGCCTCATAAAATATTTTAATAACATGGCATCACCACTTTATAATCTTTTAACTAAAGATGTTGAGTTTCAGCGGACAGAGGATTGTGATAAAGCATTCTCTGATTTAAAGACAGCCTTAACCCATGCTCCTATGCTCTGTTATCGCGGAATCTAGCAGCGCTCGTTCCATGGATAACCCCCCTACGAAACTTGTCTGTTTCCTAGGATTCGTGAAGTTCAAGTACGCACAACGGAGTGATTTTCGAGTCACCTCGAAGTGCGTTCCCAAGTCTCGAATAGTCAATTCGAGCATTCCACCTTGTTCTCCTCACAAAGACCTTCGAAACGAGATCTTTCGCGACATTTCACTGTTAATACTTTGCAAATTACGGAAGATGTAGTAGCACTGAAAAAGTGCGCCCCTGCAGGGAAAATCCAAAATTTGGCTAAGTCAAAAAATGTAATGGCGCTAAAATTTAGCGCCCTTGCATGAAGTAAAAATTCCAAAAAATGCAAGAGCGCTAAATTTTAGCGCCATTACATTTTTTCTCAACACTTCAACTTTTTTCATTCCTCTGGCACGTTTCTTCACAATTTCGCGTTTTTCGTCAATCGTGCCACTTTTCGTGCCTAAATTTATTGCACGACTTGAGTTAGGTTTTTAATTTTCGTTTTGCGACTTAAGTGAATGAATTCATCTCTCATTTGAGTTGTTCACTTTTTATTTTCTCCTCTCCTCTTGCTGTGCGACTTCCTTTTTCCACTGCATTTCGCGTTTTGAGGATTTTCGCCATTCACCTCTTCAGCAGGATTCGCGTTTTGCTCTGGTAAGTTTTTCGTTTGGTTTTGTCTTCACTCTTGTCATTTGTATATGATCTTTGTACATTCGCGTTTTGATTTCTTCATTCACGTTATCTTTATTTCATTCGCGTCCTCCTCCATTCGCATTTTCCTACACCTTTATGCAATGGAGCCTTCATTCATATGCATCTTTTTCCTCTGTGCGTTTTCGTTTTGATGCTCATTCCTTCTTTTCTTTTCTACTCTCTAACCCTACGCATTTAATCCTTTGCTAACCCAAATGCGTGGTGTTCTCCATTTCGCGTTTTTTTTTCTCTCTTCACCCTACGCATTCTTCTCTTATTCTCCTCTATGGTCGATTTTCTGTGGAACTTGTATCTATTCCAATGTATTCATGTTGAAAGCTTTTTTGTTTCTCTCTATATGCGTTTTGGTGAACGTTGAAAAGATTTATCATTGTGAAAGAGAATTCCCTTAATCTTTGGAGGCGTATGTAATAGGATGAAAGCAAGTTCAAGCATTCATGATTCGAACAAATTGCCTTCTCCAAGCCCGAGCGCTATCGCCATTCCCTCATGCATCTGCATCTCAAAATTTTCAAGAAAAAGCAGAGGCGCTGAATTTTAGCGCTAGGACATTTTTTGAGAAGATGAGATTTTACCTACAACTGTAAGATGTAAGGGCGCTAAAATTTAGCGCCCTTGCATCAAATTCATCTCTCTCAAAAGCTGAAGTGCTAATTTTGTGCGCCATGACATTTCAAATTCACTAAAAAAATTGCCTAACACTAAAAGTGTAAGGGCGCTAAAATTTAGCGCCCTTACACCAAGAGCAATTTTCTCAAAATGTAAGGGCGCTGAATTTTAGCGCCCTTACACTTTTTTCTGACTTTTCCCAATTCCTTCCAAATGAACTTCATTTTTGACCAGTGCGCTCCAGAACCTCGTCTTTCCGCATTTGTGCATCGTTTTGCGTGCCTCGCCATCCGCTCCATGCTCTTCCACCCTCGTGCTCATTTCACGCTTTCCCATGTTTCCTAGAATTGCAGTCTATTGAGATCGTCCAGTTAAGAGTGCTCAGTGTTCCAGTTTCTTTTGATGACTGCTACGAAACCTCCTTCTTCTTCGAAAGCAAAAAGCAAGATGAAGTACAAATATCAAGGCGTCTATCCGCCAACTATGGTACTTTCGAAAGTTGAAGAAATTAAGGATACAGAAGTTGGCCATCAAGATTTGGTTGACTTTGCAAAGTTGACAGAGACGAAGCCTCTTCCTGATTCAATGAGGGCAATAGTACACAGTAATCTCCACTTGGTGGCAATGTTCCCCACAGCTGCGCACAATACTGAGTTTGTTCTTCAAGTTGCGTCTCATTACATCCGAGAAAGCAGAAGTGTGATCGATTCTTCCGGGCATGAGATTCTAAGACTCGACCCCGATTTCTTTGACATCGTCTTCAAGGTTCCTCACATGGACAAATATATTGACATTTCTATATCAAAAGAACAGGAGATTTTCGATGCTGATCCTAATAAAGCCAAACAGTTGATAAATACTCAATGGCTTAAAAGCCTAGATCGTCTGTTTCCAGATGGCCGAAAGGACTCCTGAGAAGTGACTTCAAAGATGACGTCAAGGATATGATCACGTTTCTGAGCAGAGTGAAAGGTTTGCCGGAATCATCCACCTTTCACGATTGGATGTATGAATACATCAGGATCATAAGGAGGCAGAAAGTGCATATTGACTGGGGTAAAAAAATCGGTGATGAGATGCACGAACAGTTGATCAATGCTCCTTCTACATTGAAGTTCTACATGACTTCTTACCTGGTGTACGCAGCAGCTGTGATGAGACAATTCCCAGGTCTATCTACAAAGGGGAATCGAATGATGGTGCCTGTGTACAGATATTTCTATCAGTTGGAGCTAAAGGAAAGCTTTCATCATTTCAGATGGGTCACTGATGCTTTCTTTGCGCCCTTACTCTTCAACTTTGATCCATCCTTGGAAAGAAGAAGAGTGTCTGATGAGGCTTATAAGGTGGTAAGTAAAGTTGGATGTATTTTTCTTCAATTCCCAACGTTTACTTACTTAAGAGTAGGTTGTTACACCGGTTGTCCCTACATGCTACCATGTTATCCTTCGGATAAGTGGGTTCTCATGGAAACATGGAGACAGCTGATGTCAGTGCAGAAAGAATGAAGAAGCAACCACAAGCGTGGATTCAAGTTCCCACTGACCATCGGTAGATATACTATCCGGACTGCACAAAAGGCTAAGTCTGTCTATGCTGAGATGCAGATCATGACCATCAAAACCTACAGGTATAGGTTTGATTTTGACTACCGAGATGTCAGAAAGAAGTTGCAAAAGGGTCACCAACACAGGTACCGTTTTGAAGACATCCGGGCAGATTGCAGAGATGAAGAAGCCATTCGCAAAATGGACTATTGCAGATTGACAGTTCAACAAATCAGAGATCTTGGTATCGCTGACCTACCAGAGGATTTTGAGGATCCAGGTGATATCATGAACGCTGTCTATGATGAACAAGGCGTTGCTAAGAGGCCGTTACCTGCAATACAGTGGTCTAGGAAAGAGGTCACCAACATGAGAGAAAGGCTGAGACCAATCCTAGCCAATACAGAAGAATGGTTACACAAACATGGTTATGCAATGAAAAGTTTCAGGACAGACTCAGAAGGAGAAGAGTCCGAGGCAGAAGCACGCCAACAGCAAGAACTTCGCGACAAAAACAAGTCAGCAGCCGTTCCCACTTCTTCGCGGAGAGGCCCTAGGATTAAGTTCACTGTTGGTATAAAAGATACCCAGGCTGTCCAAGAGACAGAAATGACGGAATCTCACCCATCTCGCTCTAAGGGTAAAAAGCCCATCTCAGAGGAGATAGATTCCGATGAAGAAGATACTTCAAGCGACCAATCCGCTGAAGATGAAGATTCAGCAGAAGCAGACTCCGATGCCGAAGAGGTTTCAGAAAGCGGGCATGAGTCTGATGAAGATTCTGAAGAAGGATCTGAAGGTGACTTCGAAGGTGAACCATAATCGGAGAGGCAAGAGGGTGATCAACAGGAACCCGAGCATGATGAAGAAATAACTACTTCTCCTCCCGAGAACGTAGTTGAGGAAATTCACAGAACATCATCGCCCGTGACTTCAAACGTTCCTCATACCCCTTGTGAGTCAAGAATTCCTTCACCTCCTGCTCCCTCGTCACCTATTCCTACCACGAGCATTCCTGCAGCCGAGATATCCCCTATCCCTGCAGCATCAACCCAGCTTGATACTCCATCAGTCACAAGCATTCATACGGTTGATATACTGTCAAGCCCACCATCGCCCATTCCTAGCTTGTCTTCGCCAACGTATGATATCACTTCTGAGAACGAATTCAATCGTTTCATGAATGAGTCAATGCGTGATCAACTCAATGTGTCAACTACAGGAGCGATGATGACAAACACTTCTCCAATTGTCACGATACCATTGGTGAGTCTGCATGGTGACAATAACTCGGGAGGTGGCAATACATCAATTTGATAAAGAACTGTGGTCTTTACACTTTTTCTTCCTCCTGGCTAATATCCAGCGCCTGCCGTGAAAAGCAAATGAGATTTCTCCTGCAGAGGAACTAATTGAAGAGATAGCCCTAAAGGCTAAAGGGAAGAAGAAGGCAAAAGTATACCGAGGGGTCAATGTTGATAAATCCGGGCCACAAGTATGCTGGAAATGGCAATACCACCGAATCAAGAAGGTGATGTCAATATGGAGGACTACACAAGAATAAAGGTCCAAATTTCAAGGCTACTAAACGAAGCAGTAAAAAGCCGGCGCAAGTCACTTTGGATATCTTGGCAGGAAGGCTGGACAAAGTTGAGCAATCTCGTAACATGTACAAACAGAGGGCAGAGCATTATGCCACTGTTGTAAAGAGACTTGCCGGCTCTCCAAGCAATGCACAACCGCTGACAGTGGTAAGTATTGAAGACCCAGCTGTCAAGAAAGCTGAGAAATTCGCCTCCAAAGGCAGAGTGTTGTATGACTTTGTTGAAAAGATCATTGAACACGGAACTCAGATAATTTTGGCTGCGGATGAGAAAACCACCATGTTGGCCAAGCTCACCACAGAGCTTGACAAAGAAAAGGGCGTACTTTCCCAGGAGCGCAGAGACATGGAAAAATGCCTGTTGTCATGGTCGGAAATGAAACTGGTAAAGCTCAGCAAATTGGTGGAGGTTGGGGTAATTCCCGACAAAGAAAAGTTTGTAGAGGTAAAAGAATCACTGAAGCACAGGATCCAAGTGGTTCAATCTCTCATTGAAGACCTTCACCAAGTACAGGAAGATGTCGATGGGCATCGCAACATTCTTGACAAAAGTATCAAAGAGTTGCCTGGTCAACTTCTTGAGGACAATCGTATCTTCCTACCGGCCGCAGAAATATCCCTGATCTTCAAAGAAGCCATCATGAATTTGATTGACAGTTCAGACTTCTCAGAAGCTTCACTGAACATAATTTGTGATACAAGGCTCACATTGGACAACCTGAAGACGCATCTTGACAGGTGCAAGAAGGTTCACTCATCTGCCATGAGATCGATCACGAGAATCCACACCATTGTGGATTACACCGTTGGTCCAGATGAGAAGTTCGTGCAGGAGACTAGGAGGAAATTTGAAGACTTCCGCACCCAATGCAAAAAGACGTGAAGCAGCCTCCTATTCTCCAGTGTTAGACATTTCCGGTGCATCCCATAATGCATCTTGTAAATATTTCTCGACATTTTCGAATGTCATTTTGTAAATTGTAATTACACCAAGTCCAAAGATGTAATATTTTGAAAACAAATTACACTTTGACTTTGGTCAAAGTTAGGTGAGATCTCCAAAAATCGCTCACCTAACTTTCCTTAATTTTCTCAATCTCTTTCCTTCTTTCGCTCATCCCTCTTTCTATATATTGTGAGGGATTTTCATTGTAACATATCTTTTAGTCTATTGCAACGAAGTGCTGCCCTTTTGTAAGCAAACTTGTGAAACTTTGCGTTCATATTTTGTGAATGAGATTCAATCAATAAAGGAAAGGATTGCAAGCCAAACTTTGTGTTGGATTCGATACTTTTGTAAGTTGATTTGATTTGGTAGTGATTAGTTCGAGAAATCTGAAAGACTCTAAGTGGTTGATGTAAACTTTGTGTTACATCCGTTATTTAGATTGCATTGTTAGTTTGTTTATCATTGGTTGAGTGATCTATAAGACTTTGCGCTTATAATCATTCATGCTCATGCATGTTCTTGTTGGATAATCTATAAGACTTTGTGCTTATAATTATTCATTCTCTTGGATACTTTGTCGAAAGATCTACAAGACTTTGTGCTTGTAATCGTTCGTGCTCGTTGACATTTTGGTTGGACGATCTACAAGACTTTGTGCTTGTAATCGTTCATGCCGCTCGCTAAGAATTGCTGCCTAAGAAGACGGTGCCTTTAACGTGAAAGCAACCAAAAGACGCTTATGCAGATCTCGACTTTCTACAAAGCCACTTTAACGACTTTCTAGCCTTCGCGGAGCTTCCTCCTCCATTTTATTTTCTTTGTTTGCTGTTAATTACTGTGACTTCTACTTTCCGGCTGGACGGTGATAGGGAGCAGCTGGCATTAATGCCGCTGTTAGTTTTTAGTTATCAAGAATTCGGAACTTCCAACACGTGAAGCATTGTAAAACATCTCTCAAAAAAGAGAGAAGTACAATGTAACACACCCCACCCGCGTGGGACTGCTACTGCAATTACTTTTGTGATTTACTATTGTTTCTCTTAGCAGTAAGAAGGGCGCCTCCCCTTTCCGAGAGGAGAGATTCACATCTCACATAGCTGTGGCTGAAGTCCAAGTTGTGTAATCTTTCGAAAGTTGATTACATAATTTTCACCCAACATGCTCAAAGGCCCTAATTGGGAACTCCCTTTCCATATTCACATAGATGCATCTAATTATGCTATAGGGGTTATCTTGGGACAAAAGGAGGGAGCAATTTAGAATGAAATCTACTTTGGCAGCAAGAACCTACAAGGAGTTGAGTTTAACTACATAGTGATAGAGAAGGAGATGTTGGCAGTCATTTATGCTCTCAACGAGTTCAGGCATTACATAATAGGATATCAGATCTTTTTCCATACAGACCATGAAACCATAAGATACCTTATGAATAATCCATTGATTTTAGGAAGGTTAGCCAGGTGGTTGTTGTTAATGCAGGAATTTGATATCACCATTATAGACAAACTAGGTAAGGAAAATGTTGTGGCAGATTTTCTCTCCAGATTGATTACATCATAGGACACTCAAGTCATTGATGACTCTTTCCCTGATGAAAATTTGTTCTCCATCAATGTGCACACACCTTGGTAGGAAAATATACCCAATTATCTGGTTACAGGGAGAGTCCCCCCTCATTTCTCTCCAAAAGAGAGAAGGGTTCTTATTGAGAAAAATTTTCCATTCTCATGGATTGTAGGTTGTCTCTTCTATACTGGACTAGATCATGTGATAAGGATATGTGTAAGAGAGGATGAAACATATGATATACTACATGCATGTCATAATGAACCCTATGGAGGGCACTTTGCAGCTAAGAGAATAGCCATGAAGATTCTCAATATAGGATATTACTGGCCCACACTTCATAAGGATGCAGGAAAGTACACCAGGAAGTGTGATAGATGTCAAAGGATGGGACAACCAACTAAATTAGATGAGATGCCTCTATACCCTTGAATAGTTATCACACCATTTGATAAATGGGGACTTGATTTTGTAGGTCCAATTGATCCACCATCAAATGGAAAATCTTACATCTTGGTTTGCATGACTATGTGACTAAGTGGGTTGAGGTCAAAGCCATAAAACATGCCAGAGAGAATAAAGTTTTAGAATTCCTCTATGAAGAAATATTCACACGCTATGGAGTTCCTAGAGAGATAGTCACAGATCAAGGGGCTCAGTTTACATCAACTCTTGTCACAACATTGGTCAATGAATATAATGTAAGGCATAGGAAATCTACCCCTATCATCGTCAATCCAATGGCCAGTCTGAGGTAACAAATACAGAAATAGAGGCTATTTTGACCAAAACAGTGGCTATTTACAAAAAATATTAGGCAAATAGATTGCCAAAAGTTGTCTGGGCTTATAGAACCACTTGGAAAACAATCACTAGTTTTACTCCTTTTGAATTACTATATGGAAAAACAACCATGATGCCTATAGAGTTTGAACATAAAACTCTTAGGATAGTACTAGACCTTGGGATGGACATGTCTAAGGCACATAAGGGCAAGATCATGCAACTGAATGCCTTGGATGAGATGAGAAAATTAGTTCTCCATCATGTTGAGATAGTGCAAAACCAAAGAGTCAGATAGTATGACAAATACATCAAGGAAAAGAAGTTCTAGCCAGGTGACTAGGCACTTCTTTATGATTCCAGGTATAAAGAAAATGCAGGCGAACTACAAACCAGGTGGTTGGGACCATATGAAGTTGCAGAGGTCTTCTCCAATGGTGTTATTCTACTCACAACCATTGATCCTGTCAGATTCAAGCTCATGGTCAACAGTCACTGTCTCAGGTTATACCATAAATCGGCTTCCAAACACGAATCCATTCAACACCAGACCTCTGAAGTTTTGTAGCCGAAGGAATCGAACCTAGTGTCCATCCTTCTGATTAGTCAAGGTATGCATGTAATCATAATAAAGATTTCCACTTTTTATGGGAATCAATTTCTCCATCAATAAATCTATCTACCCATCCATCTCCATCCTTTCTCTCTCTTCCATGACTCCACCATCACTTCACTCCATCATCATTTTATTTGATAAGCTCAACTATACTTTTAAAGTATCCTGTACTTCCTTCCACATTCTTTGCAAACAACACTCCAAATTTTTCAAGTACGTGTGTAACAACTTGATGTATCTTGATTATCTTAAATGCATTTCCTTAATTACTGTACATTAATATTGATATTTCACATAACACATTTGTACTCTACCCTGTCACATCATAATTACATCCCAACCTATGTGGAAACATGCTTTAATTTAGGTTGGGGGGGAATGTGAACTCACATCTCCACGTGTCATACATGTCATTCATGCGCCAGCATGGAAGCAAATTTGAAATAATATAGTTGAAATGATGGCTTGCATGTATGATATGACACTTGTCACCACCATTTTCTTTGATGATGTCCCTCCTTTATGTCTTCCTTGTTGCCTTAGTCATAGTCATAATGTCTCCAAAAAGGTAAATTGAAGAGTCATACGACATTGGTGTTAGCATTGGAGAAGAGTTGCAAGAAGCAGAAAGAAATTGGGTTTTTAGAAGGAGGATTGCAGGAAAGAAGATTTTGTAGAGGTGTTTGCTAGATTGTGAGTAGAAGCAATGGGAGGCCGTTTGATTAGAAATGAACCTATAGTTCATCAAGTGATACTGCAGGATGCACTCTCTTTGGCTGAATTCAGAAATTGTGGATGATTAGACTACTTTCTAAAACTAGATAGTTTCAATGAGGATGTTGCTCTGGAATTTACACAAACACTCTTTGATGGTAAGGCAATGGTGAAAGGGCTAGAATTTATAATCACTGAAGAGGGGATTATTGAAGTAACAGGTTTTCCTATTGAAGGAGAACCCTACCCTGTTTCTAAGGATGCTAGGTCAACTAGGGTAGAATTCACTAATCCTAGTGATCCTCCACTTGTGGTATATAAACAAGGAACAAGGAGAACTTCTTTGCTAGAAAAATGGAAACAAGTTGTTGTCTATATTATCAAATATATTACCTGCGAGGGTCACCAATCATGCCTTCATTCTATACATTTCAAGCTTCCAAACCACATGAGACATGCCAGGAGGATGAACGTGCCAAATGTGTTATACAACCTTCTTGCAATCATGGCAGTTGAAATGCAGAAAGGTAGGGAAACTCTATTTCCCATCATTGCTTGATTAAATTGTTAGTAGAAAAATATTTGCAAGAAGTGTCTGGTATGTCATGGGAAGAATTTTTGAGCATTGATCAGTTTAAATTGGAAAATATGGGTCCTAAAGGTTAGCCCCAAGCTCGTAGGGTTAGAAGGGGTGAGAGGTTTACTAAAACCACTCCTAGAGCTTCAAATTCTAGCACAAACCCTCATGTAGAAGAATCAACACTAGAAATTGGCTCCTCTAAATCAGAGTATTCGAATGAAGAAAGTTCATCCTCTGACCCTAATGTCAATGTTCTCCCTAAAACTCCAGTTTGTACTAGGGCTGCCATTCAAAAAGAGGAAGCACAAATGAGAGAGGTAGAAATTAGAAAAGGGAAGGAGAAGAAGCAAAAACTAGAAAAAGTAAAACCTAGCCCTAGAAAACAGAAATTTGATGACACTTGTCATCCTGCAACCACTAAGAAACATAAAATCCCTCCAAAGAAATCAAAACCAGCTATGCCAACTACTGATATGCCTCCAAAAAGGGGCCCTAGACTCATAAGGACACCTAGGAAGGAGACAAAAGCTCCTAAGGGGTAGGTAAATATAGAGTGGAAGAAGATTCTGAGGAACAAGCAAACATAGGATTAGCAGAACTTATTGTTGTTGTAGAGCAAGTTGAAAATCAAGAACCACTGCCACCAGAGCAAGATGAACAACAAGAACCACTACAACCGGAGCAATTTGAACATGATTCGGTGCAAGGAAAGATCCTAGTAGGGAAACATAAACCTCGTACCTTTTCATGGGCATCAGTAGCCTTGGACATATGGAATGAAATGAAGAAGAAAGAGGAAGAATGGAATAAAGAAAGACTCAAGCTACAGGGAGAAGTTAATAAGAAAAATGTATAAATTGAGAAAAAGAATGCAAAGATTATTGCATTGAAGGATAAGGTGGATAATGTGGTGGCTCTAGTACCACAAATGATGGCATGCAAAACTCCACCACAGGTATATGCACTACATTTAAAGGAGTGTTATCTTTCTTTCAAGTTGTCAAGGGTCATTTATGGTTTAAGCCCTTCCATTGAAACACCACGGGAATTTTTCCAAGCCTATCAATCCTCTCCTCTTGAGGTTAAAAATTTGATGTGTGAATTGTACTTGCATAATTATGTTGTTCCTAATGACCATGACTGGAATCTATTGTTATAGATTGGGGATATTCAATTGAGGGCATTCATATCATGGATTCAAAATGAAATAAGTCAGGGCTAACAATTTAAAATATACAGTGAAAGAGAAATCCATACTCCCTTGTCTCTAAGAGCTGAATCTAGTAACCCTTCAGACATTTACTACACCTGGCACAAAATTATTTATAATTTGGAGTACAAAAATAGGATCATGCCTGTTAGGGAGGAAGCATACCAAGAATATGAGCAGATAGTTGCTACTACAGGAAAAATAGTATTGGGGTATATATCACAGAGATGGAATGATCTTCTAGATTAATTGAAACAAGTTGAACCCCGTTCCCCGCATAATTACTATGCAACTTACAAAAGAAGCATTAGGTACATGCATCTTGGGAGGATGAAGCAACACTATTGGCTTCCATTGATATTTCAGCCACCCATCCTGTTGTGGCTAGTACCAAATTACATAAACTATCAATATGATATAGATACAGAGAGGCCAAGGTGGGGCAGATTGGAAAACAAGCAGGGGTTCTATTGGGATCCAAATTCAGATACTATAGATACTGATCAAGGACAGGCAAAAATTGGTGACTTCAAAGCTTTGACAAGGCAAAGGAATAGAGTTCCCTCTACTGGAGGACCAACAAATCATTAGGTTGGGGGCAAATGATGAGTCCAAATAATGGCTCAATTTTGATAGGGTTTATCATATATTTGTTGTTGTTACCATAGACTTTAGCACCTAGTTACTGACACTCTCTATGTTATTTCCCTAAAATTATGAACCTTGGGCATGAGCTTATCCTTGTGACTTTTGATAATATTAACCTGCTATGTGATATATTATGTTAATCTTACATGTGATTGAATGAATGTTATTCTAAGGTGATTATGGATACACAATTGTCTTGTGCACGCTAATGTTATTATGCAGGTTTACATCAAGATGCAGATATAAATGAATATTGTGAGGTGGAAGGAGTTTATGCCAGCTAGTCGGTTCCTAAAGAAGTCAAAAAGATGGTCATTAAAGAAGTCAATGGAGGGGAAAATTCCAATGGTGGGAAACTCCCATCTCGTGTGGAAGTTGTAACTTACCTTTAAATGATCATGTCTGTTAGTTGAGAAAATCTAGGAGGTGTTGTTGTGCTAGATCCTCGTTGAGGGAAGTTTGCTTTGACTAAATCTGGCACATGCATAACTTCCTCCCCCTTTTTCATGCTTTCAATAAATGGCGTCCTCCTATTCTATTGGAGTTGACTACCTAGTTAGTTAGGAATTAGTTAGAAGATTTTCTCTTATAAATAATGGTCAGATGCCCCTTTTCACAAGGTTGGATGTTCGGAGATTGTACTTGCATTTTTAGTTTCAAGTAATAAAGTCTTATTACTGATATGATGTAATCATGTTTTTAATAAATAAAATGATATTTTGATTTGTTGCATCTGAGTTAGCTTAGGGAAGACTCATTCAAGGGGGGCCACTTGGTGAGAATTCCATCCATTTACTTTAATAGTTACTTTTTCGTTTAGTAATTAGTTACAATCTTAGCAGTTGTTTATTCCTACAGCCATTGGAACTCTATTTTGTGACTGTTCCTGCAGCCAAGGCAGACAGAGTAGTTTCTTGTCTATTTGCTGAGATTTCTATTTTTGTCATCCATTTTCAGTTCAGTTGTTGATGCTCAGTTTGGTTGTTGATTTATGCTTAATACTTATGTTAATTCATTTTTAGCATTTTATTTTTCAGTACTATTTCCTTTCTAGTTATAGGATAAGGATGACTATAGTTGAGTCCTAGTGCACATACAGTGCTGACCCATTTCAAGTTCTTGTCCCTAGGTTGAAAATGAAATGAACCTTCATGATGAGCAAGATAACTACTTAGTGCAAATATCTAATCTCTAAGTTACAACTTTAAGGGCTTAATTATTGAGCCATTAGAGGAGGCCAACACTAAGTTGGATGCAAGAATAGAATCAAGCCTCCGAAAGAGAGGATAAGTATCACTCAGGAGAACTTGGTCTTGTAACCTTTTCATAATATTTAAATAGAGCTTTCACACACACACTTCTATTTTGGTCGAGTTGGGATAATAACTTACGAAATAGTAAGTTACCTTTATTCTTGCTTGGGGTTTTATTTTTTGTCATTCTTGTCTTAGGGGTTAAAAGTGTTGAGTCTCTATATGATGTGTGAGATGTTTTTTATGTGTTTATATTTAATTGATGGGATATATACATAATATGTATACATGTATGTGTCAATGATAAACTCATACACATGAGTAAATACATGCATGATTATACATAGATAGACGTATCTAGGCATGCTCATGGATGGATTACCCATATGTGTATGTATTGATGAAAAGGAAATGTCCATACTGTTAGTTTTTATGATCAAATGTAAAGCACATAAAATTAATTCAAAATCAACACAATAACACAACAGATACCTTGGGAAAATCCTCCACTTGAGGGAGAAAAACCCAGCAACAATATATCACTTATATATTGAATGTCACAAAGAATATCTACTTTACAAAGGGCCGATAAGAAGGCCAATTAGAATCACTACAATCAGATGCAAACACAGTAACAAGGTGATGCAATCTGCTAATAATAAACTCATCCTTCTACAAAATCTCAAACTTCTCTTGATGACAAACTCGCACTTATATGAATCGAACTTGTGATGAATATGGAATGAATGAATATCAATCAATGAAATGCCATCGAACATATATACAAGATGAAGAGGAGGATGTGACCCTTCAAGACATCATGTCAGCCTTCATAGAAGAATGTGTCCCTTCATTAAATCATGACCATGATATTCAAGAGGTCGGCCTCACCAAGAATTGTGTCTCTTCAAGAATTCGAGTCTCTTTAATAATTAATTATCTTTTAATATAAAAGATGTGCCTCTTCATAATAAATCTCTATCTCTATAAATTAAATAGCCAATGGCTATCATTTAATTTATTAAATAGTGTAAAGGAGATCGGGTTGGAAGTGACACCCGATGTTGCACAATAACATCAGCACTCCCTCTCAGCTAGGGAGGATACTTCCAGCTGCATAAGACATATCACCTCATCATGATGTGGACCACAATGACTACTCCCATATGTGGAAAGGAAATATAAAACCTCATCATGATATCAACTATCATGGCTACACCCATGTATGGTATGTACAAGTGCTCATCACTCAATGTGATGTTGTCACCTCATCGTGACGTTCACCATGGCTCTCCTAGAGGGTGAAAACACAAGTACAAGAAAATCATCATAGACTCTCTCACATGATGTTGTCATGGAGTCACACACATGGAATCCACCATGGCTCTCCTAGAGGGTGGAAGCAAGGGCTTTCAACTCAAATCTCTCTCAAAGAGAAATGCATTAACAAGGGCTTGCACCTCAAATATCTGTCAAAGAGAAATGCATTAAAGAGGATCATTAATACTGAGACTCCTTCTCAACTAGGGCTTCATTCTCCACCATACCAAGATTGTCTCAAAAGTACACAAACTTTATCCTAGAGAGAGGCTTGGTGAGAATGTTTGTCGTCTTCTCATCGTTGCTAATATACCTCAACTGAATTGATTTCCTCAATACCATATCTCTGATATAGTGGTATTTGATCTCAACATGTTTAGTTTTTTCATGAAACACAGGATTGACATAAAGCTTCACATAGCTCTGCTTATCACAATGAATGACAATTGGCTCCATTGATTGTCCAACTAATCCTGCAAGGAGCTTCCAAAGCTACACTGCTTCTCAAGTTGCCACACAAGCTACAATATACTTGGCCTCTATTGCACTCAGTGCCATAGAAGATTGCTTCCTTCTACACCAGGATATCATCGCAGATCCCAAACTGAAACAACATCCAGAGGTGCTCTTCTGATCAGTAACACACCCTGCCCAATTAGAATTAGTATAACTATGCAGCTTCAAGTCCACACCTAAAGAATACCTCAAGCCATATCCAATTATGCCACGCAAGTATCTTAGGATATGCTTTGCTGCAACTAGATGTATTTTCCTTGGTTCACACATGAACTGACTGAATGCACTCACTGCATAGCAAATATTCAGTCTAGTATTGACTAGATACATCAACGATCCAATCAACTTCCTGTACATCATGGAATCCACCAGATCTGAACTAGTTGCAGCCTCTTTCAACTTATGCAAGTTGGTCTCCATAGGCGTAGACATGGATTTGCAATCCATCATACCAAATCTCTTCAAAATATCAATAGTATACTTCCCTTGACTTAGAATCATCTCATCTGGCTTCTTCCATACTTCTAATCCAAGGAAGTAATGCATGAGACCAAGATCCTTCATTTCAAATTCAGAAGCTAACTCCTTTCATTTGATAATGAGGTGATCTTCTCCAGTAAGAATCAAATCATCAACATACAAAACCAAGATTAATGCTTTGCCATCAATTACCTTGAAGTAGAGGTTTGAATCAACATCATTCTTGGAGAAACCCAAGCTCATCAGGTAATGATCAATCCTTTTGTACCAAGCACGAGGAGCCTACTTAAGACCATACAAATCCTTCTTCGGCTTGCAAACATGAGACTCCTTCCCATGTACCTCAAAGCCATCAGGTTGCTCGATATATACCTCTTCCTCGATTACACCATTCAAAAATGATGTCTTCACATCCATCTGGTGAATCTTCCATCCTTTAGTTGTAGTAATAGCAATGATGGTCCTAACTGAAGTATAGCGAGCAACTGGAGAAAAGGTTTCCTCATAGTCAAATCCCTCTTTTTGTGAGAATCCTCTAGCCACAAACCTAGCCTTGTACTTCTCAATGCTCCCATCAACCGCATGCTTGATCTTGAAGAGCCATTTAGAAGATACCACAGATTTTCCTTCGGGTCTAGGTATGATGTCCCAAACATCATTCTTGAGAATGGATTGATACTCTTCAAACATAACATCTCTCCAAACTTGCTAACTAGTGGCTTCCTCAACACTGGAAGGCTCGAATTCAATGATTTGACTCATCAATGCAACATAGCTAGAAAACTTATGAGGTCTCTTGCTTTCTCTAAATGTTCCTCTTGGAATTACAAACCTTTCTGCCTCCTGCATTATTTGCTTGGCCCAAAGAGGTATTTTTCTACCAATCACAATATTTGTAGGCCCATCAGTAGGTTCCAAGGGCTCAACTAGATCATCAACTTCTTTGTGCTCAGTAGCCTCCCTTTGAATCTCAGGAGTATGGTCAACTTCCATATCCTGAGGAGACTCTTCATTATCTATCTCTATGTGAGTGCCCTTGGATCTCCTAAATACAACATCCTCTTCAAATGTAACATCCCTACTGATCTCAATCAACTTCTAACCTGGAATGTAAATTTTGTAGGCTTTTGATGTCTCACTATAGCCCACAAATATTCCCTTCTTTCCAGAAGGTTCCAACTTTGTCCTTTTATCTTTTAGTACATGAACATACACTGGACAACCAAATATCCTCAAGTGACTCACTTTCGGCTTCACCCCTATGAATGCTTCTTTAGGAGTCATGTTCTCCAAAATGCAATGAGGACTTTTATTCTGAACATAGACAGTTGTCCTAGATGCTTCTGCCCAAAGGAAGGTTTGCAGATCTTGGTCATGAACCATGGCTTTGGCTGCTTCCACAATAGATCTATTCTTCCTTTCAACAACACCATTATATTGAGGATTGTAAGGGACACAGAACTCCCTCCTAGTCTTTGGTTCAATGCAAAAGTTACAGAAGTTTCCAAAAATGTACTCTCCTCTGTTGTCGGATCTCAGGACTTTGATCTTCTTCCCAAACAGGTTCTCTACCTGAGCCTTGAATTCTTTTAACCTCTCTAACACTTCCTCAGATTCTTTAGATTTCAAGAAATAAATCCAAGTCTTTCCAATGTATAGCCTTTGCAAGTGCCTTCATGCTCCTGGTTGATTTACAAAAGGCCTAAAACCATCTTCTCCATGGTAGGTAGTGCTCAGAAGTGAAGGTGAGCCAATCTTCTATGCCAAAGTTCACATGAACTTGATGAATCATGCAATAGAGCCTAAAGTGGGCAGGTGCAAATTCTGTAGAGGCTCTCATGACAAACTCCAATCACCCGAGCAATCTTGATATTAGATTTCTTCGTCCATGCAAGAAATTTTCCTTCTAAAAATGCAACTTGGTACCCCTTGTCCTCCAAGGCTAAAATAGAGACAAGGTTTCTCTTGATACCCATAACAAATAGAGCATCACTTAGTTGCAAGGAAATACCGGAATCCAAGTGAAGAGAGGAGGTCCCAACTCCTTTCACAGAATAACTAGCATCATCTCCAATAATGACTTGTTCACTAGAATCTCTCTCCACCAAATTAGTTAGGTGCTCTCTAAATCCGGTAATATGGTAGCAGGCACCACTATCAATCAGCCAAGTATTGTTGTCAGTAGGCACACTGCTTGAAAGAGCTGAATAGAATAGGAAACCACCTGAATCCTTCTGCAAAGAGATCTCATCAACATCAGCAATAGAAGCCTATTGCTTAGGCCTGGATGGACAATCCTTTGCATAGTGACCATACTTTTCACATCTAAAGCATTGAACACGAGATAGATCCTTCTTCTTCTTGAATGCAAGAGCACCATCAGATCCATTATCTCTATTCCTCTTGAAATATCCTTTCTTTCCACCTTTCCCTTTCTTCTTCGAAGATTGAGTGGCAAGAACATGAATGTCTTCATTAGTAGAGCTTTTACCAATACCTCTCATAGCCAACCTAGACTATTCTTGAATATAATCCACCCTCAAACGATCAAACTTGGGAAGTTTCGATCTCGCGTTGATTCCTTGAATGTAAGACTCCCAAGATGAAGGAAGACCATTAAGGGCCAGCATGGTCAAATCCTTGTCATCAACAATATGACCAATAGTAGAGAGTTGATCTCTCAACTCAGAAATCTTCATGAAGTAAGCGATGACAGATTCTCCTTCCACCATCTTGACATGATGAAGTTGTTGCTTTAATGCAAGAGCACGACTAGTGTTGTTGATCTCATACATCTCCTCCAAATTCTTAAGCATCTCTCTTGCTGTCTTCAACTTGGATATGATTGGAAAAATACAATCCTTCACATAATCAATTAACATCTTCTTTGCCTTAGTATCTTTCTTCTTCCATTGAACCTTCTCTTCCTCATCAGTAGGCTTAGGGACTTTTCTCTCCACGAACTCAGCTAATTCATTTTCCTCCAAGGTAAGCATAACTCTAAATCTCCAAGATGTGAAATTAGTTGCTCCCTCAAGTCTATCCTCAATCTTGAGTCCATTTACCATCTTGATGAATAGACAGATGTGATCAAAGATGAGAAAGAGAATGAAGAGTATCGCTACTTGACTAAATCTGATCAAGATCTTCCTTATACCCACTCTGATACCATGCTAGTTTTTATGATCAGATGTAAAGCACAGAAAATTAATTCAAAATCAACACAATAACACAATAGATACCCTGAGAAAACCCTCCACTTGAGGGAGAAAAACCTAGCAACAATATATCACTTATATATTGAATGTCACAAAGAATATCTCCTTTACAAAGGGCTGATAAGAAGGCCAATTAGAAGCACCACAGTCAGATGCAAACACAGTAACAAGGTGATGCAATCTACTGATAATAAACTTAGCCTTTTATAGAATCTCGAACTTCTCTTGATGACAAACTCGCACTTATATGAATCAAAATTGTGATGAATATGGAATGAATGAATATCAATCAATGAAATGCCATCGAACATATATACAAGATGAAGAGGAGGACATGGCCCTTCAAGACATCATGTCGGCCTTCATAGAAGAATGTGTCCCTTCATTAAATCGTGTCCACAATATGCAAGAGGTCGGCCTCCCCAAGAATTGTGTCTCTTCATGAATTCAAGTCTCTTTAATAATTAATTGTCTTTTAATATAAAAGACATGCCTCTTCATAATAAATTGCTATCTCTATAAATCAAATAGCCAATGGTTATAATTTAATTTATTCAACAGTGTAAAGGAGATCGAGCTGGAAGTGACACTCGATGATGCACAATAACATCAACACATACTAGTATATTAATATATATATATGTATGTATATATATATATATGTATATGTATATACATATGTATATATATGTATATATGTATATATATATATATGTATATGTATATGTATATATATATATATATATATGTATATGTATATATATATATATATATATGTATATGTATATGTATATATATATATATGTATATGTATATGTATATATATATATGTATATATGTATATGTATATGTATATATATGTATATATGTATATATGTATATATATATGTATATGTATATGTATATATATATATACGCATGCATCAATATGTGAAATATGAGAATATGTGTATGTGTATTCGTATATCAAACAATGCATTCTATAAACTTATAAGTTGAGATATATATATATATATATATATATATTATGTTATGTATATATATATTAAATATATATATGTTAATGATATCAAATAGTGCAAAAATATTATAAAGCGCATAACTTATAGTGAAAAACATATACTATATATATAATGCGCAGTATATACATATAGTATACAGGGCTGATATTTAAGGGAATTGTGCACCAATATGGGCAGTGCATAAACATTAAACATTGTGGCAAGTATTTAAATGCTAAGTGATATGAAACATTAGTAGCACATGGTATCCAAAGCAAAACCATTGTGTGAGATAATCTGCCAAAGACTAAGTAAAAAATGCGAAGGTAAAGTGAATACTCACGCACAAGAAACTTTGACCTGGTCATAAGCAAATAGCAACCAAAGGAATAGGGGCCCGTGATGTTTTGGTGGCTCCAATATATGAAAGTATAAGCCTGATAGAAGTCTAAACTACAATATGAATTCCAGTTTATAAAGCAAATAAAAAATATAAGAATTGGTCAAATAAGAAGCTGGTCAAAATGAGTCGACCTATAGAAGACATTAACCTTGCATTTTTTATTGTTATTCTTGCTATCCATTTGAATAAGCGACTCACTCTCCATGATAAAATCTAGCTGTGCATGTGTGTTTCTATGCAATGATTTTAGCTGCCACCTTTTATTTTTCTTGCTGAGTTGAACCTTTTGGATTAAGAAGTGTCATCTTTGATAGCTTGTTTCTAGCTTGCAATTACTCACTTTGGTGTATAAATAGAGGTGATTTATCCCTCATTCGGGACGCATTATGCACTCTTGATGCTTATTTTTTGAGTTGTTATTCTAATTTTTTGAGTTGAGAGTTGAGAGAGATTATTGAGAGTTTGTGAGAGGTCTTTGAGAGTTAGTTTTGGTCAGTGGAAGAAAGATAGTTGAGAATTACTTTCTGATTTTGGAAAGGCTAAGCTAGGAATCCAATTTGACCATTTGGAACTTTGCATAAATAGGCATGTTGATTTCTACTCTTTTATACTTTATATGTATTCAAAAAGATTGTGTGAAATTGTTTGCCTTATTTGGGAAATTTATTTAGTTGCTTACTATGGAAAGCTTATTCTCTTCTTTATGTGAAAGTGAAAGACTCTTGATAGTCTAGGGATCTTTATTCTTTGAGTGTATGTATTTATTTCATATTAAATTGTGCAAACCCTTTTTCTTAGAACCTGCAAAACAACATGAATAAACGAGTTAGACAAGGAATTACAAGCTAAAAGAAGGATTCCCCATGAAATCCATTTACAAATCAAACTAGGAATGAAAATAATGAAGAACACAATGCAAATGACAAAAACAAGATAAAATCCTAATTAGATGTGCAAACTCTCAATCCCATGGGGAAATTGGTGCCAATTTGATGTGAAAATTGGCCCTTTCCCAATCCCTAAGATGCAAGCTTTGTTGATTGATGATGAAGAGTGATCCACTTTGATGAAAAATGAGAACTCCAAGCCAAATCTGCAAAAAGCCTAGCTAAGAATTCAAGTGATGGATGAGAATGGGTACCTTAGCATGGTAACTTTGCAATGTTTGTGGATGATCAAATGAAGATATGAGCCTTTCATTTATAGGATTTCAAGATGGATGAAAGTCCAAATTTGAGCAATGTGGGACTAACTTTCATCCAATGATATGGTGTCATTTGTCAATCTATGAATGGAGGATGGTTGTGCAAGATTTGGGGTTTGTGCCAATAAATGCCAATATTTGAAATTCAAATTTGTTGAAATGACATGTAAGAGGGAAGGGAAAATGCAATAAATGCCACTTGGCTCAAGGCAAGGACATGTAAGATGAATTTATTGTCTTGTTGGATGTACATGTTGACTTGGAATTTTTCAATTCAAATTGAGAGAATATTCCAAAAGATGCCATGTGAGGGAAAATAGGGATTTAATAAATGAATTAAATCTATTTTCATGTGCAACTTGCATTATCTAGAGGATGTGACATGAGATTAGATTAAATTAATCAAGGGTTAATTAATTTAACAGGAGGTTAGATGACGTGACTTATTTGACTTAAATTTATGGGTTTATTTAAATAAAATAAGAGGGGAATATGATAAGAGGCTAATTAAATAAAGATTTTGATTTATTTAATTAAAAGGGATGATGTTAGATTAAATCAAATAAGTTTTTAATTTAATGGATAGACTTTAGAGATTTAATCAAATAAATTGATTATTTAATTAAATAGGGATAATTAGATCAGATGGGTTGATTTAATTAACAAAAGGAATTGACTTAATCAGATAAAATGATTTATTTAATTAAGAGACAAATATTGATGAACTTAATTAGATAGGGGAATTTGATTAAATGGTTAGACCGAGGGATGATTTAGGAAGAAATGATGTTAGTGAGTCAGGATCGAATGCATGATGTCAATTAGTATATTTTACGTGTCTACATAAATAAAGGGTGTTTATAGAGGGTTTAAATACTATATTATGAATAGAGCTTATATAGTTGGTGCTTAGTTTAAGTTGATTCTTAGATTTACTTTGATTTACATAGTAGATGTGTCATAGTTAACATAGAGGTTATAGGTTATTCCCGGGGTTAAGGTTACTTTATGGAGTAAGGGAATATCCTATGCATAGGTTTATGAATGGTCAATACAAATCGAGCTAGGAAGGTGGGAAAAGTATATGACATCCACTCTAAATTTAGGGTGATGAATACTTTGGCCAAAGTAGTGTAAGTTGCCATTGTTTACACTGTGATCCAGGTTTACATACTAGGCAAGGATTATCATATGTGTAAGTTGTATCCATTGTGTGACAAATCTATATATGTAGGACAAAAAACCAAGCTCAGGAAAGGTCAATTTTATTATGAGGTTACCAAACCAATCTCTTCATCGAAGGGTAGGGCCATCTTACAAGTTTGGTAGATGTACAGGAAACCGTAGTTAGTCCAAGGTTGGCGAAAAAGCACTTGAGTGATGCTTCTCCTCATTAGTAGGCGACCAATATTTGATAGAGGAAACCTAGACCATTTATATATATATATATATATATATATATATTTCCAGTAAGCTCAATGGAGCCTTGTATGTTTATTTTGTATCTATTTCTATGAAAAGTTTGTAAAAGGGAAATGTTATCATGTTATTTTGTATTATGAAATAAATACATTGGGAAGTTGTAATATTTTGATTTAATGGAATGGGAAAGTTTGGAAAGATATTTATATCAAATATGCATGCTATATTTATATTTGAAAAGAAAAAAATTATTGCTCATATTGGTTAGATGCTTATTTACTCGAGCTTAAAACATAGGAAATTTATTATGTAGAACAATGGGCCTGTTACAATTGTCCACCACTAGAACCACTATACATAATGAAGGTCGGATCAACAAATAAAATATCTATATAGGTGTGAATTTGCACCCCTTACGCAAATTCCCCTTTTACACTTCCTTACCTTAGAAAACCAAATCCAAAGGTGAAATTCCACATCATACCATTGCCTTCGTTCCACTTGGCATCTATTTTCTGCTTCAATAGAAGAATAACTATTGGGGACGTCTGCACGACGTGCAGACATCCTTGACGGATTCCTGCGTCTGAAGCCAGGAGAGGCATTACATTTCCTATTGGGGTCAGTTTGTAACGCCCCTCTTCAACCAACCAACCCAAATATGGTTGTTTTTCTCATCCCACCTTCAAAAACACTCTTCATTCCTTCATTTCATCCTCTAGAAAGATTTCTTCACAATATTATAAGCATTCTCTTAGCATCCATCACTCTCAAGCAACACTTTGGCACTCCATAGAAGCATCAACAACACTCCATCAACTTTGTAGAGCAAGTGTGGAACAACACCATTGCAGCAAGGGCTTGAGTCCTCTCTTTTTCTCCTCCATTAGCTAGTGAGCTCTTGGTGGAGGTGGTAAGCATTTTCATTCCACTCCTCTATGATTTGGTTGAGTAGCACATTACTATTTTGTAGTGTTTATTGTGTTCTTTACTTTCATTCTTCCTTTATCATATTTTTCTCTATAGTTGCTATCTTGGTTGTCTATGGAGGTGGAAACACCAAAAATGGGGTCTAACTGAGGCAGCCCCTATACATCCCCCCAACAATTTTTCTCCCTCTTGTGTGTAGGTGGACGTGTATTTGGAGCTAGCCGGCGAACAGGCTCTTTTGTGAGATCATCTTTGTCACCCTAGCCTTAATATACTTGCTTTATCACATTCATTTGTATATCTCTTACTTCATAGTCTTATTTTGTTCCCTTTTAAACCATTAGCTAGGTTGTCAACTCATTTTTTGGCAATTCCTACAGTACTTTCGGTCCTTTGGTCGTGTGAACGCTAGTGCACTGTGCTATCATCCCAGAACTGTGCTTTCATCCTTAAGCAAAGAGCTACCCAAGGCACAGTGTTGAACCCAAAAACTGGCTCGCCTAGCCCAAAAATTAATTTCGGGTCTACAGAGTGAATGAAGGACCTTATAGTCCTCATCATTTATGTCCCTCATTTCAAAACATCCCTTTAGAGTGAGGTAAGTTAGGGTAAACTTCCGCTCTTGGCTCTTTGTGACCTGGGGCCTTGAACGTGGTTGGTCCCCCTCTCTTACATTTTTGGTGAACCTGACACGAACCATTTTGGTTCCATTTTGTGATTCTAAAAGCTCCTTTCCTCGTATTTTAGGAGTGTTGTAGGTGTGAGTGTTGTGAGGCTTTCACCTTACAACCCAACCTACTACCCCTAGTAGGCGTAGTTGGAAGGTTTTGAAAGTGTTGCCTAATGAAACCTTAATTAGGTCATTGTCCTTGCAACCTTTGGAGGGTCTTGAGAGAGTATTGTTCATTGCATGTGATGGCCTCTTTTCTACATCAACCTAACCCCTCTACGTAGCCTGTGAGCAGTGGTACTGGTATAACCTTCACTTCACAGGACCTACAGATGGGTTTTAATAGGGAACCATCTCCTCTTTACATCCTTGCACGAATCAATGAAAACATCGTAGCAGGTGTTCTCGTTCATCCAATGTCTCAAGTAAACATCATAACTAAGGAGATCATGCTAATTGAATTTTTGCACAAAGATGGGTACGATGCACTTGTGAGCACCATCTGCACACGTGACAGACTTTTTGTGCCCCCTTTGGATAGTATTGTCCAGTTGGTTTTGGTTGGACCTAAATCCGGAAGCTTATGTTTGAAATTATCCCTAGGTCTGAACTCTTTAGAGTGAAGCTGGGTATCCCTTGGTTAGTAGTTATGAATGTGGTGCCTTCGGTCATGCATAAATGTTTAAAATTTATCTATGAGGGTTTCATGCATGTGATTCATGTCAAGTTGCTCGTGGTAGCTACTCCTTGGATTACTCTTGGCTTGTGCTCGTTGGTCCTCTCCTACCTAGGATGGACCTCCTACACCGAACATATCATAATTATAAGAAAGGGTGCCTAAGGCCGAAAATGAGATACCATCCATCGCCTTATGTTGTTTCACATAGGGCTTGCTTAAAAGCTAATAGTGATGTTGCCAAGGCACGTAGAAGGGAAGAAGAGAAGCAGTCTCGAGATCCTCCTTCTTCCTCTTCCGTTGTTCAGCCCAACGCTTCCTCTTGCCCCGTTGAGGCGCCGTCAAATTTTGTTTCGTGTTTGCAAGAGAATCCTATGGTGCTCACTTGGAAAAATCCCAAGCATCCCGCATTTGAGCTTCGTAATTTTGCCACGGAGCCTAGGCCCATTTGATATAACAGGATGAAAGGTCCCTGTGGGGAATCCTTTATGTCTCGACCTCCACAGCCTCCTACTGCTCCTGCTCCCAAACCAGTAAATAGGAAGAGGCCCGCTGTTGAGGCACTTGAGTTGACTCCCCCTGTTGTTTCTCAACCTGTTCCTCGTGCTCTCATTCAGGAGTCTATTCCTCTGCCAGAAATGGCTATAGTGGAAACTCCATGGCCGAGCCAGAGCCTTCTATTCCTTCGTAGCCTTCGGCCTCTGATTCAAAGAGTCACAGAAAATTCCTTTGCTCACGAGCATAAGCACTGGCGAAAGGCTCTCATAGCTGAGTAGGCTGCCTTACAGAGGAAGGAAGAGGAGATGATTTCCCATGTATCAGGGCCTCATGTAGTGTCCTCATCTCTCCTCCCCTTTGCTTCCATTCAAACTAGCTTTGTATCACTTCTAACTTTTGTTGTGAGTACGAATGCGCTTGACCCTAAAAAGGTGTAGGTGTTCATCACTCCTTCGGTGCAGTCGCCTTTGTTGATGTCCCTTTTGGATCTCTTGCCTTTCCCAAAACTCGTAGATATGACAAACACTTTGATGGTATCTACTACAGTTCTCTCCTCCTCCTCTTCCTTCATACCTCTTCTCTCATATGTGGGGAGTTCATGTCCCCCGATGGATCAAAAGGTAGAGAGTGCTCCTTCCAACAACATAGGATGTAAGAGGAGCCCACCTTCTCTAAAAGGTGGTCCCACGTTGACTTGTTTTGTCCTAATGACGAAACTAGTCTCAACTTCTCCTAAGTTTTTCATCACTCCCAAATCACTCAATGAGCCTAGTAGCAAATCTCGAGTGCAGCCGTCTCCATCCATTGAGGTAAAATATGGCACTCCTGTAAAGTACATGTTTAACTCTTTGGATGAGGTTCTGACCTTGTCAGTGATCTTCATGAAATTGCTCACCTTAGCTCCACAAGAGCTTAGTGGAGGGGACCTTGTGGGGCCCTCTTCCTTAGCCCTTGTTGTGGGAGGGTCGGGCTCTCCTCCTCTTAACATTCCACTACTACAGTCTCGTCCTCCTTCCCCCTACAATGATCTAGAGTGGGAGGCAGATGACCTTTTGGTTTATCAATGTTAGGGGGAGGCCTCTTCTTTAGCTTTAGAATAGATGTTGTGTGTGTGTGTGTTGTGATGTGTTCCCCCATGATTGTGCTATGTGTTCCTAAATGACCCTTGTCACCCTTGTTGGTGCTTGGATACAAGCGTGATTTTTGTGTCGTAAACCTTCTTCTAGCTGTATCATCATTCTTCCATGTTTGTGACTTGATTTTTGGCAAAATTGGGGACGATGCAAAGCGTTGGGGGCATTTAGGCTTCCCTTCCATGTTGACCCAATTTTTTATTTCTATTTTGTCTTCTTGTGCATTCTTCACATGGTATGATATAGTAGGGGTTGATGATAGTTCATTTTATATACTATTACTATACTTATATATATTTATGAGAAGTTATGACCCAGAAATATCAGGCTACCCCTGTGCTTTGTGTTTATGTTCTTTTCTCTTTTAACTTTTCTTTTATCTTTATCTCTTCTTTGCTTGAATTTTCCCTCTCATGTTTGACAACGCCACTTCTATAACACTTCAATTTTTGGAAAATGAATTCGTGGCCAATGAATCTTCACAAACTTCTTTTCAAGAATCGCATTCTTGACTTGAAACCCTAACGAAACGTGTTTCTTTCATCATGGGTTCGTAAAGAAAGAACTTGAGAACCTTCCTCTGAGGCGGGAGCAGCTTCGACCTTCCCCTTGCATGGGAGCATCTCCTTCCTTTTAAATTCCTTGATGATGTGAACATCTTTCAAAAGGATTTCTTGATGATGAATCGATTTGAGAAAGAAACATCTCCTTCATACTTTCGAACAGTGCATCCCTTAAGTGGAACCCTTCTTTATGTCAGTTTCCTGAGGGACCCCTTTGAAAATTTTCCAACTTGTTGGAAGTCTGTGAGACTATCTGCTTACTTGCCTGCGTGGCCACTTTCTAACATGTTCTATCTACGAGTAAACATGTGTTTTACTTGTGTGCCTATGAAGCCACTTTTTTGACTCTGCGGAGTCCCCTTTCTTTGGGTTTCCTCCATGTGAGAGATCTTGGGGGATACCTCCCTATAGGTCTGCAAGTCTATAGGGAACTTCTTCTAAGCTTCCTCCATGCGAGAGATCTTGGAGGTGGCTCCCCTATAGGTCTACGGGTCTATAGGGTGCTTTATTTGGGTTTCCTATATGTGAGAGATCTTAGGGGATACCTCCCTGCAGGTCTGTGGGCATGTAGGGTACTTTCTTAGGTTTCCTTCATGTGAGAGATCTTGAAGGACACATTCCTTGCAGATTTTTGGGTTTGTAGGGTGGTTTCTCAGCTTCCTCCATGTGAGAGATCTTGGAGGACACCTTCCTTACAGGTCTACGGGCCTGTGAGGCACTTTCTTCTTGAGGCTTCCTTCATGTGAGAGATCTTGGGGGATGCTTCCTTGCAGGTCTATGAGCCTGTGAGGCACTTTCTTCTTGAGGATTCCTTCATGTGAGAGATCTTGGGGGTCACCTCCTTGCAGGTCTACGGACTTGTAAGCCGCTTTCATTCTCTAGCTTCATAGTGTTGCGGGGTTGTGAAGTCCTTTGCTTGTCCTACACTCTCGAGTTCACCAGATCATGGTCTGCTTCCTTGATAATTCAGGTATACATTTCTAACCCTATTCACTCTCTAATTTACTTTACCAAAGCACTCATCAGTATTCGTTCTCACTAAAGTGGGGGAAAAATGTATAGGCACAAATTTTCACCCCTTACGCAAATTCCCCTTTTACACTTCCTCACCTTAGAAAACCAAATCCGAAGGAAAAATTCCATGATAGCTCGCTGCCTTCGTTCCACTTGGCATTCGTTTTGTGCGTTGGTAGAAGAATAATTGTCAGGGACGCCTACGAGGCGCGTAGAAATCTGTGCGATGCGCTTAACTCCCTAAAAGATTCCTGCATCTGAAGCCAATAGAGACGTAACACTTCCTATTAAGGTCAATTTGTAACACCTCTCTTCGACCAACCGACCTGAATATGGTCATTTTTTTCATCCCACCTTCAAAAACACTTTTCATTCCTTCATTTCATCCTCTAGCAAGCTTTCTTCACAATCTTCTAAGCATTCCCTTAGAATCCATCACTCTCAAGCAACACTTTGGCACTCCATAGTAGCAACAACAACACTTCATCAACTCTGTAGAGCAAGTGTGGAACAACACCATTGCAGCAAGGGCTTGAGTCCTTTCTTTTTCTCCTCCATTAGTTAGTGAGCTCTTGGTGGAGGTGGCAATCATTTTCACTCCTCTCCTCTATGATTTCGTTGAGTAGCACATTACTGTTTTGTAGTGTTTATTGTGTTCTTTACTTTCATTCTTCCTTTATCATATTTTTCTCTACAGTTGCTATCTTGGTTGTCCATGGAGGTGGAAACACCAAAACGGGGGTCTGAGGCAAACCCCTATACAACCCCCCCAACAATTTTCCTCCTTGTGTGTAGGTGGACGTTTATTTGGAGCTAGTTGGTGAACATGCTCTTTTGTGAGATCATCTTTGTCACCCTAGCCTTAATATACTTGATTTATCACATTTGTTTGTATATCTCTTACTTCAAGTCTTATTTTGTTCCCTTAAAAACCATTAGCTAGGTTGTAAGCTCATTTTTTGGCAATTCTCACTGTACTTTTAGTCCTCTCATCGTACGAACACTAGCACACCTGAGAGATGCCAGTGTGTTGCACTGTCATCCCAAAACCGCGCTATCATCCTTGGGCAAAGAGCTACCTAAGGCACAGTGTTGAACCCGAAAACTAGCTCGCCTAGCCCCAAAATTGATTTTGGGTCTGCAAAGTGATTGAAGGACCTTATAGTCCTCATCATTATCGTCCCTCATTTCAAAACATTCCTTTAGAGTGAGGTAAGTTAGGGAAGCCTTTCACTCTTGGCTCTTTGTGACCTGGGGCCTTGAACGTGGTTGGTCCCCCTCTCTTACAATATCTAATACATCAAATATGTCCACCACATTGTAAATCAAATGGTTGATCAAATGAATGTTAATATTGGTACTCCTATTGTTGAGAATTTCAAGTGGTAGATCAACACTTTGTTTTGCTTCTATGTGTTGCTACAATAACTATCAATATTTGTAATTAGTTTTAACCAATATAAAATGATTAACTCTTATAGTTTGTTTTAAACTTCAATTATACTCAATTAAAAAAGTATAAATAATTTATTTGGTAGGTAGGTTTAATTGTACGAGAAATTTTATAGTTAAGTGGATTTCAAATAAAGTAATTCTAATATTGGCATGCTTTAGCTAAAGTAATATTAGTATATGCATACATAATTATGATGTTATAATGAGCAATCTCCCAACAAATTTTAATGCTTCAACTATTGAAAATCACTTGAATATTAAAAACATGTTTATATAAATGATTACTCATAAAATATGATTGGTAAATCCCAAAATCAGTAGATCTAATACCTTATATATTATTTAGGGGTATATATTATATATGAGGTTTTTCCATCAAGTAAACATGTCTATATTCTTATAGTTATTTTAGTTTTATATGAATGTGTGTGTATGTACATTGTCAAAATTATTGTATTGATATAATTATTGAATTTATTTAGGTTTTTGGAGGTGAAAAGTATATATCACTTGTACTCTTTTTTATTTTATCAAGTTGAAAAATAAGAATAAAAAATTATTTTGGTGCAACTAATTCAAAAGTATGAAACATCACATAAATTATATAAAAGCCAAAATAAAACTATTGTCAATTGAAAAAGTACTGGCAAGCTAAAAATAATAGTTATAACGCTTTATACATGACCAATATAATTTATATACTAAAAATAATTATGTGACCAATTACAACAAAGAAACATGAATCACTAATCAAACTCTTTAATAATCACGGGGGTGCTTGTATCCTCTCATTTACACTAGTTTGCACATGATTTTATCTAATTTTGTGCACTCATTGATCCCAATCTTAGTCCTCCACTCAAAAACATTGTTTTACCTCTACTCAAAATATTACCAACTCTCATATCACTATTTCCTCTACCTAGGTTAGGACCACACTTGTGTCCTTAGCCTAAATTAAGGGTTGCACATGTGGTCTAGACCCTTATCTTTCAAATTTAAAATTAATTATGGTCCTAGGCTAACTCAACCTAATGTTAACATTACTCATTGAATCCCACATGAAAATATTTAAATTATGCATTTAAAAAATATATAAAAGGATGTCACCTATAGGTCAGATCATCATCCACTTTGACCAAAACAACCCCTATAGTCATTTAGGAAAAACATCATTTAACAATCACATCTCTCTTAGCACTTGATATTTTGTATCAATCATCTAATCTCTTTAATAAAAATATCAAAACCCTAGTTCTTGCATTCATCTATCAATTTCACATCTATTATACTCCATCCATTACATCAGGTCTCAAGCAGTCAATGTTATTGCAAACTACTTATGCATATATTACACATGTTGCTTGGTGTTTCTTCTAACTTATTTTAAAATCATTAAATCAATCAACATGGCTTGAATATAATCAAGGAATTCTCAATGATTATTCATTGTCATAACAAATCTCCAAAAATATTTTTTAGCACCACTATGTTTTTTATTTGCAAGTGTAGACATAGTTGAACATCTTCTATAGATTCTAAAACCCTAACTTGTCAAAGGCTAGGGCCACAATTAGGAGTTCAATGCCCCACCTACAACCTTGAAAAAATTATTAAGGTAAGTAGAAATTATTCCTAACTAATCTTAGAGGAGAGTATTGTGCAAATAAAATATAAACAAAAACCATAGCACAACATAGGTTTACATGGGGAAAACGCTTTTGGAAGAAAGTCCTAACACTCCAAATCAACCCAATAGATTATTCAGTAGTATAAATATAAATTTAATACACTTACAGATCAAGTCTTTACAAGAGCATCACCAACCAAAGATCTAGAGTTTAATTATGGCAATATAAAATACCTACAATACTCACTATCAATACCTCAATCTTAGGTACCTTATAAATAGAATAATTAACATATGAAGCCATCAAATGGTAATTACAAAACCACGAGCTAAAACCATCCAATAAAGTGATGCCCAAACACCTAATTAGAAAACCAACACCCAAATCCCAAGATGATTTCACAAAATAAAAATAACATATTCTTTCCACCTATCATTAGTGTGTCATAATCCACTCACCAATTTGATTGTTCCATTTTGGATTCATCATTATATTCAAATATTCCTTATGGTGTCTTGTAACATGTTATAAGTTGTTCAAAAAGTGTAACTTCCTCTTACAACTCTTTTTTATGTCCTAAATGTTTTTACACTTATAATGTAAGAAGCTAAAATTTTGGAGGCTATAGATTTTTATCTAGGAGACCTTTGAGCTCCATTTAAAAAAAAATAGAGCTAAAAAATATTTATACAATAGGCATCCTTGAAAGTGATATCAAATACCTCAAAAAATATATTTTCCTTAAAATAATGTCTATAGCCCATAAATTATGTTTTCATGTCTCATCATCTAAAAACTTTATTCTTTATATTATTAACATTAGAAGAAAGGTTGAGAAGCCTTTCATAATATTCTCTACATAGTTCTAAATTTTACAATGGGCATTCATCCTAATAATTTATTTCCAAACCTAGTCTTTAATTCCAGGTATGTGAGCTCTATCATAGAGAAGACAATTTCACTCTCTCCAATACCAAGATACACATTAATTTATCATTTTATTTATGTTTCATTCCTAATTATATATATTTCTAGACTTGTCCCTTATATCTAGTTTTATTTTGATTGCAATTACCTTGTTACATTAATTAGCCTAAATACAACTTAGAGGTTCTTATTTGTCCTCCTCATTTTGGTGAACCCAACATTTCTTATACCCATAGGATTTTTCCTTCTACCTTGTTTCAAAGATAGTATTTTTTTTATTTAACTTTCATTTGAGATCTAAAATCAATTTTGTAACCTATTTTCTTTTATTTCCCTTTACCCAACATCTAGCTTTATTTTATTATTCCTTTCATCCATAATTTATTTTTTGATTAATATATTAGTCATTACGGATCAATTGAAGACTCTTGTATTAACTTCATGAATACATCAAGTATTGTAAATTGTTTTCATGCTTCATTGATTCATATAATTAAATACTTGATTTTGTGACATCCTTTTTCCACATAGATGATGTTACAAGTTCCATGTGTGAGTTTGTTGCATCCTTAAATATATTATCTAGATTCTTTAATGGACCTTGTCAAAAATTCTCCTTCCATCTCAGATTCATTTATCTACATCTTTCATGATTATTACACTCCTTACATGAAAAATGATGATGACGAGTTAGCATTATCTTTTATTGATACATAGATATCATGATTCAAGTGATGGTGTTATTACACCTAATAATGATATACTTTTTATATCTCATTATATGCCTTACTCTATATCTACTAGTTTATGGTATATTGATGATGAAGGGTGATCCCACAATAGTGGTTTACAATTTTTGGTCAAATTGGACACTGAAATTATTATTTTTAATTAAATATTCACTTTCGGGCACCTATAGCGGCTAAATCGTGAGGAATTTGAAGATGATGCAAACTAGAGTTTCATGACATTTTGTCTATAGATTCTAAATATATTTTTTTCAAAAGTTTTCGATTCAGATTGCACTTCTTTTTCCATCTCCCTTGAAAACTAGTTTTTTCAAAAAATAACATTTTTAAAAAGTGACGCTCACCATATAATGCATAACTTTTTTTCCATGAAGGATAAAATTCCAATTCTTTTGAATTTAGATTTTTAACTCTGATATCTAGTGCTTCCACTTGGTTAGATAGTTTTTTATTGAATATTTATTCTTTAATCAAGTTTTGAAGTCAAACCAATTACAATTCAGACATAGCATGACCATATAATACGTAACTTTTTTTGTATGTATCGAAATTCAATATTTTTTTTGTTGGATCGAGGACTTCAATATATGGTGCACTCATATTTTTCTTTTTTTGATAATCTGTTATTTTTTCACATGTGCAAAACAGAGAGCTTGATTTTTGGTGAAAAACCTACGTTTAATAAAACTAAAAAGCAAATACACCAAAACCAAAACATATTAAAATTATAGTCATTGGATAGCTCGTCGGTGATCTCACCGATTCTAGTTGGGTTTGTGAAGTCTCCTCTTTTTTCATCCTCAACCCGAGCTTCGAACTGTAAAAATATGGACTTTCAAAGTGCCTAAGGGGGAGAATGAGGGCAAAGGGGGGTTCACTCGAACCTTGGTTTGAGAGAACCCCCTTTCCTTTATTTTTTTTGGGTGGGAAATATGGGGCTAGTATTTAATGGGTTCACTCGAACCTACAAGTTTGTTTGAACCCCTAAAACTTTTTTTTTTTGCATGGGGTCATTTTTTTATTGTTTTCCTTCCTCCATCAAATTGTAAACCACTATTGTGGCTTCACCCTAAAATTTAATAATACCCAGAATTTTAGCTAATAAAACTCAACTATTTATTTTTTAAAAACATTAATTAAGTACTTATCATCACCCTAGTGTACATACATGCAAACGACCTAACCATGATTTGAGCTAAACAACTCCATG
>VDFB02047144.1:33963749-33999908 GCA_007258455.2 Sequoia sempervirens
TGTTTTTATATTGAAAGTGTTGTATATACTATAAAGTGCATAGAATGAATGAAACACATTTCATTCATATTTGAAATGAAGCACATAAAACTATATGCAAATGTTAAAAGGTTTAAACTTATTGTTTAAAAGTGGGCATCGCTATAATATGCGGGTAGGATATAAGCCAAGTTAATACATGGTATTTAAAGGTTGACCAAGTCCATGCATGAAGTATACCAATCTGCAACACATGAATTAAACATTCATTGAGTCTTTGAAGGTTTAAACAGACCAAAGGAATAGGGAATATGGTGTTTTGGTGGTGCTAAACTGAGAAAGCATGAACTAATTAGAAGTCATTTTCTATAATACAAATTACAAATGTGTGGTAATGAGAATATATTAATTGGTCAAAACATGGAGCTAGCAAAATGAGTCGATATGTAGGAGACCATTACCTTGCATTTCTATCGATCATTCTTGATGTCCAATTAATTGAGTCAACTCATTCTTTTGTTTTGTATGTGTTTCTTGTACGTTGTTTCCAACTGCCACCTTTTGTTATTTTTGTTGAATCGAGCTATGAAATGTCAGTTTTGTTACCTTGTTTCCAACCTTTTGTTGCTAATATTTTTGTATAAATAGACGAGCCTTTCACCTCATTTGGGACACATTATTTCTATCATAATTCTAGTTTTTCTGAGTGTTGCTCTACTGCAATATTGAGTTGTGAGGTTGAGAGGATTTCGGTGAGAGTTTAGTGAAGATTTAAGAAAGTTATCTTTGTGGGATTTGGTCAAGGGAAGAATTTTAAAACTATTTGGTGGAGGTTGTGCGAGGATACCTGAATTATCAATTGGAGCTATTTAATTATAGGCATGCTAGTTCTCTACTTTTCTATTTTGTTTTAAGTTGAAAAGATTGCTTATTTTTATGAGTGTTGATTGAATTGATTGAAAATAGAAAAATTGATGTCTTTGTGTTTTTTTATACCCATTTAAGGTATTATCTTAGCATACTATGTATTTAGGTATGAATTCTTGTGTGCTTCATAGTAGGCTATGTTAAGTCATGCTTAAATAGTCATGGTTTGTTTATAAGGGAGTTAGTGGAGATTGTTTTTATGTTTCAGTTTGGTTACTATAGTGTAATGTTAATTAAGAGAAAATGGGTTGCTCCTGGGGTAAAAGATTACCCAATGAAGGGAATTTCCTATGCATAGGATATGTATGGTCTTAACAAATCAAGCTAGGGAAGTGTGTGAATTAGAATGACTCTCACTCGAAGTAATTGGGTGATGAATTCTTTGGCCAAAGTAGTGTAAACTGACACTGTTTACACTGTCAATTCACTATGATCTAGTTATAAATTCTAGTCTGAGATTTTCATTCTTGTAGGTAGAAGATACCGTATGATTAAGTTCTAGTTTGTAGGACATAATACTAAGCTCAGGGAAGGCTAGTATTATGGGGTTATCCAACCAATATCTTCATCGAGGGTAGGGCCATCTTACTTGATAAGTAGATGTGTGGGGGACCGCAGTGAGTTCCGTGGTTGGCAAAAAAGCACTTGAGTGATGCTTCTCCTCATCATTTGGTAGCCAAAGATTTGAAGTTGGACAACCTGGACCATATTTATTTCTAATGTTGAAATCTCAAAAGAGATATGTATGTACTTTGTATCCACTTGTATGAAAGATGTTTACATGAATGTGTACTAGAGTTTATTCTATATGAAATCAATATTATGGAAAGATTTGTGAAATTACAATGGAAGTTTGAAATAGTGTTTATTTCTTATGTGCATGTAATTTCTATTTTTGAAAAGAAAAATTTATTGCTATGTTATGGCATCATGGTTTATTCACTTGTGGGTTAAAACTTAGGAAATTTTTTGAGTAGAACTTTGGGCATGTTACACGTGGTATCAAAGCTATCAGGTTTAACTTTGGAACCTATGTGCTCATTATGTTTTTCCTCCAACATTAAACAAGACTAATGTTTTCAATTCTTGTGATAGGATGGTGCGTCTCAAGTTAACTACAAGAAATTCAGTGATCAAGAATGAGCGCTACCTATGGGCCAAGAAGGAAAAGAAGCCCTTGTTCGTACCATAGAGGGAACCAACAATGACAATTCCATATGGCCAAGAGATACTGAGAAAATTAGTCATGTTTTACTGTGAATTGTCCAAGAAAAGAGAAGAATGAGAGATGAAGCCAACTGCAATCATTTACCTCATGTCTCTCCGACAAAATCAGACTCATTATCACTTTCTAGGGATATGCCCTCAAAATGTAGTGTCAATCCTGTTGTGTTGTTTAGAGATCCTCATGTTATACCCATGGTTGAAATCATTGTAATAGCCTCAAGTGGTGAGTCTAAGGGTTATGTACCTTGAAATTATGTATCGAAAGATAAATTTGAGGGATATTATCCTTTTTGGGATAGAGAAGAGCAGATGAGAGATGAGCAAAAATCTAAAGGGTATACCCTGTTAAGTTATGTATTTGAGAGTGAATCTGAAGGATACTCTCTTCTTGACTATTTGAATTGTCATTAAATGTAAAACAAGGATATTGAAATCCTTATGAATAAATGAAAATCATATTTTTATCAAACTTGTGCATAATATTTTAAATAAAATGTTTATATGTGGAAATATGCTCTTATTTGATGTTTTGGAAACAATTAGAAAAATTTATTAGATCTAATTCCATGAAACCCTCTAGGTGAACTTCAACTTGAAAATGGTTAGAACTTGCACTAACCTTGGGGAAAGTTAGGAAATAGGGTAAGCGGCTGAGAATGTTGAATCCAAGTTAGATTGCATTTTGGAAATGATGGACGAAACCAAGGAACGAATAGGGAATCTTGAACAATAAGTAAGGGGTAAAGATAGGGTGGAAGAAGAAATACCAAATGAAGATGAGGAAGTACCTCGTGAGGAAGAGGAAGAGAAAGAGGGAGAAAATTCTCGAGACCATGTACCCATGTTAATGAGCATGATACTAATAAGACATAATCTCAGTCCTTAAACTAAAAGTAGTAAGAGAAGATGTGTGGCAACTGAATTATCTAGAGATATGAGAAAAATTACCCCTCCCAAATTTGAAGGAAGTACCAATGGAGATGAGACTGAAGCTTGGTTGGTACAAATGGAAAAATACTTTGAGATTAGAAACTATTTTGAGGTCACAAAATTTGTTTTGGGAGCCTTCCATTTATTTGGAGAAGCTTTTAACTGGTGGATGAACAAAAAGATGGAGTTAGGACTTAGTCTATAAAGGTTAACCTAGAGTGAGTTTGTTGAAATCTTCTGAAAAAGGTGGTTACCCAAACTTTTCTATGATCAAAAGCTCACTGATTTTCAAAATTTAAGGCAAGGAGACTCGTCGGTGAATGAGTACTGGGAGAAATTCACCCGTCTTTTGAGGTACGTTCCTATGTATCAAAAAGATGAGCAATTTCAAATTAGGAAATTCATCATGGGGTTGAATAATCAAATAGATGGTGAAGTTGATGTTCACGGTCCAACTACCATAGATCTACTTTATGAGAAAGAAGTTAAGCAGGAATAAAAGCTTAAAGCTATCTCAAATTATCGAGAAAGGAGTCAAAAGAAGTTCAAAAGGCTTTAGGAAAATCAAACTCCAAAAAAGTTTAGTGGAGGATCAGATTCTCAGAAGCAGGGGGGAAAAGGACCCCAAAACAATTGGAGTGAACCTAGAAGGGATCGTGGAGGAAGAAACTTCAACAACAATAAGAGCAATGTTGGAAGGAAATGCCAATAATACTAATTAGTTTGCAAGGAGATAGGGACCAATGAAATGATGTTTCACATGTGGCGGGGATAATAATGCTATTAGTTGTCCCAACAAGCTATCAAGACCGCAGTCTCAAGGAAATTCTCTACCTCCCCAATGTGTTGCATACCAACAAAGGATCCATGTTGTTGTGGATAACCAACAAACTGAGTTCCAGATCACTCCAATAGAAACCATAGGTATTTTGTTTGGTAATACCTATTTCTATTCTTATTGATACTAGAGCCATACAAAATTTTGTTTCACCTATAGTAGCTAGTCAAATTTCTAGGAAGGTTGGATATATGGAAAATTCTTGGGTTGTAGAGTATGCAAACTAGACAAGAGCTGAGGTGAGGCAATGTATTTTCGAGGCTAGGGTTGAACTTCCAAGTTTTTCTACAGATTTCAATTTGTATGTAGCACCCTTAGGATCCTATGATATAATCTTAGTGATGAATTTGATTTGGAAGCATAAGACTAAGGTGGATTTCCATGCTAAGATTGTAGAATGCTTAAATGACCTAGGTAATCAATTATCTTTGCAAGGAACACCCAGGGAAATAAAATTGTGCCAAATATCAGGTGTGCAAATGCATAAGATGAAAAAAAAGGATGCCAACTCTTCATAGTTAAAATAGAAAAACTAGAGGGAAGTAAGGAGTCCAATTCTCAAGAAGTTAAAGAAGGTGAAATGGTAGAATCAGAAGAAATGGATATGAAAAAGTATCATATTCTTCAAAAATTTATGGATTTCTTTCTAGATTAATTACCTAGAATTCCTCCCAAAAGAGTGTTTGATTTTATCATTGGCCTTGTACCAGGAACAAAACCTATATCCAAGGCACCCTATAGGATGACCGCAACAAAACTTATGGAGCTTAAGGCACAGTTAGAGGAGTTGTCAAAAGGGCTAATTAAACCCAATGTTTTGCCCTGGGGAGCGCCAGTAATCTTTGTAAAGAAGAAAGATGGTACATTACACCTGTGTATCAACTATCAGATTCTTAACAAAGTTACGATTAAGAATAGGTATCCATTTCCATGCATTGATGATCTTTTTGATCAAATGTGAGGAGTGGCAGTGTTTTTCTAAAATTGATCTACAGTTAGGTTATCATCAATTAAGGATGAAGGATGAAGGATTCCATTTTGAACCTAGTGGATTTTTAAGGTTTAAAGGAAGGATGTATGTGCCTAATTCTGATGAATTAAGAAACTTGGTATGGAAATAAGTTCACAATGCACCATACTCAGGACATCTTGGTGTAACCAAGATGTTGGCGAATGTGAAGCCTTTGTATTTTTGGAAGGGAATGAAGAGAGATGCTGCCAATTTTATAGCAAAGTGCTTAGAATTTCAAAGGGTAAAGGAAAAACATTATCACCCTATAGGACTTTTGTATCCTCACGATGTTCCTAAGAGTAAGTGGCAAGTCATAAGTATGGGATTTGTGCAAGGCCTACCTATGTCTAGGAAAAAGCATAATGCCATTCTTGTGGTAGTGGATAAGATTACCAAGGTAACAAATTTTATTCCTGGAAATTTAATTGATGGAGCTCCAGTCATAGCACAAAATTTTATTCAAGAAGTGTTTAGGTTGCATGGAGTTCCTAAAAATATCATATCGGATAGGGATTCCCGAGTGACTTATAGGTTTTGGCAAACCTTATTTTCTTCACTTGGTACCTAGTTGAATATTAGTTAAGCACATCATCCAGAGATAGATGGAAAAATTGAAAAGAGTTGACTAGGTACTTGAAGATTTACTAAGAATGTATTGCATGGACCAGCAATACAAGTGGTAAGATTACTTACCATTGGTGGAATTTGCATATAATAATTCTTATCACTCTGCAATTAAGATGACTCCATTCGAAGCATTATATGGTCAAAAATGTCATACTCCTACAAGTTGGGATAAGCTTGAAGATAGGGTAAGTATAGGACTAGATATTTTCTTGGAAATGGAAGAGAAAGTTAGAATTATTAAGCAAATATTGGTGGAAGCCAATGATAGGCATAAAAGTTATGCAGATTCTAAGCGAGTACCCAGAAATTTCTCAATAGGAGAAAAGGTTTTATTAAGGGTTAAGCCTCATAAGAGTTCTATTAAGTTTGAAAAATCATCCAAACTAGCTCGATGCTATGTAGGTCCTTTTGAGGTTCTTAAAGATATTAACCTTGTTGCGTATCGAATTTCCTTGCCACCAGCTCTTGCTTGGATGCATAATGTCTTTCATGGCTCTTACCTTAAGAAGTATATACCAAGTGATAATCATGTCATTGATTGGAATGCTTTACAAGTTCAAGACCTAGGGGTGGTAACAATCAAGCCTCTTAGGGTGCTTAGAACGTGTAAGTTTCACTTACAAAACAAAGAGGTTCTACAATGCAAAGTCCAGTGGGATCAGTATGCAAAAGGTTTAGCCACCTAGGAAGACTACTCCGAGATCAAACAGAAGTTTCCTAATGTTTTACATGCTTTTGAGAGTTCTTGAAAACTATATTGTTCAGTCTATGTTTTATTGTTTGATTCAGATACTTGAGATCATCAGGGATGATGATTTACAAGGGGGGATATGTTACACGCCATTGTGCTAGTACCTATTTACTTTTACCTAGCTATGTGAAAATGCTTTAAATGTGTGTGTTTATGCTTTATGAATTTTAGAAGTACAAATAAATGAATATTTGATTCAATGAAGTTATGAAATGATTTTTTCTATGAAATATATATGATGCAAGAGGTTTTAATTGATTCAGCTAACTATGTTTTCTATGTACTAGGTTGAATGCAAGGATAGATTCAATCCTCTAGACGAGAGGGGAAGTATCACTCAGGAGAGGAGTATTGGTCAGATAACCCCTAAATGAGTCTAACTAAGCTATCACACACTCACTTCTAAGTTTATTCAAGTCTAGTCAATAGCCCGGAAATGGTAAGCTATCATAGTCTTGTTTGTGGATGAACTAGAAGAGGTTATGGTTTTGTTTGAGATCATTCTTGATTTATTTAAGTGTTTGATTTTTTGTCAATTGCGATTTCTTCTTAATATGTTTACATTTGATCGATGTGATGTATATTTTGAATGTGTATATACATATACATGTACATGTCTACAATGAACTCATGCACATGAGTAAGTACATACATGAGTATACATAGATAGACGTATCTATATATGCTTATGGACGGAATACACATATGCATGGGAACGTCGAACAAACAAGTAGATATATATATATATATACTTAATATATATATATATATATGTCAATCGATGTTTTTGAAGTGTATATAAGGATACAATGTTAAAGAAATATACAATATATATATATGTGTGTGTGTGTGTGTACATATATATATATATATATGTATTGATATACATGTATGTATCAACGTAATAGAAACGTCCATACGAGTGTATTAATACATATATAACTATACATATGTATATACATTTATACATATGCATTATTATTATATGAATGAATATATGTGTATGCATTCAAATATTGAAAGATGCATAGTTTAATCATGCAATCTGATATATTTGTACATATAAAAATATAGATAGCGTTGTTTTTAAATTGAAAGCATTGTATATACTATAAAGCGCATGGAATGAATTAAACACATTTCATTCATATTTGAAATGAAGCGCATAAAACTATACGCAAATTTTAAAAGGTTAAAACCTATTGTTTAAAAGTGGGCAACGCTATAATATGTGAGCAGGATATAAGCCAAGTTAATACATGGTATTTAAAGGTTGACCAAGTCGACATAGAAAGTATACCAATCTGCAACACATGAATTAAAAATTGATTGAGTCTTTGAAGCTTTAAATAGACCAAAGGAATAGGGAATATGGTGTTTTGGTAGCACCAAACTAAGAAAGCATGAACTAAGTAGAAGCCTTTTTTTGTAATACAAATTACAAATGTGTGGCAATGAGAATATATGAATTGGTCAAAACATGGAGCTGAACAAATGAGTCAATCTGTAGGAGACCATTACCTTGCATTTCTATTGATCATTCTTGTTGTCTAGTTAATTGAGTCGACTCATTCTTTTGTTGTGTATGTGTTTCCTATACGTTGTTTCCAGCTACCACCTTTTGTTATTTTTGTTGAGTTGAGCTGTGAAATGTTATTTTTGTTACCTTGTTTCCAACCTTTTGTTGTTGATATTTTTGTATAAATAGATGAGCCTTTCACCTCATTTGGGACACATTCTTGCTATCATATTCTAATTTTTCTAAGTGTCGCTTTGTTGCAATATTGAGCTGTGAGGTTGAGATATTTTTGGTGAGAGTTTAGGGAAGATTTAAGAAAGTTATCTTTGTGGGATTTGGGTCAAGGGAATAATTTGAAAACTGTTTGGTGGAGGTTGTACTAGGATACCTAAATTATCAATTGGAGCTATTTAATTATAGGCATGCTAGTTCTCTACTTTTCTATTTTGTTTTAAGTTGAAAAGTTTGCTTGTTTTATGAGTGTTGATTGAATTGATTGGAAATAGGAAAAGTGATGTCTTTGTGTTTGTTTATACCCATTTAAGGGATTATCTTAGCATACTAAGTATGTAGGTATGAATGCTTGTGTGCTTCACTATAGGCTATGTTAAGTCATGCTTAAATAGTCATAGTTTATTTATAAGGGAGTTATTGGAGATTGTTTTTATGTTTTAGTTTGGTTACCATAGTTTAATGTTAATCAAGAGAAAATAGGTTGCTCCTGGGGTTAAATATCACCCAATGAAGGGAATTTCCTATGCATAGGATATGTATGGTCTTAACAAATCAAGCTAGGGATGTGTGTGAATTAGAATGATTCTCACTTGAAGTAACTGGGTCATTAATTATTTGGACAAAGTAGTGTAAGTTTCCATTGTTTACACTATTAATTCACTGCGATCTAGTTAGAAATTATAGTATGGGATTGTCATACTCATAGGTAGAAGTTGTCGTACGATTAAGTTCTAGTTTATAGGACACAACACTAAGCTCGGGGAAGGCTACTATTATGGGGTTATCCAACCAATCTCTTCATCGAAGTGTAGGGCCATCTTACCTGATAGGTGGATGTGTGGGGGACCGCAATGAGTCTGTGGTTGGCAAAGAAGCGCTTGAGTGATGCTTCTCCTCATCAATTGGCAGTCAAAGATTTGAAGGTGGACAACCTAGACCATATGTATTTCTAATGTTGGAAGCTCAAAAGAGCTATGTATGTACTTTGTATATGCTTGTATGAAAGATGTTTACATGAATGTGTACTATAGTTTATTCTATACAGAATCAATATTGTGGAAAGATTTGTGAAATTACAATGGAATGCAATTGAAGTTTGAAATAGTGTTTCTTTCTTTTTTTTTGGTCGGTAAACTTTATTATTATATTAATAATACTAAAAAAGGAGCAATTATAGATACAGTGCCAAAAATAGGCCTTTCTGCCTAATAACAAAAGCTCGATCCATTGAAACAGAGAGCGCAACCTAGACAACCCAAAAAACCCTATTTTACCCAAAATTCATACAAAATTTTGAAGTTAGCTGTAAATACATTTCAAAAAATAGCTAATAACATAATGCTAAGGATAAATCAATTTTCTTTTAAGTGTTCCGCCATCAACACAGCAAAAAGACCGCCTTCACCAACGACGTTCGCCTTCCAACTCCCTTTGTGCACGTCCAATTCTTTGACTTCTTTCGCTTCATGCCTTCATATCCTTCTCGCTGCACATCATCTTACCAAAAAGTCTCTGCCCCATCATTTGCAACTGAAATCAATCATACTAAGTTCCCTGTCGAGCAGCTCTCCCTCCCCTTACTCTTCCCCTACTCCCAAACCGACTTCGACTTGGAAGCCTTTTCGACAGGTCACCTCCCTTCCGCTTCTCTTCCTCTTCTAGCTGCTGCAGCAATAGTTTTAGGTTCTCCCAAGCCGTAAGGATTTCCAATTTATACTCTTCCCTGTCTACTCCCCTCCGCCACCTCACAAATGGGATCAAACCCTCCTCTGTGGCTTCATCCATATCCTCAATGCCTTCCGAGACATCATACCCTCTCCCTGGGATTGCCCATTCTACCAGTGACTACATTTTCCCTAGCAGCTCCTCCTCAAACAAAGATTTCATTACCCATTTTACTATTTCGCTTTCTTCACTCAACTCCATACCCCACACAAACAACATCGAAGCTATATTGGTGTTCAACAGTCCTCAATGGGTGGCCTCCATGAAATGTGGTCCCAATGTCTCCAAAACTGCTTCTATCACCTCATCTTGCAGATTTTTCAATAGGTATTTCAGTCTGAACTTCGATACTGGGCCAAAGAAACCTTGCTGCTGAAGCTTTGTTGAAAAACCATACATTGCTTCCATTATCACAGCTTTAAAAATACCAGCACACCACACTTTCCTTCACCCTGCACTAAACTTCACCAAAAAAAGATTTGAAGTGAAAACTAAATGCAGCATTTGTTTGTAATCAAGAACTTTCATCTCGATTCAAAAGCTATCATTTCAATCCGTCCAACCCCTGTCAAGCTTTAAAAACCTGTGATGTCATCACCAAATATACAATCTTGGTTGCCATTTTAAAATTACAACATCCTAGCCTGTCCTTGCAAAATGTCACAACCAACCATCCCAAATGCTGGCGCGATTCAGCCAAGTTGTCACTTCTGAAACCTAACAACCTGCAACAAAAGTACAAACCCCACGGACTTCATTGTTACCGTCTGTCCTCCACAAGTACTTCGCATTAAGGCAAGCCACAAGCAACCGTCCTCCATCACCGCACACAAAAACTCATGATGACAACTTTCACGGTGACCGCTACCAAAGATAGAGGAGGGATATAAATGGAGCTAGAAAGCAGACATATCCACCTGATGGAAATCCTCCTTCCTTGTCTCCCCAATTACATCAAAAGACGTCACCCATTTGGATAGGCAATCAGCTTCACCATTACCTGTCCACCGGATGTGACTTACTTCAAACTTTTCAAAAGAATTTAATACTCCTATGATAGCCCGTACACAGGCTTGCAAATGCCAAGCCAAAGCACCACCATTGATTATTGCTTGGATTATTACCTGCGAGTCACCCTCTAAATGTAAATTTTTAACTCCCAGTGATTTCGCTAAAACTACAGCCAAAAGGGCCACCTTTGCTTCTGCAACATTATTAGATCCATCATCTAGCTTTCGAGCCCCAAAAGCAATCAAATTACCATGGCAGTCTCGAATAATAGCCCCTGCTCCTGAGGGGCCAAGGTTCCCTTTTGCAGTCCCGTCAAAATTTTCCTTGTACCAGCCATCCTTCGATTTTTCCCAGACTACTACTTTCTGCGAAAATTGAACTTCACCTTTCCCCACCGTCATATTCCCAAAATTTACCTTTAGCCCTGGCCACATCCGTTGAAACCTGCTATCCTCCCGTGTAAAAGAAAAAAAATTGCATTGAAAATGTGACACCGCCGCATTTACCACTTCCGTTATTACAAGATCAATTCTATTTTTGATTCTAGTAACTGATTCTTTTTTATCCTCAAAAATCCTTCTGTTACGTTCCTTCCAAAGTTCCCAAATCACAATTGACGAGCTTACAAACCATATACTTGAGAAGAGTGACTTGCCAGAAGGACGTGGCCACCCTTCAAATACACCCTTTAACGAATTTTGCCAGGGACCTTGCCAACCAAGTTTTAACCGAAGGGAGTCCCAGCATGAGGTTGCCACTTTGCAATGTAAAAGTAAGTGATATGTAGATTCATCCACATCTTCGCAGAGGACACACTTAGTTGGTCTAGCTAGACCCAAACGTTTCCTTCTCTCCCTTGATAGAATTCTTCCCTTCACAGCCAGCCAGGCAAAAGCACCAGCTTTGGGTAAACATTCCTTACTCCAGCACAAATTTTTTGCCCAAAAAACTTCCTCCTCATCGGAGTCCAAAAGCTGATACCCTTGTTGAATCAAGTATTTCCCATTTACAGACCCACAGCAAACCACTTTATCTGCAGTGTTTGTTGGGAGTACTTGTCGCCCCCTCAAAAAATCCTGCATTTTATAAATTTGGACTCCAGATAGCTCGTCACAACTAACATCTTTCCAACCCCATTCCTGGCCCAATGGGCCCCGCTTAGGTTCTAAATAGTTGCAGACTTTGTCACCCCATTTTTGGATAAAAAACTGTCTTAGCTCATGTGCCCCTTCAGCATCCTTAAGAATTGGGTATCCATTCCACGAGTCATCCCAGAACTTCACATTTAAACCATCCCCAATTTTCCAAGTGATGTGATTAACAATCACCGGCCTATAAGAAATAATAAAGTTCCAAATAGCCGAACCCTTTATTGGATTTCTAATGGTGAAAATCCGGTTATCCTCCATCGAATCTAAATATTTCGCTTTTAAGATTTTAACCCATAATAGATCAGGGTTTGTGTAGATACTCCAGACCAACGTTGCCCCTAAAGCTTCATTCATTAGGTGCCAATCTCTCATACCAGCCCCACCCTTTGCTTTTGATCTACAAATTTTCTCCCAAGCTAACAAGGGTATTTTATCATGATCATTTGCCCCATTCCAGAAAAACTTCTGCATTCTCTGCCCAATTGAATTCACCACCTTCTTTGGAATTTTCAAACACATCATGGAAAATACAGGAATGGCCGAGATCAAACTTTTTAACAAGAGTAGATGCCCAGCAGCTGTTAGCCATTTACTTTTCCACCCACTCATTCTGTTTAAACAGCTATCCACAAAATCCTTCCAAATACCAGCTTTGTTAGATCCTCCAAATAGAGGAATACCTAAAAATTTACTAGGTAGTGAGCCTACCCACATACCTAAAATCGTACAAAGTTCAACTTGCTTTGCTATGGGGACATGAAAAAAGAAAACCTCAGATTTATGCCAATTGATGCATTGTCCAGAGGCCTCCCCATACTCATCTAAAGAGGATTTCATCACCCGAGCTTCTCTAATGGATGCATCCCCTATAAGAAAAGTGTCATCAGCAAATTGAAGATGCGAGATCGGATCAATTCCCTCCGCAACAGCAATGCCCTTCCACTGCCCACAGCCTTTTTTCATAACTAACAACCTCCCCAAAGATTCAGCTAAAATAATAAAAAAGAAAGGAGAGATAGGATCTCCTTGCCTGATGCATTTACTGGAATCAAAAAAGCCCTGGGGGCTCCCATTTAGCAAAACTGAGAAATGAGGAGTGTTGATACAACTCTGAATCCAGGCCACCCACTCACTGCAAAAGCCAAACTTCTCTAGGACCTTTAGGAGAAAGCTCCTATTCACTTCATCATAAGCCCGTTTGATATCCAATTTCACCATAAACTTCTCCACTTTTTCCATCCTTACCGAATGAATAGCCTCATGAACAACAATCACGCCTTCAAAAATTGACCTATTTGGCGAGCAACCACTCTGTTCAACTGAGATCACTGAGGGTAAAACCTTTTTAAGCATGTTGGCTATCACCTTTGAAATGATTTTATATATTGTATTACAAAGTGAAATTGGACGGAAATCATCAAATGTCAACAGCTCATTTCTTTTTGGGACCAGCGCAATAAAGGTATTATTCAGGTCCTTCAACACAAAACCACTCCTCCTAGATTCTTCCACCACTTCTCATATATCCTGTGCCAAAATTTTCCAGAATTTCTAGAAGAAAAAGGCAGGGAAACCATCTGGCCTTGGAGCCTTATCTCCCCCCAGCCCAAAAACAACTTTTTTAACTTCTTTTAAAGAAACTTTTCCCATCAACATGATGTTTTGTGCATCTAAAACCATATTAGGAATGTTCTCCAGGATCTTCCATTCATGATTTACACCATTACTATTTTCCTTGCATAAACCTGAGAAGAAATTCACTGCTTCTTTGGCTACTAGAGTTTCATCTTTCAGTAGCACTCCTTCACCGTTCTTGATTTCAAAAACCTTATTGCTAGCTCTGCGCACTTTTACTGAATTGTGAAAAAACTTTGTATTCCTGTCACCTGCTTTTAACTAGCATTCCCTTGATTTTTGCTTCCAAAATCTTCATGAGCAAGGATCTCAAAATAAGACTTGTTTAAAGATTTTTCCATTTCAAAATCTTCTTCAAACATCCCATTTTCAATAATTCTCGAATGAAGAATCTTTAATTCCTCTTCCAGTCTTAACTTCTCAGAGAAAATATTTTTGAAAGATTCTCTATTCCACTTTTTTAATTGTTCTTTTAGAAATTGCAGCTTCTTAACAAAGACAAAAGCTTTGGAACCAGATCTTACCGGTGCATTTTCCCACCAATCAGCTACAAGCTCCTGAAACCCCTCCGCCCGCAACCACATTGCTTCAAACTTGAAAGGGCATCTTGCCGGCTTTAACTCCTCTTGAATTCTCAGACTTATCGAATAATGATCCGATCCTGTTATGGGAGTTACCTCTACTTCACATAACCAATGTTGTTCCACCCAGTCCCCAGCCAAAAAGAAACGATCAAGTTTTTTTGCAATGTTCAGAAAACCACTACGCCTATTCATCCAAGTGAAGACCCCGTTTCTGAAAGGGAGTTCAATAAGCCCATTCTGCATTACAAAATTACTAAAATCCTTCTGACTTTGACTAGCCCAACAAACGCCACCCAACTTGTCAGACAATTGAAGGATGACATTCAAGTCACCCCCTAAGAGGAAGATTATGTCCCTTTCAGCATTCAGAACAAGAGAAATCTCCTGCCATAGCTGAAATTTTTGAGCACCACTAGGAGGGCCATAAACATTGATGATATCAAAGCTGGCTCCTAGCTATTTTGAAACCACACTCACCCATTTCCAGTAACATTCTTTCCTCTCCACTCTGACATTCACTAGAGCATCCTCCCACAAAATCCCAAGGCTACCAGAGGCCCCAACAACCCCAGAGAGACACCCTTTCCATCTTCCAAAACATTTTAGAAAGTTATCAAAATCCTTTTCCTTGATTTTTGTTTCTTGAATCAACACCATACATGGCCTCGTTTGATCAAAACACCGCTTGATCAAACGAATTTTGTCAGGGGCATTGCAGCCCCTGACATTCCACGATAGGATTTTCATGGCTGCCGAGAAAAGGCATAGCCTTTTCCCGATCTCAATTTGCTTTGACCTACTGCATTCCCAGCTATTTCAAGGCGCGTCTTATTTGTTTTAGGGCCACGTCTACATTTCTCACCCACCTTGACCTTACTATTCTGTGCAGAGGATTGGTCTAGGAATCTTTTCTCAAGTAACCCAATTTGATCATTAAAGCCCAATAAATCTTCGTCTTCCTCCTCTGAATCTGAAGCTGAAATGAAACTTGACCTTTCCAAAGAACCCCCACTATCTTTTACACCTTCAAAGGCACTGACTAGATTTCAGATAGGGGAAATTGGAATGTCCTTAAAGACTACTCCATCAGGACCATCTGGAATCTCACCATCACCCTGTAACATAACATCCACCTGATCCACACTTCCATTGATTGAGAAATGTTGGAGACTTTAGTCATCAGGTTTTTCAAAATGTTCACGCCCACTGCCATTCACAATGGTTTGATCCTGATCCATGCATAGTTCTTCCCCATAACAAGATGAGAGAGTTTTAGCAAACCCTTCCACCTCAGTATTTCTCATTTTGTTTGTTTCCACAGTGAATCTGTTTGGAGTTGCAAGAGTTAACTCTGTTTCCACCCCCTCCCCAAACCTTCTACCTCCCTTGGACACAATCCCTCATAAACAAGATTAAGGGTACTCAAAACACATTCTTTTTCATGACTAAAAACAATTTCATGTTTTCTCCCGATATCCCATAAAAAGGAATCCTCATCTGAAAACTTACTTGAACCTTTCAATAGAAACTCCCCAGAGCCCCATTCCTTTGATAATCGCCAAGTTTCAACAGCCACAACTTCTGTAAGAGCAATCACCTCCTCTGCAGGCAGATTTTGAACGACACCTTTTCCTTTTTCAACCTACACTCCCGAGTTCTCCACACTTCCATTAACTACCTCACTCCCAACCACCCTACTAGGATCCTCCACCTCCAGGCTCTGACACCACATACCTTCACCAGATTTTAGCTCTATCATTTTCGGTAAAGGATGGATAATCTGTCTTAAAATACAAATCCTTGGAAACATACTACAATCCGCTTTTTCCACCACTATTTCCGACTTTACAAAGATACCCAGTTTGTTTCCAATATTCCTTAGGGTTTCCTGATCCCAATATTCTTGCAGAAGATTTTTTAGGCTAATCCAGATTTCAGAGTCCTCAGATTTAGCCTTGTTCGGATCGAAATTTGGGGTCCAGTCTAAAATATACAAACCTCGACCATCCATAGAAAAAGGGCCACTTCTTAACACCTAGTCTTTGTCTTGATCAGTTTGGCATACCACCAGGTAAAACCCATTTTCCAAAGTTTTAACATCACACCCTTTTCCCCAGTTTGCATCACACCACTCCTTCATTTTTGTGAGTGCCGGCCAATGCCCTCCCCAGCGCACAAAGAAAGCACGTGCTTTAAACGTACTCACAGAGTCATTCCACTCATTATTATCAACCAAAAGAGTAACCATAGTAGTGTGTAGAAAATTTTTTATTACCTGGCTTGGCTCTCCCTTCTCTGACGGGTTCTTTGGATGCCAATTTTTTTCCAGTGTTTTGAAATCCACACGCCCTTTCGGGTACGCAGAGCGAAACCTTTCACCTCTATCCGCCGCTCCTGTGTAAGAATGAGAGAAACCTTCTGAACCCCCATGCCTATTATACTGAATGCCCGGAGCCTGCCAAGCCTTGGCATAACTATTATGCCTCCCTACATTATTGGAGCTTCCTCTTTTCTTCCTATTGAAAGGCCATCGAGCTTGGCCTCCCTCATATTGCAAGCCATGGTGCCTGCGAAAACCCTGGTTCCTCCGCTGCTCCACCATTTTTTTTCAAATAACAAACCATCTATATTGTTACCAGATGTATTTGGATCATCAAATAGTGTTTCTTTCTTATGTGCATGTAATTTACGTTTTTGAAAAGAAAAATTTATTGCTATGTTATGGCATCATGGTTTATTCACTTGTGGGTTAAAACTTAGGAAAAATTTTGAGTAGAACTTTGGGCATGTTACAGTTGGATACCCACTGTGTTTGAGGATATTAGAGTATTTAAATATAACTTTAACCTAGAGGTTTAATTTAGGAAAAATCCAAGTTGGTATAATATGACTTCTAGTAGTTAGGTCTTTGATGAATTTCATAATTTCACCCCTTATATTTTCCAATGATTTAAATCTTAATTTCTCAAGGTGAAGATAAATAATTTAACCCTATGTTTGTTCAAGAATTAAATTTATCCTTTCCTTAGCTAACTTTAATACCTTGGATTATTTTTGATAAGTTTGATATTCATTTGGACTCGTGAGGGAATTAAATCCTTAAATTTGACTTAACCCAAAATAATTAATTTAGTTGACACTGACACAATTTTTTGAGGTGAGAAGATACATCCACCACCCACATTCTCATTTACAAAAATTAGTGTCATCGGTTTGATTTATAAATTATCTTAAGTTTATAGATCTAGATCGTATTTGAGTTGCTACCAGAATAATTAACTCGTGATATTTTTTGAGTATTTTTTATTTCAAGGTTTCAAGGATTGAATGGCTTGGATTTTAACCTCAATAATTAAATTTATTTTATTCCAAGAAGTTTACTTATATCCATAAGGATCATTTGTACTAGTTTTGTTCTCAAATGAATAATTCATAAAATTTAATTAATGTTTAATAACACATGGTCACAAGGGTTGGTTAGCCTTTGAATTTTAATTCAAAAACATGAAATTACTTTAGCTCATTAAGTGATCCCTTTAAATATTTTATATATTTATAAATTTATTTTATTGAATATCTCAAAAGTGACTTTAAGTTATGACTTAAAGCGAGGTTCCTAGTCTCATTGTCCCCCATCATTCACAATTCTCTATCATGCCCATAATTTTGCACAACGAGTAAAGACACAACCGGTTTTTTTTTAAAACTACAATATGAAAACCACTAATGATTTTAAACCATGCATGAACATGGTATGAAAACTATACACATTGAACCAGTTGCTCACACAACTACTTTACATTGACTTACACATCTTACCATAATAGTACAAATGGAAATTTTACCATATTTTCAAGGTAGATAAATCCTTACATGTTCTCTAAGTTTATCTAAGGAATATGTGAGCCCCAATTATGGTTTGAGCCACCCAAACATGTGGAACCCTTAGGCCCACTGCACAAAACTAGTAGGTACTCGATTGGGTAGTCCAAAAACATACACACCAAACATGAGGGTTGAACATGAGCATACGATCTATATAACATGTATAAAATTCCAATAATCATACACGGGAGATATAGAATCTCAATTCAATGTATGCATGTGGGATATGAATACATCATATAAGGTACAATCATATGTAATATTATGAAGCAATCATGAACAACATATACAATAAAATCATAAGCACACATTGGATATGCAGTCCATAGTACAAGAAGGAAGATAATCTTCTAAGAAAGGCATATATGAGGGCTTTATAATCATTGGTTAATGCATACACATACAAATCGCATTAATTCATGCAATAACAAGGAACTACACATGAGGGATTCTATCAACACCATTAATATGTACACAAGAGCACATCTATATGTGATATTTGGAAGAACACACAATAAAACATATCATAAGTGACAACATTTCAATACATGAACACATAACCGAATACAAAACAAAATTAATAACACAAAAAGTAAGGTATAAATAAGGTACACATAGGCTCAATAGGTTTCCCCATCAAATTTATATTCTTGCACAATGTAATGCACAAATGAACATTGAATTTAAGTTTTAATTTCATACTGACATGCATGATTTTATGATTTTTATATGAGAAATGGTGGGAGCTCAAACTTTCCAAATTTTAAAAGTTTAAAACTCAAAATTTTAAGAATATCATTTTGAAGCCAAAGGTCTCAATAACACTTTTTTCAAATCATATACATTTTTTCACAAATTTTTCATAGTTTCAGTGTAAAATGGGAAACCTCATAATAAATAAATGGGGATTATAAAATTGATTTCAAGAAATTTAACAAGTCACCCACACAATATTTCCTACAATAATGAATGTCAATTGCATTCAAGGTGGGAATATCAAAATCAATAAGTTTAAAAAACAAATATAAAAAGCAAATAAAAGGAAGATAACTCTAATTCAAGCTCTCACAAATGGACAAATTTTGTGTTGTTTCCACCACAACCAACCATGTTTACTTCCAAAAGTTCTATGCCAAGAAATAAAACAAAAAATAATATTTATCCATGCTCAACAAGAGGAAAAAGAGGAGAGGGGGAAATGTGAAATCATACAACCACATTCCTAGCTAAGACAATTTCTCATGCCTAGCAAGAGTAGAAAAGATTTAAAGAGTCACTCTTTCATGTCACCTAATGAGCACAAAAATTGAATAACAATCCAAAGTTATAAACAAAATAAAGGGGGAAGAGGAGAACCCTGGAGAAGTATGCAACCTCTAAAATCCAATACCCCAAAATGAGCTTCCTTCTTTCTTTTATGAAAAATCCCCTTTTCTAGACTACCTTCTTTTTTTCCCTTTTCACCCTAAAACTCAACAATACAAAATATTTAATCATCATGGAATTTATGCATTTCTTTTAACATTACATGATCATTTGAACCTTTTTATAATCAAGCAATATTGAAAAGGCATAGATAAAACACTCACACAACCACGTAAAATAAATTTTGAATGATAAATTTTATTTTACTCAAGGAATTCACACATTTTGTGAGACACATAAAAATTTAATTTAATCAATCACCAATATAAAATTTATTTTTCCAACACACCACAAGTTATGGAAAATGATTAAATACTAAAAATCATGCACACATTTTGTAAGTTTCCACACAACTTAGAAATTTAGCATTGTTCGATTAAGATTGATGCTTAGAGGGTTACATAAGACACATATTCTAGCTTAATCTCAAGCAAGATAAGAAATAAAACATATATTTATATCCAATCCAACTGCCTCTAGTTAATCATCATTCTAGGAACTTACACTTGCATACTCAAGAAAAATATTAGGCATACATATCCAATACAAAATATCCAAATAACCATATATAAGTATATCCACTAGCAAGATGATATCAAAATATATGTCTAACTAGAAATCATCTAACACTAGAATAATTCAAACATGTAGATGTTGATTAAACAACCACAATTTTAAACTCAAGAAAACATAGAAAAGATCCATATCATAACAAAAATAGTGAAGTTGAAACATTTTCAAGTCAAAGCATATATAAATCCACACATGTAGATAAATCCAAGTGCATAATTCATACACATTAATGGAAATTCACCCAAACATCATTGCTAAGTATGACGAAGCACCCAAATTAAAAAATAATCAACAAATTAAGGCATAAACACATGGCATATTACATCACTAAGACATGGAAAGATCCAACATAAGTGGGAAATTCATTTGGAATTGGAGATAAAAAATTATTATGTAATGGGCTATTATGGCATAAAACTGCACCATAGCGCAATTTCCCATAACATACCCTTACTTTAGCCTTATAAAATTGATAATGCTAAAACCTTTTGCCATAAGCCTTTTTTCCCTTCTCTATTTTTTCATTTTTCGTCAATGGAGGGAATTTTGACTAGGATGCTTCTGCACCACATGAATGTCTCTAACAGATTCTCGGGTTAGTGGGCGTTGGGATGTTACATTTTATGGCATCAACGAATTGTAATGCTTCTTACGACTGTGGAATTGTCCGAAAATGTCTCTTTTGCCTCCAAGGCCTCATTTTGAACTCACATTCTCATTCCATTCAATCTTTCTCATATTCTAGCATTCACTCTTGCAACTTCTCACTTCACTCTATCAATTCTTTCAATCCATTCTTGCTTCCATTCTCTCTACAACATTTTCTTGTAGGTTTCAAGTTCTGCATCATTCTTGCTCATATGTCTTGTGCTCTTCAAGCTCTCATCCTTCCTCTCAACTTCTTTAAGATTTTATAAGGGAGGGTAACATTTTGTTATTTTACTGCATTATTAGTATTATAGTTGGCATATTGTTGTCTTTTCTTTGTATACATTTTTCTATATCTTTCTTTACCATCTTTTCTACATTGTGGTCTATTTGGTTGTCAATGGAGGTGGAAACACCAAAGCGGGGGTTTGACTGAGGCAAACTCCAAAACACAACCCCAACATTTTCTCGTCTCCATGTGTGTAGGTACCTTGTTCATGTGGAGCTTGCACGAGGTTGGACCTACTATGAGTTGGATTTCTACTACCCTTCACTTGCCATTTCATTCATAATTAATTTATCATTTATAGTATTACTTTTATTGTACTAATTATCTTTTTATGCATTCTTAGCATTTTGTTACCTTTTGTTAATCTTTCAGATTCTAGTATTCAAGTTGTCAATAAACCCTGAGTGTTTTGGATTGTAAACTCTACTCTATGTCTGTATAAGATGCTAATGCGTCCCTCAAATGATAGCACACCACGTTGTGATATGTCTCTCGCACTGTCCTCCTCTAGCCGAGAGGTAGTTAGTCTATTGCCCAAGACCTCCATGGTTTGTTCATCTGATTTCTAAAGTCCTCCATCTTGAAAATCCAAAAACATAGATTAGCTTTCTCTTTGTTTTCCATCCCATATTTTGACCTTTGTCATTGAGGTGACCAAGGGAAATTCGCTCCTTTTAGACCCTGTTTGTCTTAGGACTTGGGAGTAGTGAACCCCCTCCTTCACATGGGCCCATCTATATCTAAACATTGCAATATCATTTAAAACACATATACATCAAAGACCCTTGCATCTTTATCCCATTAATGGGATTTCTAGGTTTGACCAACAACTAGTTAATCATGATCAAGTTTGTCCCCTAAGGGCATGCAAGAACTAAAATTTGGCAATGTCTCAAGAGACAACTCAAGTCCTTTAGGCATAAGTTGTATAATTAGAGTTTCAATATAATATGATCAAAGTTTCCTCCAAAAGATTATTGCCGAGAAAAAACAATGAATCAAATACAAAAGACTTACTATTGGGCCTCTAGTTGGTAAAATCATACAACATTGGCATGATTTCAATAGAAGGTGATTTCATAGTTATAGCCCTGTACATGAGGAAAATATACTCTACCAATTAGAAAATTGACAATATCCTTAATGAATTTGGGGATATATTATAATATATAAGGAAATCAAATGCTTGATTACCTCTCAAACCAAGCCATAAAACTCATAGTGATTTAATCATTAGCATTGACATTATTAGTTGGTCATAACTATGAAATATTTTGGAAGAAGATTTCAAATCCATCTAAGGAATAAAGTACATGCAATCAATAGAATCATGGAATGTTAAGAGTATACAATAAAGTTGGCGTTGGAACACATTTGTTGTTGTGCCAAAAGATCAACTTGTTAACACCCAATGTAAATTCCAGAGATAAACGAATCCATGGGAGGCAGTTAGTACATGTGTCGAATCCAAAGGAAGACCTTGGTGATTAATCCAACAATCCCCCCTTAGCATCACTCGAGGGGACTCAAACTCGTGACCATGGTTCTGATACCATTTGTTGGAACATGTTTGTTGTTGCACCAAAAGATCAACTTATTAACGCTCGATACAAATGCCAAAGATAAACAAATTCACAGGAGGTAGTTAGTCCATGTCATGAATCCAAAGGGAGATGTTGGCATTAGTCTAACAGTTGGATCAATTAATATTATGATAAAATCATGCAAAGGTGTTAGAAAAGTAGTTACATCTCATCAATGTTATCAGTTGACAATGTGCTTCCATTTATGTCACACATTCAAGATATCTCCCAAATTCTTATTAAAAGGAATTATCCCAACTACTTCTTGTTGTAAGAAAAATTAGTTAGTATATTTTTCTCCAAAGTATGTGGAGCAAAATATTCACGTGATAATTAACCTCAAGCAAATGGAATTGCTTGGCGAGATAAAGGAGGCTAGAGTGCAATCTTTTTCTATTAGTGTGGGGATACTTTGGAAGCTATATAGGAAGTGATATGAACATAGAGTAGAGTGGCATAGGGTAAACACAAATAACATTTTCCACCTCCATCATAAATATCTTCATTAGCATGGGAAACAAGGAGGCTACAAAGTCCTTGGGCAAATATTACATCTAGGACAAGTTAAGAGTGGGTTTGAATGAATTAGAAAACAAAGCAACCCTAGTAAATATCATCTCTCTATTATGGATTGGATCAACATTTAAATGGTAGGATTCAAGTGGAATAATTCAAAAAATTAAGTTGAGGTTGTTGAATCTAATGAATTATATTACTATCATGCTCAATTTTCCTAAAGGAAACACTGGTTTTTATTAGTTGATTTGTAATGCCATGGAACCCTTTGATCTAGAGAAATATTCCCCTTTCTAAGAGTAGTTTAGCTTGGCCAAAGCATCCAAAGCCATTAAATTATTGCAACAAAAGGTAGACTTGGTTAAAAGGGAATATGGTTCTTATGACTCCAAATTCCCTAGTACCTACTTATTCTCTCATTATTAATCTATTTTGGAATCTTGGTCTATTGGTTTATCACTATTTCACTGTGTAATCATTAGTTTTTTGGACTATTGCTGATATAATATGTAACTGTCAATCATAGTTAATGTAATTTTGAGTACTTAGTCTTGTCTTAGCATACAAATATCTAAGATGTAGTCACTGATAGTTTTTTTTATAATCTCGCCATCTATAAGTCATATAAGAATATATAGTTTGAACCAATCACCACCCTATAAATTAAATCTTTGCTCCTCTACCCACTACCATGGCAAGAATTATTTGGTATATTTTATTATATTAATAAAATGGCAGAGTTCCCTTACCCTCACTTGAATTATAGAAAAGGATCATTGTCTCTTCACTAGAGTCAAGGACTATAGCTAGATAATTTATTGTGACTCTCAATAGATCTATATTATCTACTTTCAATTGTTCAAAAAAAATTTCTAGCTTGGGATCACCATCAAATTGTTGAATAAGACAACTGAGAGGGGGGGTGAATCAGTTGTATCAAATCAAAACCTTTAAATCATTTGTCAGAACTAATCCTTAACACTGCTTAAATGATTAAACATTAAGTGCAAGTGCAGAAACTAAAAACCATCACACAAACACAACAACACTAGATTTACATGGAAAACCCAATAAGAGAAAAACCACGGTGATGATTAACTCACACTATAGAGAATATCAAAACTGATTATAAAGGCTCACTGCCTGAGAAACAAGGCTCACTACCAAAAGAAGGACTCACTATCTGGATCATGACTCACTATCCAACAAGGCTAACAACCTGGAGGGCTCACTATCACAAAGATACAAATAAGATAGAAGAGATATGTTACAAAGAGAAGACAGTCTCAATGCAACAAAGAAATCCACTACAATTTTCTCAACCACTTGCAAACATGCATGAATTATAGAGTACACCTTCAACTCAATGCATCCAAAAACTTAGCATTTAGGCTTCGCACTGATCTGCCACACTCACATACACACACACACACACGCACACACACACACACACACACACACACACACACACACTCATTGATTCACATCAACCTCACATCTATCTGCTCTATTTATTTGCACTTATCTCTCTTTTTACTTCCTCATTTCACCACTAACTCATCCTACATCTATACCATCTTCAACGTTGAAACATATCCAAAGTCGGTCATTCAACATTAAATTCAACTTAGGTTGGTACCAAAACATCCTAGGGTGGAATTAGAATGAGGGTGACCAAACACACACTTGGTGAGGACCCAAATAGATCCAACATGCTACATCAATTTCAAAGATAGTGTTCAACACAAGGTCAACCAAACTAGTGCAAAACACATAGAACAATTAATCACGATCCTTCCAGATACTAAAATTATCTTCAATACAATCATAACAACTCAACTCTAGAACTGCAAGTCATAAAACTTTACCAAAGAGAAATCCGGACCAACAACTTTTCTCCCAAACCTCAACCAAAACACAAAAAACCACAGTTCACAACTAGTGAATATAACTCGCATTGTACAGTGAATCAGGAGCCAAAAAATTGGATATAGCAACTTCCAACAACCATGACCAACATATTTGAACCACACAAACATAAGAGCAAATCCTAGAGAAAAATCTGGAGCAACCATTGAACACCTGCAACCTTTCTTCAATAAAATTTTCTCAATATCCTCAACATGAACAACCAATAACCTGCAACCATTACATCAATGACAACAACAACCAGTTGATAACCAATTGACCAGTTGACATCAATGACAACACCTTCATCCATTTCCATTCTTGCAACATAAACTATATTTCATAGCTCTTCTCCATCCTCAACTTGTTCTATTGCATCTAATTACCTATATTTAATGATTCATTCCCTTGCATCACCCTTTGATGTTTCCACATCTTATCTAATGTTTCCATGGAAACAAACTTGAGCTGTTAAATTTTCTCATTTATTGCAAGAGAAATATTTTCACATAAAATATCAACAAATTATACAATCTTAAGGTTAGCGGTGAACAATCTAGACCTGTTTATAGGTTGATGGACATAATTAATTGAAAATCCTTCATATATACATAGATAATGTAATACTATCATTTGTTATACCTCTCGATAGATAGGTCTTGTCTACTTTCATTCTCTCAAACACTTTTGCAAGCTTGTGATCACTATCAAACTATATTGTATAGCTCTTCTAGTCCATCCCAAATTGTTGTATTGTATCTAATTACTTACCTTTAATGATTTATTCCCTTGCCTCATGCTTTGATGTTTCCACATCTTATCTAATATTTCGATGGAAATAAACTTGGAAGCTATTGAATTTTCTCATGTATTAAAAAATAAATAGTTTCACATAAAATATCAACAACTTTTGCGATATTAAGGTTAGTGGTGGACAATATAGAATTATTTGTAGGTTGATGAACACTATCAATTGAGAATCATTCATCTATACTTGTAGAAAATGGAATGTTATCAAATTAGTTTTTCACACTTCAATATAGTTTTATCCTCGATCTTGTTAGTGAGGGCCCTCTTTCCAAAACTTAAATTCCTATTCAATGTAAATACTTGTGCTTTCATTCACAAGGATGCCCTCATTCATCAACAGCTTAAGCTCTAGGGAATTGATAAGTCCTATATATACATTGTGGAAATAATATGAGAAGTAAAAGGCAATTCATTGCTTTTTTCTCAAATATCTCACTTTCATGATTTTTTAACTTTTAGTAGTTAAGTTTTTATGGGACCCCAAACCTTTCCCTGGGCTTACTAAGCTTTTTACCTCATAGTCCAATAGAAGTCACTAGAAATACATGAAAACAAGGATGAGGTTGTAGATTTATTAAATTAAATCATGTCATTATACATGTGTTAGAACACACAAATATATTGAGAGGGGGGTGAATTAGTATATCCTTCAAATTAATGTAATACAAATTTATCAATCAAAAACTTATAACTGCATTAACCAGATAAAGCATTCAAAGCACAAGCACATAACCACAACATCAAATTTATGTGGAAAACCCTACAAGGGGAAAACCATGGTGAGAAAGCAACTATCCAAATATAGCCTCACAAAATAAAAAAAGATTTAAAACACAAATTTATGGCTTAAACCAAAGGAAGTTTAGAACTCCCTGCCAACTACAACACTTACAAGAGGAGGCTACAACCTTAGCATACAACACTCGATGAATCAGATGATCAACTTCTACTGTAACACTTTTTTTTCCTCTGGTTCACTACCTTCAACATTCACTCATACACTTCTTCTTTCGGATCATTTCCTTTAGCAATCACCTCACACTCTTCTATCTTTGACTCACTACCTTCAACATTCACTCATACATTTATGTTTTCGACTCACTACCTTCAACACTCACTTGCACACTTCTTCACACATTCACACTCCTTATTTTGTTTTAAGGACACTTATTTTGGCATATTCATTGAGCATTCAACATTTAACTCCCCTACATTGATCACACACATGATCTTTATTTTATACCTTCCACTGGCTTCAAAAAGTTTCTATTTTTCAACCAAAAATTAAACGTATCACATGAAATATGCAACGACCATAATGATTCAAATCTAAAACATCAATGGGAAAAGTAAATTGAATGTGGTCCAAGCCAGGAGATAAGAAGGACCTATTTTACATCTACACACAATCCCATGCTGGTGCACACCACAAAACTTAACACAAACAACTCAACATACTGGGTCAGCCCAACAAACACTTAACCCTCCAAATATTAACTCTAAAACATAAGCAACACTAGAGAGACCATATAATATCATGTGGATCACAATACAAAAAATGAATGATATTCAATAACATCTCCATGCCCTCCTTTTACAAATTCACACAACATTAAGTTGGAACCAAACAAACACAAAACTAGTATCTCTTGCAAACCTAGACAAACACAATCTTGAAGTAGAACATTAAGAACCTGACTTTTGATACACCACATTATCTAAAACATGAAATGAGGAAACAAATAGACACATCGAGATCATCCTCCAAACTGCAAGACCACAACAACAAATACAGAGAAATACAGAGCATTTTTCTAAACCTTCTTGACTGCAACAACACAATCTTCACTTTGCTAGCTCTAAAAATATCTATGGTGAATTTTATTCAAGCTACAATCAAGAACATACATAGTGTACATATGCATCTGACAAAATTTCAAACCGCAAGGAAATATCTTCAAATGTGGAGGAATGTAGAGGAATACGAAGGAATACAAAGCATTTTCCAAAGCATCTACAACACTTCCTGAGAAATTGTGTACAATAGAATCTTTTATATATTTTTGTAGAGAAGGGGGATTTGCTACTCACGAGTTCTCTTCATTCAGAGAGCCTCACAAGGTGAACTACCCTAAACTGCCTCAAGGAACAACGACAAGAGTTCTAGAATCAGAAAGAGCATATCATAAAGATTCTCTGGACAAACTAACAAGCTCTTGGCCAAAGGACAACAACATAGAATATGGACGACAACGCGACGCGTTGGCATCCCAGAAGTGCGCTAGCGTCTCGTACAAACCAGAGAGCAAGATTAACATAGAAACTAGCTGAGTGACTACTAATAATAAGATTTCTAAGAACTTATAGAATATGGTAAAATAATAGAATGCAACAAGACTAAAATAAAGTGAAGTAGAAATGATAAAGATGAAGAGAAGAAAGGAAATACTCATAACCACACATGTGATGAAGCCTCCAGCTAGTGAATTCCTTTAATATCTGTGTCTGTAAGATCTAGAGAAAGTGTTGGGGCTGTATAGGGGTTTTCCTCAGTCAAACCCCCATTTTGGTGTTCCCACCTCCACGAACAACTAGATAGATAGAGAGAAATGAACTGAAATAGATAAATCACATGGTGAAAGCAAAACCTACTCAGAAGTAGAACCCACACCACCAAGTATGAGTGATAAAAGCAATCCCCACCGGAGGAGGAGAACCCGTATCACAAAAGAGGTGATAAAAGCAATCCCCGCTTGAGGAGGAGAACCTATAGCACGAAGTAAAGATGCAATAGATAGGGGATATGGAATCCCAGGATGCTCACAAGCATAAGCTGAGGGAGATGAAGCTACAAGAGTGAAGCTAAGAGAGCTTGAAAGTGCTTTAAGTTTTTGTGACAAGTAAGTGATATGTGCAAGCAAGAGAGGAAAGAGGGAAAAGAGATGAGCCAAGAAGCAAGAGAGAGGATAGAAAAACTTAGAGAGAGAAAATGAGGTGAAAATATAGCATTTAAGGAAGGAAAAAAGCTTCTCGATCCGTTTCAAGGCATATCAAGTCGTTACCACCAACCAAAGAGGCTATCAAGTGGAAAACATGCACAAAAATGGTTGTTTGAATGTTGAAACGTTGCAGGATGCTAGCATGACACACAAATGTCCACGCGATGCGCTAGTGTCCGAACACGTCACACTACAAAACAACACAAACGAGAAAAGCACAAAGTTTGATATAAAGTGAACACACGAAGGTAGCTGCTGAAAAGGGGTGATGGGCATCTTGAGAAGGGAAAAAGGTTGATGTAGGGGCTAAAATGAGCTCACACAAATGCTAAGGGAGTGAACACTAAAGTGGATGCAAACATGTATATGAAATTGCAAGGGGTGCATTTTTATGACTATACATTTTTCCCCCACTTTAGTAGGCATATGAATCTACATTATTATGCATGCTAAAGGAAGTCTACTAAACATAAATAACATAATATGCTAAAAGGATACTATAGAGGAAGCAGACAAATCTTCGAACCAAAGCAACATGCCCCCAGGCTAAAGATCTGCAAAACAAATGCATTAGGCAAGAAAAACCTGCACAAAACAACATTGTTAGAACATAAAAATCCACTAAAGGATTTGAGTCACCAAAGTGAAAGAGACCTTGATGTAAAAGGTTGTCTCAGTACTATGCGTCATCCCCAAACAATACATAGAAGAACTCTAAGATGTCAAAGAGAGAAAGAGCATATACTCAAGATGAAGAATATGTAGATCTTCGATCCAGTATATACAATTGAGAAGAGAAGAGAAGAGAAGAGAAGAGAATTTGAGAATGTAAGTGCCTCATAGGCCAAAAGACTTGCAAGGAAGGTGTCCTCCAAGATCTCTCACATGAAGGAAACCGAGGAAAGTGCCTTGCAGACCTACAGACTTGCAAGGAAGGTGTCCTCCAAGATCTCTCACATGAACGAAAGTGATAAAAGTTCCTTACAGACTTGCCTACCTGCAAGGAAGGTGTCCTCCAAGATCTCTCACATGAAGGATACTGGAAAAGTTCCTTACAGACCCGCAGACCTACAAGGAAGGCGTCCTCTAAGATCTCTCACATGAAAGAAACCCAAAAAGTGCCCCATAGACCCGTAGACCTATAGGGAAGGTGTCCTTCAAGATCTCTTGCATGAAGGAAACCCAAGAAAGTGCCCTACAGACTTGCAGACCTATAGGGAGGTATCCCCCGAGATCTCTCACATGGAGGAAACCCAAAGAAAGTGTTCTACAGACTCGCATACCTATAGGAGAGCGACCCCCAAGATCTCTTGCATGGAGGAAGGTCAAAGGAAGCACCCTACAGACCTGCAGATCTGCGAGAGGTATCCACCAAGATATCTCACATGGAGGAAACCCAAGGAAGGGGACTCCGCAAAGTCAGAAAGAAGCTTCACAGGAACACCTATGAAGCGACATGTTTAGCCGCAAATAAAACATGTCTGAAAGCGGCCACGCAAGCAAGTGGATAGTCACGTAGACCGTCGATAGATCAAAAAGATTTCAAAGGGGTCCCTCAGGAACCCTTCAAAAGAAGATGGGTCCACTTGAAGGACACACTATTTAAAAAGCAAGGTCTAGTCAGGTTGCCCCCAAGCTAGACGCCATAGGATTTGTTTGAGATAAAAACTTTCAAAGGGTGTCCCTTAGGAACCCTTCAAAAGAGAAAATGGATCCACTCAAGGGATGCTCCAATTGAAAGAGAGTAGAGAGGGGGTCCTTAGAAGGATGGACATCTCCAAAACAAGTTGTCACTGCCCCCAACATATAGGGGAGGAGAACCATACAAGATACTTAGAACATGTAGGATAGAGGTAAACCTCAATATCACTTGTCATTTGAAGAAGAAGCAGGTGCATCAATCAAACTGGAGTTTGATGGCACCTGAATCACAAATTTGTTGTATTTTATCCTTCAAGGCCTTTCATTCACTAGTGGAATGGCCAAGCACTCGATGGTATGGAAAAAAATAATGTTTTTCTTTATCATGTTCATGAGATTTTTTGCATGTAGAAGAAGGAAGAGTGATTAAGCGAGCTTTTAGAAGCCACAAAAAAATGCACTCTTGCTCAGATAGAGGATGAGGAGCAGGAAGCAACCCTTTCTCTTGTGGAGAAAAGTTTGACTACTCACAAGAAGAAGATACAAAGATAGAAGACAAAGGAAGATCTTCACAGAGAGCATTATTCCTGCAACAGGGATCATACTCCTCTATGGGATCACTATCAACCTTCTTGATAGGACTTCCAACATTATCCACTTTAATAGAGGTGCAATCATCTCCCTCAAAAGGAGGAGGATCGACATTAAGAATATTAGAATTTGTGTTTACACTACCACGCGATGTAGAAGAGTAGCCATCTTCGATAACAGGTTTGGATGAGGTTATCAAAAGGTCTAAGTGGATCAGGTCGACTTTATGCTCTCCAACGGAGGATTCTATAAAGTATAGAGAACTCCAATCATCACCAAGGCATGCATTCTTATGAGAAGTGGAAGGCTTCAGATTTTTTGCTTTAGAAGGATCTTCTTTAGGGACATCTATCTCATGAGTATCCATTGTAATGGATACCACTGGAGTGGACTCCAACACACCAGAAGATACTGAAGGAATAAGAGTAGGCATAACTAAAACCTGACCAACAACTGCCATCTCACATAAGTGCATAGCATCAAGATCAGCCTTGACTGTGACTACTCGATTATTACAAATGAACTTAAGAGATTTATGCAAGGTAGACGGGACTATACCCATAGCATGAATCCACAGTCTACCAAGAAGAAGGTCATATGGTAATTTTTTTGACATAACATATACAAGGGTAGGTACAATAATGGGTCCCAACCTCAAAGGCAAGACTATCATGCGTAGGGCTTGTCGACCAACATTATCGAACCCACAAATAACAACAAAAGATGCATTAAGAAAATATAAATCAATATTAATCTTAGGCAATAGATCGATGCTACATACATTGAGCGTTGAACCTGCATCAATGAGAGTACATATAATGTCGATATTATTAATGTTAACTATGATCATTAGAGGGTTTGCTTGCTTTTGTACTTCCGGAGGCAGGAGTTCTTGCGGATAGAACGTAATATTTGGAAAATCCACATGAATATAAGCTATCAGTGCATTAGCATTTTTCAACCTTGTGGAAGAAGGCAAGAGGATCTTTTGGAAGGCTTCCTAAAGCATACCTTGATAAACCAGAGTAGACTGAAGCAAGTCCCACAGTGAGATATTAACCAGAGTAACTCAAATTTTCTCGATAAGATCATAATCACTGGGTGCTTTAGTCATAGGTTTAGGAGCTTGAAGAAGGCTTGGTTGTTTATTCATTCTATTCTCATAAGTATGGGCTACCACTCTATAAGAGGGAGCCATAGAAAGATTAGGAGAATCACTATCAAATGGAACACTATCAATAGAACAAATCCTTTTAGGAGAAGGACTAGCTGGAGTCATGTAAATGACTGGTCTCTTAGGCCTTTGAGGGGCAACAAAGACAGATTATATTCGCAAAATCATCACAACTAGTAGAATAATTATTTGAAGACATATTCTCAACATTGATCCAAATAGGATCAAAAGTGGAAAGAGATTCATGATTCACTAATGCATCATCTATGGAAGAGAGTGCATCAAAATAGATATGAGATTCATCACACCAATGCAACGTCTCTAGAAGAGAGTGCATTGGGATGAGGAAGGGAGTTGTCATTCACTAATGCACCATCTCTAGAAGAGAGTGAATTGGAATGAAGAGGAGGTTCGTCATTCGCAAACACATCATCTATAGAAGGGTGTGCTTTGGAATGAAGGGTAGATTCATCATTCACAAATGCATCATCTCTAGGAGAGAGCGCATTGGAATGAATAGAAGGTAGAGTAATATTAAGAAAGGCATCAATGATTTCATCTTCTTGCAACAGGATATCCTCTGAAGCAAGAGGACTCTCATGAGAAGGATTGAAGATACCAAACGACATGTGTAAAGCCAAGTCACCATCACATGCATGAAATGGAATATCATTAACATTCTGAACAAAATTAGATACTAAGCTAATAAAAGAAAATATTAAATTCATTTTGGTGAAAGAACTAAGAAAAACCGAAAATCTAGATTTTCTAATTTTTTCGGTATTTTCTTGGTTCTAGTAATTTGCATTTTAAGAGGTTTTTGGAGCGGAATTTGAGGTCAAAACTTGCGTCGGTCCCTAAAATTTGATTGTCGAAGGCACTATAATTTTAAGAATTGAACTAGTTCTCTAGGAGACCTTTCTAACGATGCAAACGATTCTGAATTTTGAGCATTGAGTCAAAAGTTATGACCCCGCCAAGTAGGGGTAAATAAGTTCCTAGTTTTTAAAAAATAAGTAGCCTCTTCACGTTAGGCTCACCAAAATGTATAGAAGGGGGTTTCACTACTCACAAGTTCTCTTCATTTAGAGAGCCTCATGGAGTGAACTACCCTAAACTACCTCAAGGAACAACGACAAGAGTTCTAGAATCAGAAAGAGTAGATCACAAAGATTCTCTGGACAAACTAACAAGCTCTTGGCCAAAGGAAGGCAATGCAGAATATGGAAGACAACGCGGCACGCTAGCATCCCAAAAGTGCACTAGCGTCTAGAACGAACCAAAGAGCAAGATTATCACATAAAATAGTTGAGTGATTACTAACAATAAGATTTCTAAGAACTTACAGAATGCGGGAAAATCATAGAATGCAACAAGACTAAAATAAAGTGAAGTAGAAATGATAAAGATGGAGAGAATAAAGGAAATACTACACCCACACAAGTGATGAGGCCTCCAGCTAGTGAATTCCTTCAATACATGCATCTATAAGATCTAGAGAAAGTGTTGGGGCTGTATAAGGGTTTGCCTCAGTCAAACCCCCGTTTTGGTGTTCCCACTTCCATGGACAACCAGATAGATAGAGAGAAATGAATTGAAATAGATAAAGCACGTGGTGAAAGTAAAACCCACTCAGGAGTAGAACTCGCACCACCAAGTATGAGTGATAAAAACATTCCCCGTTGGAGGAGGAGAACCCATATCACAAAAGAGGTGATAAAAGCAATCCCCGCTCGAGGAGAAGAACCTGTATCATGAAGTAAAAATGCAATAGATAGGGGATATGGAATCCCAGGATGCTCACAAGCATAAGTTGAGGGAGATGAAGCTGCAAGAGTGAAGCTAAGAGAGCTTGAAAGTGCTTGAAGCTGCTGTAACAAGTAAGTGATATGTGCAAGCAATAGAGGAAAGAGGGAAAAGAGATGAGCCAAAAAGTAAGAGAGAGGCTATAAGAACTTAGAGAGAGCAAATGAGGTGAAAAGATAGAATTTATGGAAGGAAAATAAGCTTCTTGAGTCATTTCAAGGCATCTCAAGCCGTTACCACTGACCAAAGAGGATGACAAGTGGCAAACGTGCACGTAAACAGTTGTTTGAATGTTGAAACGTCGTAGGACACTAGCGTAGCGTGCTAGTGTCCGAGCATGTCATGCTACAAAACAACATAAACGAGAAAATCACAAAGTTTGATATAAAGTGGACGCACGAAGGTAGTTGTTGAAAAGGGGCATTGAGCATCCTGAGAAGGGAAAAAGGATGATGCAAGGGCTAAAATGAGCCTACACAAATACTAAGGGAGTGAACACTAAAGCAGATACAAACATGTATGTGAAATTGCAAGGGATACAATTTTATGACTATACAATTTTACATCAACAGACAATGAATACAATATTCACAACATCATTCACCTATTCATGAGCAACAAGAAATATAGGCCAACTATTATAGCAATCTCATGACATGCATTATCATACATAATAATTTTGATTAGCATACTGATTGCAACACATGCAATTATCCACACACTACCACTCTGCTGACATCAATGATAATACTAGCAACAATCTTCATTTTGTTGACATCAATGACAACACCTGCAATAACCTTGCAAAAACATGCACCTTTATTTTTAAAATACTACAAAGAAAAAGTTGATAACATGAGGGGTTTTAAATTTAAATTTGGGGAAATCCAGACAACATTCACATGAAACATTGAAATGATCCCCTACATTAATAAGATAAAAAAAAATAGATAAGATAAAAAGATATTATATTTTCTTTAACTTACAAAATACGAAACAAAGGAAAAATTATATCCATGTATTAAACATTCCAAAATCCCACAAGGGATACCTCTATAAAAGAAATATATCATGGATAATCAAAATAAACTTAGATGTCTAATATAATCCTTAGTTAATAATGGTGATGTGAGAGAATGCAATTCTATTTTAGTTAGGGTATAAATTTCACGAGTATGGAGTTCTTTAGATTTTCCCAGCTCATACAAAAGGAGTTAGTTTGAACAAAACACAAATTATAAACACACAAGACTATACTAATTTAGTGGTTGAAATAAGCTGAAGTAAAGGGAGTTTGTTATAAAATAAATTACATAATAAACAAATATAATAGGAAATATGCTACAAATACCTAATAATAATTAAGAATAAAAAGCCACTTCAAGGGGGAAAACCTCCAAATATATCTAATGAGAACACAATTCACAATATTATGATGAAATAATACTACCTACCTCATATATATACCTTATTTATTCCTAGGATATCACCCAAGCTAACTTGGATAACCCTATATAAGCCTTAGTCCAACCTAATTAACTAAATAATAATGTAATAATGATAATATGATTTAATTAAGAGTCAACATAGCCACAAGTCAACTATTCATAACCTTATATACATTAATATTAAAGGCGTAGCATGCCCCCTCTTTAGAGAAGCATTGTCCTCGATGCTAATCAAGTGTGAATGCTTCTGAATGAACTCCTTTTCCTCCCATGTGGCATCTTCAACTGGTAAATTCTTCCATGGATGAGATACCTAGTGAGTGTTCTAGCCCTTGCCTTCTTTGTACGTGTTTGACGAATGAAATATGGTTTCAATATGATTCTTCCTTCTTCATTGAGCACCTATAATATTGTTAGTAGGGATATTAAGCCCAATTACCTTCTTCAAACAAGAAACATGAAAAAACTAGATGTATCTTTGTTGTTGGTGACAATTCCAACTTATAGGTGACACTACCTATCTTTTGCATGTTTTGGCATGGACCATAAGACGCAACTTGTTCTTTTTTTATTTCTTCGGTGACATTTTCTTGTTAGGCTGCAATGAGAAAAATATAGTGCTTTTATTGTGTCTTCCCAAAACCACTTCGAGGGGAAAACCTCTCAAGAAGACTTGATCCCCAACCTCAAAACTTCTTTCACTATGGTGTTGG
>VDFB02047144.1:34000008-34209225 GCA_007258455.2 Sequoia sempervirens
TTTATAATATATTTTATTGTTAGTTCAACTTTTTTCTATATTGCTAAATATTCTATACCAATTATGATAAATTGTGCCCTAGTCTCCTAAGTGGGTGGATTTCCAAAGCCTACATGAATTTAATAGCCCATTTCTTCAATGGTGGAATGGCTAGTACCAATTATAGTGGCATTCCATCCCTTGTTGTTGGCCTACCTATTTGTTGAAAAACATCACATGTGAAAATAATTATTTACATATTTAAAGAGTATTTTCCACCAAAGTCCAACCAATAACACTTTTCTTGTCATTTTAGTTCTTGAATTGTATCCTCTAGATATACCTTCATGTGCTTCCTTTAGAACTTCTTTTTATTCATGTTTCATAACTATTATTTATAGAACTTAATCTTTCCATAGAATATAGATTTATCCATTAATAATTGTAGAGGGAAGAGCTTTTGGAATTAATCTCCTTTTATTTTTCTTAGTATAGCTTTCTAGGAGGGTACTAGTAGATAGTAATTGACCAATTTCATACAACCCATTAGGTACCATATTTATCTCAAACAAGTGTGCTCTAGGGAAATCATCTTCAACTTGGTCTCCTTCACCATTATTAACACTAGAGAGGTAATATGGTCCTTGATTTTCTTGTCTTGATTTGACCATAATTTTAATATTTAATTCTTAAAAAAGCATTAACCATGTACATATATGTCCATGTATTACCAATCTATGCATGAGGTATTTCAATGGTTCATGACCTATATAAAAATTGAATGAAGTTGTTATAATATGATGTCAGAGAAAACATAGTGCTTAAAGCCTCTCTTTCAATAGTGTAACATATGAAAAGGGGAACCCTAAGTCTAGGGAATAAACCTAGGGTTGTTTTTGGTCCTTTTTCAAAGGTACATTATAATGCAAATCAATAAGGTGAATATATTGAATTTCAACCATGAGGGTGAGTCAATCAGACCTGGATCTGCATCCGAAGGGCCTTAGAAATGGATTGGAATTGATTTTTCACTAGCCTGATTAGACTATATGACCTAATATGTAAAATACATTAACCCGACGACTGACAGACTAAAATAACAGTTTGTAGGTAGATTTGGGAAGTTTGGGAGATTGTGTACCTACCTAGAAAATTTGGATTCGACTACAGTAGGAGGACATAGTTGCCAAGGGGCGTATGATTCCCTGATAGGGTGTCCTACTCAACTTTTTGGGTCCTCTAGTGGTAGATATGAGACTCTTGTTTCCACTTGTAAAGTTGTCGAAGGTGAGTTTTCATGGTTTGACAAGATCTAGGGCTATGAATGTAACAATGGACAACTTGTCTTCAATATTTCTTCAATCTTCTTCGAACCTAAGATCTGCACATTCACAAAGAGAAGAGATGTGCCATTTAGAGGTTTTCCTTAGTCAAACCCCGTGTAAGTGTTTCCACTTCCACAATGGAAATGTTAATGATAAAATGATAATGGATAGGAAAGGAATGATGAAATCACAAAGTGATACAACTCACCACCCTTCAATGGCTTCCTTAAAGGACTAAATTCATGCACATCACCTCAAGGTCTTGGATCTTACTTGCTTGATTGCTTGAATTGCTTTGGAGACCCAGAAAAGGGGTTAGCCTTCACAAAACAATGATAATAAAACAACATGAACTCACATACACTTTGACATGATACTTAAATCTTGAATTGTTATCATAAATCACTTAAATGCTACTCTTGAATTTCTCTTCACAATAATGCTTTCTCATAGTTCCTTTTATTTTTAAAATGGTGAAAAGACTAGGTATTTATAGGCATTTATTCAATTTCTCAAAAACTAGATTCCAAAAGTTGATATTGTGTTACACTCTAATTTTGAACCATAAAATTTTTCTTTCTTAAATTAAAATGGCTCCCATCCCATGCCTTCGGTAATGGTTTGAAGTTGCGGCTCTCACAAGATTCATAACCTTTGTTTCCAATTCCTTTGTTTTTCTAACTAATGTCACAGATTTTGAAAGTTTTATAACCACCCGACTACGTAATCCATCTCTCTTATCAACCTCACCCAAGGGTATCCTAAGTGATCGATATGTCAAAGTGCTCCCACATGGCCTCATTGTCTCCATTCCTTTAATCCCATCTCCCAGTCTCTGACTTCTGCCTGCCTGGAATTGTTTGCATTATGAAATATGTTCCTCAAGCAAATGCAGTGCAAACTCCCATTCAAGGCTCTTTCATGAAATCCACTATTTGGCCCACTGGCCTCCTAAAACACAAGCACTATGCTGCAGTGCCTACCACTCAAGGAGGCTTAAAAAGAACCACACCTGAATAAATGCTTCTGTTTCTATGGACAAAAGCATTTTCAAGCCCAGCCTCCACCAACCAGTATTTTGCCTGGCTTCCTACAACTAGTGAGACCTGGGACGAAGAGCCTATGCCCGTCATGCAACTCGACTTAGATTGGCCCAAAGAGGAAGAAGTTGTTATTATCTCTCAATTGCGTACAGTCGTGTGGAAGGAGAATACTAGCTACCCCCAATATCACAAGTTAATCTTCATTCTAGAGGAGGAAGGAGAACGCGTTGAGCTACACAACCTCTTTATGGAAATACGACTAGTGGTGGAGAATGCTCCTCCACCAAAAGAAATTTGATTTTCTCCTTTTTTGCATGGAATTTTTGCAGTTGATGATGGTAACCGTGAATTTTGTGTAAAGAAACCATTTTCGTTTTAAAACCTTTTCTTGATATCGGTTGCTCTCAAATTCCATTATTTTCGGAAAAAAAAATAGTTATATTTGTGTATATATATATTGGTCTTAATGAATTGAAAGGAGGGTATATAGAAGAATTAGGAAAGGGGAGGAAAAAGAAAGGAGCCTGCTCTTCGCACAATTTTTGTACGAGGATACTGAGTTTGTGAACTCATTTTTGATACTGAAGGAAATAAAGAAGATGTTTTAATCTTTGAATTCGTTAATGTTTTCTTTGATTACAAATGAAATTTGAATCTTTGTAATTGTTCTTCAGTGTCTATTCTCCTTCAGTAAAATTGCGCTGCGGTGGATTTTTTTCCTGGAATCCTGAAATTGCACCATTTATTCCGCCGAAAACGGCTCGCTCTTTCCTTCTCGCATATTGTTCAATTACATGGGAGAGATGAACTTTGTTATTTTATTCATAGTTATTTTAAATCAAGTTTTCGCATCTTTACTTCATGGTTATGGGTAGGTGTTACATAGTCTTCCTTTCTCGCCCTCGGGGCGCAGTGCCACCGTATTTCATTCTATCAGACATCATGAGGGCGCCGTACCTCTCGGTACCTAGGAGAAAGCAGTCAATCGTACAATTTTTCCAACTCTTAGTTATATTCGCCCTTCTTCAAAATTTGAGTTATTTTCACGCCTCGCTTCGCATGCAGCACCATCAATCCAACAATTCTTTCGGGTGCACTTCGTTGGGGAACGAAAGGATCAATATTTTCTTGTTTCAGATACAAAATGGTGCCTTCCCAAAAATGAAGGCTAGCGACTCTGTTTAATAAAGATATCTCATAAAAATGGTTCAATGCCATGCCAAGCTATGGAACCAATTTGGCAAAAGATCTGTACCAACAATTGAGGAAATAATTGTTGAAGATGACCAAATACTTCAATATCTTTGGAATGCTTTCAAAGAAAGCATCTGTAAAGCTGAAAAGAATGAGTTGAATCCCTCTAAAGATAACAAGTCTGCTTTACTGCTAAAGAGCAGGTATTATCAACTCAAGGATCTTGAACATAAGACTCATCAATTGCAGGCTACAGTAAAAGGATTAAAACTAGTAAAAGAAGATAAAGAACCAATATCTTTTAACTTCTTTGTTCTCATTGAACGAGATCCTATGCTAAAATTTATCGAACCTTAAGACTCATTAGTTCCATGGAGTCATAACTAGCAATGAGGAAGAAATTTTCACTAGATTGAGAATAAAAAGCCAAAGTCTTTTATGAAATGCATGTAGATGGGGGAAGTTGAACCATTACCCATCTCTTCTAGAAAAGATATATTATCAGATGAGCACAAAGTTGTCTTTATCCCTAATTCATTCTTGAAAGGTTCAGATGATGAATTTCGGTGTGGGGTTGTGGATGAAAATGGCCATGTTGTACAAGATGATATAAATGAATTCACTTGTAACTCCAATGATAGGAAAGAAGGTGCAAAGTTGCTATCTAAATCCTTTGATAAAAAGCTCGAAGAGAAGAAACCATCGGAGGAAGAATTGCATGCATGTAAAAGTAGTTTTGTTGAAGGTATGAACACTTTGTACTCTCAACCTGCATGCATTTTCAATGAAGATTTTACTTGTGCTAAAGAAGAGGATGCGGCTCCTATAAAATTTGATCCTATGTTAATAGAGAGTGATATTCAAACATTACAATCATCAGCTATATATCTAGGAATTAACTTACTCTGCAGTCTGCAAAAAGAATGTTTAATTCCTTATGCTTTTCCTTTATGTCTGAATGAATCCATGTTAAATGTTGAGCCTGAAAAGATTATTGTAGCATAAATAAAAATGGAGGAACAGTCAAATAGGTTTGAGAGTGGGATTAGTTGGAGCAGATTCAACCCATTATATGTGCCAACAAAGTATGGTGAAATTTCAAAGGTTAGAGATAATACCCTCTTTGAATTATATGACTCTGAGTTGACTGATAAAAACTTGTTCTCTTCTCATGATAAAGATAAACTGGAGAACATGTTCTTGATAAAGGTTCTGAAAATTATGGCGTAATCATGCAAAAAGCAGAAGTTTGGATTGATATTGAAAATGATGTTTCCAGCTATAATGAGCATATAGAAAATAGTCCTTCATGAATATTAAACATTCCAAAGGTCTCTACTATTGGTTGTTTATTTGAAAATGAAACTGTTACACCTTGTCTGCAGACTTTGGTTGCACAAGAATTGGTTCTTGAAGAAGATAAGTTAGATAAACTAGTTGTTAAAGAAGCTAGCAAGGTTAAATTTTTGGATGGTCCCTTTGGGTCTAAAACAAAGCAAGGAATCGCGGCTAGTCACATACAAGAGGTGTATGATGAAGAATGGCTCTTTGGTACATCTTTCAAGAATCTATTTTACTTCATAAGCATCAGATTTATGTTCATGGTCAATAAGTCAATTCTGAGCTTGCAAACGCCTCATAAGTGCACACCTCTTTTTAGCACTGGCATTTATTTCTCCCAACTAGCTAATTGATTTGCATAATTTCTTGAGAGGTTGGGGTATGTTGTACCCATTTTGGGTACATAGGAATCTTAGGTCTCTTTTCTTTTTTGGTTGTCCAGTTGGTTGTAGTTTTCGTTTGTTCATTTTTTGTCTATTCCCAGTTCCCCTCCACCCTTCTGCAAGCAACACCCTACTCTCTCACCTTTCTTGACTCCATTGCCCAATGGATAGGGCGTTGGTCCACATTAGATGTTTTGGGTTCCTTGCTTCGTCCCTTGCGGTCCTCGTCCCCAACCAGAGCTAATGTTACCCTCTAATTTTGAACCATGCAATTTTTCTTTCTTAAATTAAAGTTGCTCCCATCCCATGCCTTCGATAATGGTTTGAAGTTGCAGCTCTCACAAGATTCATAACCTTTTTCATCGATCCCTCTATTTTTCTAACCAATGTCGCAGAGTTTGAAGGTTTTATAACCACCCAACTACCCAATCCATCTCTCTTCTCAACCTCACCCAAGGGTATCCTACATGATCGGTATGTCAGAATTTTTTGAAACCTCAAAAGTCCCGACATGTGGTTCGTTGGTTCTATATTTTCGTGACCCCACAACTCTGCAACATATTTCTTGATTTTTGAAATGCCGCCAGCCTATTTAATTTTTTGTATGACGTATCATGAGAATATGTTTTCAAGTGTTTTGAAATATAAACTCGATCTTAAGGCTCTTTTCTCAAGGCAAAAAATCCATGATGCATTAATTAGCCTCTTAAATGACAAGTGTAACAAAGGTGGTGGCACACTATCAGCAAGTTAAAAGGCATCATTACCTACCGGCATAATTAAATAAGCCTATTTATAGAGAAAGGTGGCAGTATTTCTAAGCTCAGTTTCTCCATCAACTTAGGCATTTCAAAAATGGGGCTTCCTGCAACTGGTGAGACCTAGGACGGAGAGCCTATGCCCATCATGCAACCTGAATTAGATTGGCCTGAAGAGGAACAAGTTGTTATTATCTCTCAATTGCGTATAGTCGCATGGAAGGAGAAGACCAGCTACCCCCAATATTGCAGGGTAATCTGTGTTCTAGAGGAGGAAGAAGAACGCACTGAGCTACACAACCTCTTTGTGGAAATAGGACTAGTGGTGGAGAATGCTCCTCCACCAGAAGAAATTTGATTTTCTCATGTTTTGCATGGAATCTTTTGCAGTTGATGATGGTAACCGTGAATTTTGCGTAAAGAAATCGTTTCTATTTTAAAACCTTTTCTTGATACTGGTCGCTCTCAAAGACTGTTATTTTGGGAAACAAACAGCTATATATATATATAGATCTTAATGAATCAAAAGGGGGGGATATAGAACAATTAGGAAATGGGAGGAAAAAGAAACAAGCCTTCTCTCCGCACAATTTTTGTACTGGGATATTGAGTCTGTGAACTCATTTTTGATACCAAAGGAAATAAAGAAGATGTTTTAATCTTTGAATTCATTAATGTTTTCTTTGATTACAAATGAAATTTGAATCTTTGTAATTGTTCTTCAGTGTCTATTCTGCTATATGAAAATTTTGCGTGTGTGATTATTTTTGAAACTTTGAATTTAGAATAATTTATCTATTGAAAATGGTCTTGTGTTCTTTCCTTTTTGGGATATTGTTCGCAATTGTGGGATAGATGAACTTTGTGTTATCTATTCACAGTTACTGCATTTTAAATCAAGTTTGCACATCTACTTTCATGGTTATGGGTAGGTGTTAGTTTTCCTTTTCTACTTTCAGGTGAAAAGCATACCCTGTATTTCCATTCATTGCATATCATAAGAGGGAGTTGTACCTCTAAAATTCAAAGGAAAGTAGTCAATTCAAAGGCCACTTTTCCAACTATTAGTTCTGTTTGTTCTTCTTTCTGGGAATTTTGAGTCATTTTCTCCATTTTGTTTCGAAGGACAAATCTATCAACTAACATTTTAAAATTTGAATTTTGAATGTTAAAATCTCGACACTGGCATGCCCAAAATTGGGTCCTAGATAAGAAGGGGACCCATACGCCCAAGGGTGTATGGGTCTTGGCCCTAATTTTCAAGACATTAAGTGTCGAGGGAAACATATAAGTTGGAGGCATTTATTCAATGCTTGCAATTTATTGAAAAGTGGTTCAAATAGGCTACAGAATACATAATTTTAGGAAATTAGGGACCTAATTAGGTTCAATAATTTAGGGGGAGCAAAACATAGTCTGAACTTCTCAAGGGTGACAATTTACAACACTACAAATAGTTATGTAATTCTTCTCAGTGACTGATAATTTATTTCTTGAAAATGTAACTAGATGATATTTTATTCCATTAGGTTGTGTTATAACCATGTCAATCTCAATTTTAGATGTATAATCCAAAAATTTATTTTTCTTTATTATAGTCTTTGGGTTGGAAAATTTAGAATAATAGCTATATTATATAACCTAATAGAGTGTCAAATGGGGTTGTCAATACACATTTCTTTATATTTAGTGTAACCCTAAGGTTGGAACATCTCTTAAACATCAACTTAGTGCTTGGATATGGTTTTAAAGTATCTCATATATGGTCTAATAATCATGCATAAAATCTCTAAATGCATTCACCATGATCCCATTAAAAATTTAAGGTACATTTTTTAAAAATTTGGATAACATAAAATTATACATGTCTAACCCCCATTTTGTTGCAAACGTAGTTTTAGATCAATCTTCTTCATATATCTTCACTTGATGGTAACAAAAAACTATTTGTGAATGAATACACCTTTTTTTAAATTGTTTTTAATATTTCTTCTATAAATGGTGTTGCAAAGGAGTCATGTTCATAGGCCTTGTTTAGTCCTCTAAAAATGGTACATATTCCTATGTCCCCTATTTTATTATTCTAGACTACCACAGACTTTCCACTCAAAATTTTCTACCAGTTTAATTATACTACTAGCCATCATTTTATCTATCTCAAATTTTACCTTTTTAATTTTTAGATTTGGAATTTTAAATTTGGTAAGGATGTTTTGTGCAACTTCACAATTTCCTTCAATTGGAACTTCATAACTTTTGCTTCTTCTTTTAACCCCTTTTCTATGAGATTCCTTAGAAAAATATCACCATATTACTTTAGAATCTTTGTAATCTTTTCTACTATTTCTTTTGTCTAGTAATTAATGAACTTAGCCTTTTTAGGCTCACCATTTTTAGCTATGTTTGTTTCTTTAATTTTGAGCAATAAATAATAATATTTGTTTTTATCTCCAATTTTTTCTTTTATATCTCTTTCATTATCTCCTATTTGTATATCCAAATTATTTGGATCCTCATATTCTCTTAAAGAGTTTTTTTCTTCTTTTTTTTTCTTTTTTTGAGCAGCAAACTTTTATAAGATTTGTGATAACCATTCAATTCTATTATACCAATTTTGTTTCCTTTTTTCTAAAATATCATTTTATTTCTTCTTTTGATAAATTTACAATTTCTTTTATTTGTTAAAGCATATTATACATTTAGGGATTTGGATCCTAGAATTCAAAAGTTTTGTAATTTTTTTTTTGTTTAAATTTACCTTGATTATATCGATTATATTACATTGTTTAGTTTCTCCTTTTACACCTGGATGATATACCAAGCTTTTATGATAGGCATTAAATTCCTATAGAAATTCATTATCTTAGTCTTTCATTAGTTTTCACTATTTCCTTTCATGAATATTCACAAACTTCCATGTGGAATGGGCTCATTGCTCCATCATGTACTCCCTTATTCCATCATTGTCTCCTTTGAGATATCTATACATTTTATCAAGATTGTGAATGCTTTTCAAGTAGGTATATTGTCTTGATGATTCTTTTACTAATGTGTGACATTAGGATTATGGTTTCATCAAAATATTTTATTATAATATCTTCATTTATGATTTTTTACTCCATTTCCTAAAGATATTGTAGTAAATCTCCTTCTCTAGAGTATTGGGGTAACTTGACATGTGATATCCTTCTTTGGATAAGGTTTAGCCTGTTATATTGAGGTGAAATCCTTGGACCTTTAGTATCATTTTGTGCTATTATAGGGACCATAAAAATTATTCTAAGATGTAGGATCTTGTTTTTATACTTTTTTGGTTTTTTCTCTAACCATGCTTCTACTACTTCATCCATATATGTTGATTTCTTATATCTAAGAATATATCTCCCTTGAAATGGGGTTCCCCATCCCGTTCCTTCTTTGGTATAACACTTATATAAAGTGCTTTGGAAGTCATATTTATTTTTTGCTTCATTCTCCAAGAGTATTTCTTCTACATAGACCCCTTTCATTCCTTCATTGAATGGTATTCCATTACCATGTAATGTCAATTATTCCTCAACTATATTAAAAATGCAATTATTCTCCTCAAACCATGAAATATCCAATATGATGTTAAATATTTATTTTGATCCTATAATCTATATTACAAAAGTTTAAAATTGAATTTGACATTTATACCCATGAAGTCTATTTGGATATTTTGTCATGTACCATGATTGGAAATATTGGTCTTCCATTTTCTAAAGATATATTATATGGTGTTTGATGGATTTATGGTTTACTATATGCCTCACAAATTTATATAGGAATCACATTTATATCCTATCCTAAGTCTAGTAAGGATTTCTAACCATTTTTCCATTTAGCATAGATCATAGGAAAAGAGAAAGGTGAGTCACCAAATTTTGAAAGAAGGAAAGCTTATTTACATAGATTAATAACTCCACAGAACATATCTCTCCATCTATTGAATAAAAGGAGATAAAATTATCAAGGATGAAAGGATCGTGTGACACAAATTGAAGGAATACATCAAAATTTGTAATATGTTCAAGTATCCTAACAAGAGGTAATGACCTATGAGAATCCATAATAATATAGTAAATGCATTCAATCTAAGGGGGGTTTGGGTGGGCTCAAATAGGTATGACACAATAGAGTTCCATACCTTAATTGAGAATATTATAACATGAATAAGGATGGATCCAAACAATAACCAAATGTAGAAGGTGGATGCACTTACAAAATCATATTTGAAACCCTAATATAAAAGGTGTCAAACCCTAGGGGAAAACCCTAAGAGGTGCAAGAAATTCAAGTTTAAAAAGTCAAGAATTAATATACTTCTCTACATAAAGCTAGTAGGATAAGTTTTAATTAATTGTCATTAACACCAAATATCCTAGGAATAAGAGATGAGAACGATAAATATGCTAAAATATAAATGCTTAGAATTTTAGATAATAAATCTTAAGTACTTCACACTAGGCTTGGTATGGAATATGACTCTACCAAGTGTTCTAAAGAGGTTAGTCAATGTTGTACAAAATTAGGGTATATAAGATACATGCATCAAAATTTATAAAACTTTTCAATTTTCTAAATTTGGGTCATCTCCCCAATTGTAGATTGACCTCACAAGTGTGAATCTAAACCAATCCTACAATTCTAATCTCTTCATGTATATTTGATCTTTATTATTTAAAAAAAAATGATTTTGGCTCATCTCAAAGTACTCATTTTGATCTTCGCATAAAAATGATTTGCATGCTTGAGAGTTTGCACATAAAAAGGATAGTTAATCCTTTGTGTCAAACCTCTTTAAGGATGTTAAGTAAATGACTTTTAAACAAGGTTGAGGACATGTAGTCATGCAATATATCTTACAATGTTGATGCAATATCAAGGTACCACTAGATGATTTGGTTTTAGGCTTGTAATGTGTGCTTTAAGGTGTTTAATTCACCTATTAGCTAGATGTTCTAAATGAATTAGGGTTTTTCTTTATTTTACACACCCTAGCATGTGTTTTAACTATTTCATACTTCGAGTCAACTCATAGCAATTAGTTGATCTCAATTATTTATTTTTTTAAAGGAAATCAATTTCACAAGTGTAGAAGTGATATAAATCATTTTCATTATTACAAATCTATGATTCGTGATAAGAAATGGATAAATTAAGGATTAGGTCCAAAACCTAGGGAATGAGTATAAGCAGGGACATCCAAGATCAAAATATTTACCAACTTCCGCAAAAAAATCATCATTTTTACATGTTAGTGATTCCATTGGGGTCGAATGGGTTAAGGTGAGTCTAAAATAAAGGGAGGAAATTCAAGGTATGTGATTTCTACCATTACAATGTTAGATAGTCCTAATAATTTTGGAAATTAGAAGATATTGGACTCACCTAAATGTGCTTCTTCATAGATCCACAAATATTTGTATGAGCTTCAAAGGTTGTGATGTTTAATAGTAACTTCTTTTTAAAAAAACCTATGCATGATGCTTCAATAAGCATATAAGCTTCACATACACTACTAAGAAGACATGTAGGGAAAATACATAGATCATCCATAATTTATCTTATCTAAATATATTTAAGATTCACCTACAAGTATAAAAGGAAAAATTCCACAAAGGATAGAATTGCACTACCCAGATTAGATTGCAACCCAATTGCATCCTAGCCTCCTCAAATTCTCCAATCATCTTTGTCACATGATATTTATCATTTTTTAACTTTATAGATTCATTTTGTCTTTGTATCACATCATTACAACAATCAAAATTTGTGTTAGGTACTTTTCAAGGTATGTCCCCATCCAATTTAGTATCTTTTAATACTCCATATTCTATTTACATTTAACATTCTCAACTTAATTTATAAGATGTTTTATTCTGAAATTTGAAATATATATAAAAGCCAATGAATACCAAAATAAGTTAATGGAACTATCAAAAACTATTTAATAAATCTTATAAATAAAAGAAATTAAAATCATAATTTACAATGAGTTGACTTTATCTTTTAAAAAATAAGTTGAAAAATATATATAATATATATAAAAAATTACATTGATGACTCTTAAGAATATAAATCTATATTAAATTCTCTTTTTTAACATAAACAAAATAATAATTCTTAACAATGCAAACTCCGTACTAAATTATCTCATATTCACCATTAGAAAACCATTGTTTTTTTCACCTGATAAGATGTGTAAAAACATTACTCAATAGATGCTACGAAAGTTCTGAAGGTCATACGCTATGACACAGTCCACAATAGTGAAGAGGAACGCTCTACGGTCAAAAGAGCTTCTTTCCTGCGCGCCTGTTCTTCAAATTCTAACGGATTTTTCTCCGTTAAACCAAAAGAATGAAAATAGAGAGACAAAAACCTATTCGATCTCCAACTGAAATTCTCTTTGTTATTCAAATCCTAACTACTTAAATCGTGATTTCTGCTATGAAAGTTCAAAAAATTACTAATGGGTAACGAAAAAAGCAGGAAATATCATATGGCGAGCTGCTTCTGCACTTGGAGGATCGTACTAGCAGAGAGCTTGAGCCGCTCGTTTTCTTGGGGCGTCAATGGAATTTCGGCAACGCCCAAAACCCCTCCCCTCCCAAGCAGAGCAGGCAGGCTGAGAAAAACCTCCTCCTCAATCCCATGGAAGCCCTTGGCCAAGACAGACACGGGATGAATCTTCCTCTGGTTTCGCAGCACGCTTCGGGCCAAGCTGGCAGCGGAGTAGCCCACAGCCCACGAAGTATACCCCTTCAATTTAATCACCTCATAAGCGCTATTAATAACTCCCTGGTGAAGGACGTCCAAGGGGAAAGGGCTCTGCTGCGTTTCGAGAAACGTAAGCAGGGGAACGCCCCCAACGGCGGCGGTGGACCAGAGCGCCACCGAGCTGTCTCCATGCTCGCCCACGATGAGCGCCTGCACGTCCTGCGCGTTCACATTGAGCTGCTCGGCAATGCTGAAGCGGAGGCGGGAAGAGTCCAGATTTGTGCCGCTGCCCACCACTCTGTTGGGCGGCAAACCCGAGAGCTTCCACGTCATGTAGCTCAACACGTCCACGGGGTTCGACACCACCATTAGGAGGGCATCTGGGCTGTGCTTCACCAACTGCGGAACGATCGATTTGAAGAGGCTTAAATTGCGATGCAGGAGATCGAGGCGGGACTCCCCTTGTCGTTGCCTCGCGCCCGCCGTGATGACGCAGAGATCGGAGCCTGCCGTGACGGCGTAGTCCGTGTCGGCCGTGATGTTGGTGCGCGGTAAAAAGGCGGCGGCGTGCTGCAGGTCCAGCATTTCACCGCGCAGCTTGTCGGGCTGGATGTCGAGGAGGGCGAGGTCGTTGGTGAGGTCCTGGGTCAGAATCGTTTGCGCTATGGCCATGCCCACGTTGCCCACGCCCACCACGGTTATCTTGCCGTTTCTGCGCTCCAGGGAAGGCGGCCCTGTTCCGTGGATCGGCCTCATCAATGCATCCGCTCTCTCCACAGACATTCCTTGACAAGACACTGAGGCTTTTGGGTTTGTTACCGCACATCTTAAGCGATTCTTTGCCTGGAGTTTCGTTGGCTGCGGGTTAGAGGAAAAGAGGCAAATGCTGGTGGTCGGGGTAGTTGCAGAGACCGACATGGTTTCTGTGCTCTGTTTTGCCGAGGGTAACGACGTTTAAGGAAGCAACTTTGTATGGAAACGGGTCGGGAGAAGCATAAGTTTGGTCGAGTTTGAAACTTGGAGAGCCACTTCAACGAAAGTGAGGGATCGTTAGGCAGTAAATTTTGACGCCAATAAAGTCTACCATGTCCTTCTTGTGTGACATGGCGCTCAGCTCAGCGTAAATTTGACGATCGACGATAATTTTATTCCAAGTAATGAATCTGCAGCTTTAAGCGTACAGTAATTTTTGAGCTTGTTTAGTGAAGGCAGAGATATATTCTATGATTTTCTTTACTTTTTATTTTCCTTGTGTGGCCTCATTTGAAGAATTTTTAAATTATTATATTTTCATTTTCATTGAAAGTTTGGTGAGACTTGTTTTGCTTCAAGAGGATTTTTTTTAAGTTTGAGAGTCACTTTCTAACATGGTCATTAATTTAACTTGGTTCATGTAGAGGCAAGCCAACAATTATAGGGCAACAAATTTTAAGGAGATGACATTATGTGGAATATCTTCTTTGTTTCAAAAGAAAATAGGATTTATTCTTTTGTAAAATCAAATCAAATCAAATGATATGATTTTAATTATGTCTATAAGAATAAAACAGTCTATAAAATAATAAAGTGAGAATAATATTTTCAATTCTAGAGATCGTGTTAAGCTTAAATTTAATACAATTATCATTTGTCGCATGTGAGATGGTTATTTTTAAAAATAAATCAAAGATTGTTGTAAAGAAATAGGTTTTTTTAGGGTTAATATGACTTAATTGAACAATACATATAAATTAAGTATAAATAAACTTAAATTTATTAATTGATAGTTGAGAATTAATAATTGCACAATATGTTTATAGTTAAGGTGTACTTAGCTTTAAAATCTAAGAGGGAATATAAAAGGTGATGATTTGTAGAATTGATTTGTTACAGTATTGGAAATGAATGACTTAAGTGGAGACTATCCTTGAATTTTGTAGGCTTGATATTTTGTGCAAGTTAACTTTGTTTTAAAATCTAAGAGGGAATATCAAAGGTGATCACTTGTAGAGTTTATTTATCACACAATATTGAAAATGAATGACCTTGAAGTGTAGACTATCCTTGAATTTTTTAGGCTTGATTTTTTGTGCAAGTTAATCATACAACTATAGGCCAGTCCTATGTTGTGTGGATTTAATCTAAGAAAAATTATAATCCTACTCTCTAATTTGCCGAGTTCTTTGCTCCTTGCTAACCATTAAGGATTGGTAGTATTTAAAAATACTTTGAGGAGATTACAAGATTGCTACTTGGTCAAGTTATCCCAAGTCAATCCCCTTGAAAGACTAGCTTTATAGTGATAAAATCTAATCAATAGATAAGAGATAAGCATGCAAATGATTTTCACCAAAAACTTTCTTTGGTCTATATGGGGCAATAAGAAGGGAATGCACATTTTTTCTTGGGCTCACTAGACTTAATTAAAGGACCAAGGTAGGTTGGGCTTTCTAATCCTTACACTCAAGAAACTTGCCTCATTACAAAGTGCATCTTAAAAGCCTAATCTAGCTCTACAAACTAGAAGATTTGGATCATGCATTGCATTCAAACAACCACTAATTTAGGCTCATGGTCTTTCGTTGGATGGAAGAAAAAGTTATATTAGCTCCTTACTTCAAACTAATGTTTTGAATCACATGTTAACAATATAAATGGAAAGCATGGAAAATAGTCTCTCCCCTATTGACATAGTACAATCAATCTTTGTGACATGGGATATGCATCCCTACATTTTCCATTTGTTGGAATAGACTCATAGAGGTTGATAATCTTCTTGTAGAGGCAAAACTTTATTCAAGAAATTTTTTCTAACCTTCAAATATATATGGGACCTACCCAATCTCAAATAGACACATTCAAGGCAACTTTAATTTGATTTCAAGTCTATGATAGTAGATAGAAAGTAATTCCCCACATTCTCTCCCTAATCCCTCTTAATCTTTTGTGGGGGTTCACTGCCCCCGAGACTCTCAGATCACGGAAGAGCCTAAGGGAGCGAACTGCCCTAAACTACCTCAAACTACCTAATAAGTTGAAAAGGAAAGGAAAACTAGGCTCTATTTCCCTTATGTTTTATGGAAGGAGTTTTTCGGAATCGAGTGAGCAAACCATAGAGGTCTCAGACTACATACTAGACGACTCTTTGCAGAGGATGGCAACGTGAGTGTCGGACTTCAACGTGTAACACTAGAGTCTCAAAGATGCATTGGCATCCTGTACAGACAAAGGGTTAAGTAGTAGCCAGAAACACACAAAGTCTACTAACAACTCGAATGTTTTGGTTTTACAGTTTGATAGAAATAAGCAAAAATGTAAAGTGCAACAAGAAGAATATTTTAACCAACAAATATAAGCTATTCTAATGGCGAAATGATGAAGAAGAAAGAAGAATGCCAACTTACTCAAGGAGAAGAATTCCAACTTACTCAAGGTCCAATTCTCTAGCTAGCTCCAAGTAATTGAATAGCACCTACACACACAGTAACAAGAAAAATGTTAGGGTTGTGTTTTGGAACTTGCCTCAATCAAGTCCTTGTTTCGGTGTTCCCACCTCCATTGACAACCAATAGACCACAGGATGTAGAAAATTGATAAAGGAGTAGATAGAATAGATACAACTAAGTAGAGAGCAACGATAATCTAAATGCTACTCTACAAGTAAGATAATTCAAATAATAAAATAGACACAATATCACATCCCTTTCTACGAGCACTCAAGGTTGATAGAGAAAGGAGAAGAACAAGATCACCATGCCAACGAGGTAGAGCTTTGACAACCTACAATAACAATGGTGCTAAAGTTGCAAGAGTGATGTGGAAGTGAAGAGAAAGAGCAAGGGAGTGAAGCATGAAGTGAGAATGAGTGAGAGAGAATGATCAAGAGAGTTGCTAGAACCAAGAGTTTGAGAGAGTGAAATAATTCTTAGTTCAAATGACCAAATTAGAGGCAAATAGTCATTCCCGGCGATCAAGATTCGAATAGGGACGTTACTCTTGCGGTTGGTAGAGAATTATAATATCCCTAACATCTCTTGATGTAGGAATATTTTCAAGATGATAGTGCAGCGTGTGCATGTCCCTGACAAAAATTCCCTTCATCGACACTAAAAGATAGGGACATGTGGGGAGAGAAAAGAAAATGCGATGGTTTTTTTGCAGTATGGAACTTGTAAGACTAAAATGAGGGTAAAATAATGGGAAATTACACAGGGTGCAAAATTATGCCATGTTACATTTTTCCCCTACTTTAGCGAGTATATGTGTTGATGCATATGTGAGCTAAAGTAGAAAGAGGTTGAAGATAATATACATATATTGTCAAGGACTCCTACCTTCGATCTGGCATACCTTGATGTGAAAGAAGGAGCTCCACCAAGATGCAAAGATGACACGAGTCTTTGATCTTGCAAAGCTAGTTGAAATCTCACCACAAACTTGTTAGGCTGCAAACAAACATGTTAGGTGAAAAGGATAATAATAATAGACACAATTTCATAAGACACAAGGAGACACAATTTTGACATGTAAGCCAACATAATAAGACATCGACTAATCAGATAAGACACGAGACACACACCAATTAGATAGATAAGCATGTGGCTACTGCAAACTATGTTGTAGGACAATCACAGAAAAAATGGGTCTAATCAGGTTGCCTCCAAGCTAGACGCCAAGATATAAGGCATCAGACACCAAGACACACAATGCCAAATATTAGATTAAAGACACAAAGAAATCCTCCTCAAGACATCAAGACACCAAGGAATCCTTTTTTTAGAAAGCAATTTTCAAAAAGGTGTTCTTTCAGCAAGGAACCCTTCAAGACATCAACACACCAAGGGGCCCTTTTGAAAGAACACACCATTTGAAAGACAGATAATTTTATGCAAGTTATTAAGTCATCAAGGAATCCTTTTGAAAGACCTTTTCTCAAGGAATCCGTTGGAAATAATGCTCCTTTTCCAAAGGAAATTTTTCAAACTCTTTCATTAGAAAGAATACTCCTTTTTCGAAAGGAAAATTTTTGGACTCTTTCACTTGTGGGATCCTTTTTGAAACAAAATTTTGTCAAGGAGTCCTTTTTAGAGAATAAATCCTTTTGGAAAAGGGAATTTTTTAACAAGGGATTCTTTTGTCAAAGAATTCATTGTAAAGAAATTTGATGCCAAGGAATCCTTTTGAAAGAATTTTCCTTATTAAAAATTAGACAACATGGTAGCCCCCCTTAGGATGATGTGTGTTGCACGAAGGAGCACATGGAATCCTAAGGAGAGAAAGGAGATGCGGAGATGTTGTGGCACACAACACATAGTGAGATGTATATGTGGCATGTTGTTACACACGAGAGGGACAACACATTGAAACCACAACATGAAGAAGTGGATAGACAAAGACAAAGAAATCAAGAGATAGGGGGATCTGAGAATTCAGGGTCAAAACTGTCCATAGATATAGATAGATAGATATAATATAGTATGTATATGAATTTTCATCATTCCCAAAAGTTCTTTGAATGTGAGGAAGAGCACATGAAGACAAAGTAAAAATAAAACTTGGGTCAGCAGGGAAGAAGGCCTAAATGCCCCCCAACGCTTTTCATCTTCCCCAATATCAAAGAGCAATATTATGACACATAGAAGAATCATGACACAAATAGAATAAGTTCACAATAGATTTTCACACCTACATCTGATTACCTACAAGGGTAGCAAGGGTCCTCCAAGTAGGATCATAAAAACAAAAATACAAGTATGGGGGAACACAAACACACAAACAAAATTAATTTATAGATGTAGAAGAGGCACCACCCTAATCCTCATCGACCAACAAGTCATCCTACTCCCAATATAGATCATTATAAGGGAAGGGAGGATGATCCTACAAGGGAGGGATAGCTAGGGCAGTACCCTCTGACTCGCTTGCAACAAGAGCCAAGGAAGAAGGCCCCTCGAGGTCTTCTTCACCGAGTTCCAATGAAGCAAAGATCATTGATTGCATAAAAATTGAGGATAGAATCAGGATATCATCCACTGAGTTGAACATGTAATTCTTAGGAGTTCCCTATGTCAACCTAGCAGGAGAAAGATAAGACATCTAAGGGTCACTATCGGCATCAACAAAAGGGGCATTAACAAACTCTGGGGAAGTGGGGGTTGCGTCCATCACAATGATGGTGCAAGCTAAGACAGAACAAGCCTCCAGGGAAGGTGAACCCTTCTTACGACCATCACTCGTGGTGAGGTCATCCTCCAACTTACGCTTTAATGGAGGATGTGAGATCCCTACATAAGAAGAAGAAGCAAAGGAAGAAGAATAAATAGCTAAGAGGACATTGCCTTTGTATTAGGCATGTCAATGGGCTATGAGAAAGGAGGGATTTCCAAAAGGAACATCAAAAGAGGAGGCTCCATGGAGGGAGCGATGAAGACTTGCAACCTTTTTGGGTGAGAATCATTAGGACCCATCGGAGGAGCTAAAAGAAAAACTAAAGCAATGGGAACTGAAGCAGGAACAATAGAAGAAAGTGGAGCAAGAGAAGAAACAAAAGCAGCGGCAACAAGCTCCTCCTTAGAATTTTGTGAGGCAGTGTGCTCTACGGCTAGAGCCTTTTGTTGGCGCTTACACTCAAATGCAAGTCAATTACGTTGGCTACAAGTGGTAAAGGACACAGCTTGAGAAGAGGTTGGAGGCTACTACTTAGCTATAGGAGCATCCATCACAACTGTTACCGGTGGAAGAGTGGTATCCTCAGTTGGAGCAAGAGGAGGAAGCACAAAGGTAGAAATGACAACAGAAGAAGAAACAAACACAAGTGTCTCAGTGGTGGGCCTCTTCCCGTTCATTGTTCGAGGGACAAATGGAAGAGAAATTGGAGGCCATAGAGTCTAAGACACAGGAACAAGCCCACAAGAATGCTTCCCCTTACCATAAATAATGGGTTGGGGAACGTGGGAAAAATAGGCAATTGAAAAGTTTGATGCTCCACCTTCTGTCATGTGGGCACTATCACACTCCCCATGTAAGGCACAGGAGTGGGAACCAAGGGTGCCACCATGGGTCAGGAAGTAGAAGCAGGTGGAGCAAAAGATGTAGAAGGAGAAGACTCAGGAGCGTGAGCAAGCTTATCCTTCCCCTTTGACGGGGCATAAGAAATAACTCGTTGTTGCCCTATCTTAGAGGCCTTCATAGAAATACCATAGGGAGATGCATGAAAACTAACCTTTGGTACCAAGCCCCTAGTCTTATATTTAATATAAGCTTGATATAACAAATCTTCCCTTGGAGGGAGAGGCCCGATCGGGGTGGACCAAAAGTGATCCAAAGAGAAACTCCCACATGACACCAGTAGCTTGTAGCCAATATCATGAACCATGTGCACAATGCCCTCATGGAGAAATTTTAGACACTTATGGACTATAGAGGAAACATCATTCACATTTACAACCTTAGGTCTCACCAAGACTGATAAAGAAATGGTGTGTATAGAGACAATAAAAAGTTTGTCACGAGTACAAAGAGTGGCCTATGAATCTTCATATTTCTCCTTATGTAATTTTTTTATGAACAAGGTTTCCACTGTTATCACGTTCACCCAACTCTTCGGATTGACCATGACACCAGTCACAACATTGTCAATAATCTGAGCGAGAAAGTACAACAAAGAATGCTCCTTGTTTAGTGGCAAACCATGCGAGGTAAAAGTTATGTCAAAAATAGCACTCACATTCTCAATAGGAGGAATACACATGAACGAGACCATGTTCACATACTCAGACAGGAAGACTGTGTAACTAGATTGGCAAAGTGAGAAGGAAATGGATCAGTATAAATCTGTAACTCACTATTAGCCTTGGATACAAATTTATTGGAGTTTTATTTCCTTCCATCGAGATGAATAGTCTCATCATCAATGCAATCGTGAATCTCATGACGGGGTATACACATTGCTCGATGTCATGTCCATGCACTTGATGGAATTGACAAAATTATTGCATGTCATACCACTCGAGATACGACTCGAAAAGAGTTCAAACTTCTAGCAATGTTAAAAAAACTATTTTAACAACTTTTTCAAAACAATAGTATATGATTCATATAGTTTTGTAAAATGTCTATTGCACCCTATACCTTTGTCTTTAGGTGCAGAGACTGCACGTTTGCAAAAAATTTATTCCTTCTGGTATCACCAGAAACTGACACTATTGACTAATTATCAAGATGGGAGCGCGAGGATGAACCCCTAAATTGAGCGATCATCTATTGGTACTTGCACAACATTACACATAGATGTGAAAATGAAGGATACTTCATCGAGGAAAACTTTTCTTGCCACAATTTATGCAAGTTCTTGATGAAGACCTTTTAAACATCAAAGTCAAGTAGAGGATAAGAGATCTAATAAAAATAATGCTTAATAATGATCGATGAAGTCGGTAACTTTTTCATTGTCCCCTTGCTTGCATCAGATGAGATCAAAGAAAGTCATCTTTGGCCCAATGTTAGCTTGGAACTATTTGAGGAACTGATTCACCAACCGATCAAGTAAAAAGACAAAAAATTGACAAGGAACAATACTAGTCAAGAGCAACATCATTAAGGGATAGTGGAAATTGCTTTGCCATCAAAGCATTATGGTGGAAGAAGTCAGTACACATGGTATTAAATGTTGAAATGTGTGTTTGAGGGTCTCCACAACTATTATACTTTTTGAATTTTGGAATCTTCATCCCCTAATGGATAGGAGTGTTCAGGATGGCAATGGACAAAGGACTACGACAAGAGAAGGGTTGAAACATAGGTTGAGAAGAATAGGCGGATAGGTTCGCCAACTAGTTCTATATTTGTCCTATGTTTTGCAAAAAGGTGTTAAAGATAGGATTGGAAGATGAAACAAGACTAATGGAACCACCACCAAAGCCCCTAGAGCCACTAGCCCCCATATCGGTAGAGACCCCAACACTAGGATCAATATGGATTCCAAGATTACCACCAGAAGTAGAAGCATTAGGAGTGGTAGAACTAAAACACAAGGGTACCTTATTCACTTTAAAAGTAGTGTTCTTCTTAGGTCTAGAGGCGGTGTTAACAAAAAGACTAGTCTTAGCCATACATACTAACACTTTAGGCATCAAAAGTTCCAGCTATCTCTCAGCAATCTCAAAGCCAAGATCTTGGATGATGCCCAAATTAGGATTTTATGGTTGGACATGAGTATCCATAATATCTGTAAGAACTTGGAGAAGTTCTATACTCCTATGGTCCTTGTCTAACATAGCTCTTAATCTGTTAACAACAGAAGTTGTTTGGGCAAGACTTTTGTTTTCCAAATACTTCTCAAACACCCCAAACCTTTGATCTAGGGAAAAGATTTGTTTCATGGGGACCTCAATAGCATCATCTTCCTCCATAGAAGAGGTGGATGAAGAAGCGGTTGGTGTAGGGATGCGAGGGATAGCTTTCCTGAATGAATTGGAAAATTCAGTAGACATCCCTGAAACTATTTCCTCAAAATACGGACCGATCTAACAAAAAATGAGCTTCCTAGCTTCCATCATTATATGTCGAAGACTCCTAATAATATTTCTAAACGTAGTAGATTAGGTCATAAATCTCATAAATCTTTATGACACACGAATATGCAATGCACCCAAGACACGAGAGAAAGATTTATGACACACAACAATGAAAAGAAGGATGTTCTCGTCGAGTTCACCAAAATTTAGAGAAGGGGGGTTTAGTACCCCCAAGAATCTAAGGTCACAGAAGAGCCTAAGGGAGTGAACTTCCCTAGACTACCTCAGACTACCTAATAAATTGAAAAGGAAGGGAAAACAAGGCATTGTTTCCCTTATGTTTTAGGACAATAGTTTTTTGGAATCGGGTGAGTAGACCACAAAGGTTTTAGACTACAGACCAGACTGGAAATGCAAAGTACAACAAGAAGAATACTTTAACCAGGAAATATAAACTATTCTAATAGAAAAATGAAAAAGAAGAAAGAAGAAGAATTTCAACTTACTCAAGGTCTAGTTCTCCAGCTAGCTCCAAGAAAATGAATAGCACCTACACACAGTAACAAGAAAAATGTTGGGGCTATGTTTTGGAACTTACCTCAGTCAATTCTTCGTTTCGGTGTTCCCACATCCACGGATAGCCAATAGACCACAAGATGTAGAAAAGTGATAAAGGAATAGATAGAATAGACACAAAGAAGTAGAGATCAATGACAATCTAAATGTTACTCTACAAGTAAGATAATACAAATAAGAAAATAGACACAATATCACCTCCCTTTTTACAAGCGCTCAAGGTTGATAGAGAAAGGAGAAGAACAAGATCACCATGCCAACGAGGTAGAGCTTTGACAACCTATAATAACAATGGTGATAGAGTTGCAAGAATGGTGTGGAAGTGAAGGGAGTGAAGCACAAAGTAAGAATGAGCTAGAGAGAGAGAGAATGATCAAGAGAGTTGCTAGAACCAAGAGAGAGCCTGAGAGAGTGAAAGAACTCTTAGTTCAAATGACAGAATTGGAGGCAAATAGTCATTCTCGGAGGCAAAGATTCAAAGAGGGATGTTACGCTTGTGGTTGGTAGAGAATCTTAACATCCCTAACATCTCCTTACGCAGGAATCTTGTCAGGACAACAGCACGACATGTAGATGTCCGCACGGTGCGCATGCATCCCTGATAGAAATTCCCTTCACCAATGCTAAACGACAAGGACACATGGGTAGAGCAAAGCAAATGCATCTAGTTTTTGAATTATCAAGCTTGTAAGGCTAAAATGAGGGAAAATTAATGGCAAATTGCATGAGTGCAAATTTATGCCATTGCTTTTTCAAATCAATTTGTCTACCTTTTGCACTTACAAATTCCTCAAGGATTAGAGGTGGATATAAGAAGTAAATTATTTATCTACCCACTCAATTTTATATCGAGAGTCTTACCCCTTCCTCAAGTATGACTATCATCTTAATGTCAAATAGAAACGCTCCTTCTCTAACCTCAAATGGTTCAATCTCAACTGTACTCTTTCTTGAATACAAGTTCAACATCTATAGTGAAAATATAAACTAATAGTGTTCAAATTTGATTAAACTGATTATGGTACATTGATAAATTAATTAACTAAATTAAAACGTGAAGAAACATATAAAATCAACAAACTGTAATAAGCACTAGATATATTTGGAGAAACCGTTTTGGGAAAAACTCCAACATCAAAGAGGCATCAAGCTTGTATTAATCTTAAGAACAAGAGCATCAATTCAATCTTCTTTATTCCAACAATATTTCAATAGCATAATATTTCACCTATATGACATTATGAAACCTCTATTTCATGCCTCCAATAAATAGATTAATAAAAAGTAGAAACTTAAGTGTTATCCAAAATTAGAGAGTAAAACCATGGACCAAAAAATAGGCATTACTCAATAAGAAAAACCCAACACCACATGATATATTGAATCAAGCACTTAAGACAAAACTGTAGGTGTCATAGGAAAATTTAGCCTCATTACTTTGATATGGAGCACTATAATCTCCTAGTGATCCATGACAAAGATAATATCACTTGAGGGACCCACCATAAGGACAAAGATGTTGTGATCTCATAAAATTGATTCCCAAATGCTCCATGAGGGAGATGCTTAATTACTCTTGTGATGAAAACTATAACTCTCATCGTTGACCTTCCTCTATAACCTCCCTATTCAATGATGAATTACAATCAATATTCCAAGTTGCAAGGAGTAAAATAATAAAACAATATATCTTAATATGAGCATCCAAGTGCCCATTACAAGAAAGTTGGATTACACAAACATTATACATAATATTATAAAGTGAATATCACACTAAATCTTAATACTCTTTGGAAATCCAAAACTGACACCCATTACTATCTCCTATTCTAAAATCTTATTGATGAAATACTTAGCATTGGTGATCACCTTGAATTCTACCACACTTAGTTCATTCTCTATCCCTTTTGTAAGAGGAAATAAACTCTAAAACACACCTTTTGGTTTTTCCCTTTCACCAAAAACACCCAACACTCTATATTCTCTCACATTCTTGCCACTTTTTGGTTATCAACTCTCTTAGAAGGCTACCCTAATTGGATTTGATGTTTCTAATACAACTTGTTTTAAATGTGTCGATAGGATATGATAAAACACATTTGGAGATTGCAATGCTTATGTGCTTTTCTATTCTAATTTAACCTCTAAAAGTTGGCACTATAGCACTCTACACTAACATAATTTTTTAGATGGTGAATTGCTCTTGCTTTGAAGCATAATTCACACCATTATGCATATAATAAAACAAGTTTTTTCCCTTCAAGAGTAGTTGAACATACTCATTAATAATAGAGAACATCTCTCTAAGAAGCAAAGGAACTCACTACTTGAGTTGGTAACTTGTTGTTACACCCTATTGTGTTACTACTTATTTACTTTTACCTAGTTGGGTGAGAATGCTTTAAATGAGTGTATTTATTCTTTATGTGTTTTGGAAATATGAAGAATAAATGTTGATTTAATTCAATGTTATGTGTATATGCATAAAATTGGTCATGTCTAATTAATCCTCGCATTTAATTAAATATTTATTATTTAATCAATTTCTCTAAAGTCTTCTACATATAATTAAATTTAATCAATTTAATTATATTGTTCATTCATTTTATTCTTCTATCATAATTAAATAAATCAATTTTATTTAATTATTTCACATTCATATGTCCACTTGATTAATTAAATAAATACACTTTATTTATTTAATTAATTATCACTTTTTGAATTTAATTAAGTCTTTTTTATTTAATCAAATTTAAATATTTCTTTTCAAATATTTCTTCTAATTAATTAAATATCTTATTTAATTAATTTCATTTACATACCATTTCTTAAAAAGTTTAATTAAATATCTTTATTTAATTGAATATCTTCCATATATTTTCAAAATCATAATTAAATATTCTATTTAATTATGAAATCTTCTATTATTCTTCAAATCTGGGGTAAATATTTTATTTTAAGAAAAAAACCTCTGTGTCACCCATAAATGAATAATTGAATTTAATAATTCATTATTTATCTTCTTCAAAATATTTCTATAATCTCACAAAAAGATGATTTTTTACAATTCATCTTTATCATCTTATCTTACCTCTTTTACAGAAAAGAAAACAAATCTTGCTTTCTGTTTTCTTCTATTTTTCTTCACTCTCATCCACCTTCAACCATTCGATCTACCAGGAATTTTCACGGTCGTTGATCATATCAACCAATCAGAAGCTTTCAAAAACTCTATAAATAGCACTACCAATCCAAGTAATGGGGACAACACACAACAGATGAATTAGAGATTAATTGCATTGTAGCATTATCATTATAGCTTTATTATTCATAGCATCATCATAATCTTTCATTTTAGCAATCATGTTTAGCATTAGAGTAATCATGTCTTAGCATTACATGCATTTCATATTCAATCTTGTTCTCTATGAAGACTGTTCGTTAAGCCTAGCATACATTTTGAGAGCTAGTTGGAATCAATGAAAATACTAGAGATAGAGGACGATAGGACAACATCGATAACAAGATATTGATTTTGCATCTCTATTGTTTTAATATTCTATTTTTTATATAATGTCTTATTGGTGTGTTTGATTCATTTATTTTTTATATATTTAACACGTATAAAATTGATCACACATTTTTGGCCCCCACCGTGGGGCCTTGCCCCATTTTTAACATTTATCTGCAAGTTTTCTGACAAGATCTCACATTTTGGAATTTGGATTTTTGGAAAAAATTTCTGTTTTAGCGCATCCGAGGATTTTTGAAGCACATACACAACTTTCTAAAGCACATCTATGGTTTATTTTAGCACTCTTGCAAGTACTTCGGCGCATCTAGAAACTGTTGCGGCGCATCCAGGAACTGTTTCGACGCATTTACGGGACAAAATGGCACATATACCCAACTTAGTTTGTTAAAAAAATTTGAAAAACAAAAAAAAAATTAGTTGCATTCTGTTTTAGTGCATTTAGGATCTATTTTGGCTCATTAACTTGTTATTGTTGCGCATGCAGGTGATCTTTTAGCACATATAGGTTGTAACTAAATAGGTTTCTGAGTTTTATGCCTTCTGTAGACAAATCCTTTTTCTGGCCTTTAAAAAGAACCAATCTAGGATAGTCACAGTTGGTTTTAAAAAGGAGCAACCCTAGGATAGATATGGATTTAAAATGAAGCAATCTAGGATAGTCACCACACATTGATTTTGCAGTTAAAATGAATCCCATGCTTTTTGTGAAGCAACATTTTCACATAGTTTAGATCATTGTGATTTGGGTTTTAAAAAAGAACAGTGTCTACTGTGTTTGTGGCAATAGGTCTATGCTCTCCCCCTTAACTGGGTGACTAGAATACCAGACTTTCCTTTTACATTCATGCAATTTTATTACTTTATTACATCTTGTAGAGGGCCTACTCTTGTGGGAAAAAGTACTCGCCCAAGAGGAATGACTCAAGTGGGTTCAAGCCAAAGCCAGGCTATTCCACCCCATTATAAAATTTAAAGCAAATCAGGGGAAATCCTCTTTTATCGGTAGTGTGCAAGATAATCATCCCCAAAGACTTTTTTCTAAAGGTTGGGAGGTCTCCTGAGGGAGTTTATTATTGCCGCACCGAACGAAAACCCTTACTACAAACCTAGTGTAGTATCCAGCCGAAGTCAATTTCTGAACATCATAATAATCACAGTGCAAGGGGAGGGAAGAATTTTCCCCCAAGATACTCACCATATAACTGCCAAGGACCGTTTGCTTAGGGGATCCGGTATCCACTTTTGTCACTCTGAGTACACACCTGGAAAAGACAAAAACACGAGTGCCCCTTCGGGGGTGACACGGTTGTGTGAGTCGACACAATTCTAAGATGTGGGTTGTTGATTATTATGATGACCTACCTGAGTACTAAGAGTGAGTCTGCTTGAACTGTCTGTCATGTGTAAACCTGTGACAACACTTTTTGAAAAAACATTTTTGAAACATACACTTGATTTTTAGTATAGGACTTAAAAACAATTGTTTTCAGGGTGTTTGTTGTGTTTTCAATCACACTAATTCAAATAAAAGATCATCTGAAATGAACATGTCAAATTTTAGTTGAAACTGCTCACAAATTGTTTGAAAAGTTACCTTGGAAAAATTGTTTTAGCACATATAGAGTATATTCTAGCACATATAAGGTTTTTTCTAGCGCATTCACCGGTTAATTCAGCACTTTTAGGGTCTATTTTAGTGCATTGAGTCTTTTGGCGCATACCCTGGCTATTCTAAAAACAAACTTTTCAGTCACTATCACAACATTTTTCCTACAACGCATATAGGATAGATATTAGCGCATCTGAGACATACTGTAGTGCATTTGACCATTTCTTTGGCCCATATCCCTATTTCTGAAGTGCATAGAGGGGACAGAATAGAGCATCTATCATTTTTCCCAAATCATTGTTTTTGACAAATTTGAGTTTATAGCATTCTCGGTCTAGTAACATATCAACATTTTCTCTCATGCTTAGGGAGTGGAAATCTACAAAGTTTTTCAAGAAGTCAATTTCCAATAGAATCAAGAAACCCAAGAAACCTCTAGGTTACAAGAAAACCTTACAACGAAGGAAGTTTTTATACAAGAGTTGAAACGTCTTGCTCCATTATCGCAAATTTCTCCATAGATACCAAGATTTTGTCAGGGGATTTACTAACGAATACATTGTAGACCCTAGAGATTCACGAGCCTATTTTCAAAGAAGAGCCCTCTCACAACGACACAATCACAATCAGCCTCTTGATTTCAACTATATACCACAACCTTCTATTGAATATTTGACACATCCTAGTCAAATACTTCAGTAAGTTGAAATAGGCTATTTGATATACCAATCATTCTTCGAAAACAAGGATCAAATCTTACAAGTGCACCTTTCATCACAAACTTCTAAATTCTTGGTTCAACTTCTCCCAACAAGATTCTGACATCCTTCATCATTGGAAGCCACAACCATGAATTAGGAACATAGTTTTGATCATATTATAAGATTTTCAATCTTATCAAATTAAAACACCATCATTGGTTGCACTCATCAAACTATGATCTAATTTTAAAAGAACATCTTGAAATCATATGCCTATTTTTACAAGATCACAATATAATAAACTAAAGGAAGATATTCAACAAGAAGATCATACCTCAAGAACTCAAGCAGAAGGTGAAAATAGTGATCCTCTTTATAGTGTGAGTAAAAATCCCCTTTTTGAAGACAACATGGCCGAAGGAGAAAAGAATATGTTTACTTCCGATAGAGATCTGAGAAAAACCCTTGAAGATAGTGATGATGAACAAGAAGAAGAGCGTCACCTTAGCGAAGCCGAACAAGATCCTAAATTTCTCAAAGGAGTAGAAAATATCTTAGCACATGACAAACAAAAATATTTCCTATATCTGGCTGACAAAGGAGCTAAATTGCCTCATGATTTTGGTACTAAGAACATAAAGAGTAAACCTGATGATACACCCTTATTTGATCTTAGTACCTTGACTCAAAAAGTTAAAACACTACAAGGACAAATTAAGGATCTACAAGGAGGAGCCACAACAAAGACATACGCTCTCGATGATATATGTCCATATCCCTTTGATCGATGTCTCAACATGATCTCGTTTCCTAAGCATTGCGAAATCCCAAAGTTTGATCGTTATAACGGGAAATCGGATCCAATTGAACACATTAGGGACTTTCAAAACATGACTTTGGAATTTTCTCATGAGGATACATACTTAATGCATTTGTTTCCATGAAGTCTTGGAGGCCAATCTATGGAATGGTTATCAAAAATCACATCGCCTGTCAAAACATTTGAAGAATTAATCAACGAGTTCATCTCATAATATTCCTATAACATACAAGACCAAATAACCATGATTGATCTATGCAAGGCTAAGCAAAAACCTGGTGAACCATTCATCACATTTCTTCAAAGATGGAGAAGATTGTTCACTAGATATCCTCGTCATGTTCCTGAAAAGGAAAAGATCACTACATTTATAAACAACTTGGATCAAGAGATGAGTTATCGTCTAAATCTTCATTGTCCTCCCTCTTGTCAAAAAATGATTGAAAATGCAATCACAATTGAAAGTGCATTGGTCCAGAGGGGGATAATCAAACTTGATAAAGACAATCCTAGCTCCTCAAATCACCACAATGACAAATCTAGGTTTTGGACTCACAACAAAAATGTGGTGAATGATGGTGTTGTAGATGCACATCATGTCTCAGCTAAGCCAGTTGTTCTTAGTGTTCCTCGCAACAACAATGTCAACTTGGTTATGAACTAGGGAAACGATACTCCTCCTCCAAGGAATAACGAAAATCCAACTAATACCAACAACCAAGGGTATCGTGGAAACAACAATGCCTTAGGAAATACATCAAACACGAATCCACAACGTTCATTTTTTTCCAACAGAAGAACTTTTACTCCGTTGGGGAAATCTCTGGAATCTACCCTTAAAGTGTTGATGGAAAAGAATGTTATTACCCTACTGCCTCAACATAACTTTGAACCCGGTGTGAAGCTGCCATCGTGGAATGACACATACTATTGTGATTATCATCGATGCAAGGGCGATTGTCCAAATAATTGTCAAGCCTTAAAGAATGTAATTCAAGACTTGATAGAAAATGACACCATTAAGGTAGGACACCAACAATCGAATGAAGACCACCAAGCATTTTGAAACCCTTTGCCCAACTATCAAAAGGGTGAATCTTCTGGGAAAAATGTGAATCATATCGATGAGCATATAATCAATCATATCTACACTGATGACGAGCAGGTTAATGCTATAAAAGTCAAGGATAAAACGAAATATGGAGAAGTTAACATAACAACAAGGGAACAAGCTAAAGTTGTTCTAAAAGGTGCTCCTTCAAGATCCATTGTGCCGCCGCCTCAACATCGATATGATTTAACCAATCAACTTGGAAAAACTTTCGCTTAGATCTCTATTTTGGAACTTTTAAAGATTTCCCCGGCGCATAAGGAAATTTTAGACAAAGCCCTCATTGAAACAATTGTATCCGATGATCTAAATGTGGATCAATTGCAAGCCATGGTGGGACATTTTTCCTCACCCACATGCCTTTCATTTTATGAAAAAGATGATGTTTCCATGACTCATCCCCATAACTCATCACTATACTTAGAAGTCATGATCCATAAGTTTTGTGTCAAAAGTGTTCTAATAGATGGAGGTGCTGGTTTGAACATATGTACCATGAAGCTGGTTAAAGATTTAGGATTTTCTGAGGACTCCATTGATCCCAGAAGAAAGATTACTATTAAAGCCTATGATGATGAGGAAAGAGCGTCCAAAGGTTTAATCATGCTACCATTCAAATTAGGACATGTTATCAAAAATACTTTTTGTCAAGTATTAGATCGTGATATCGCATACAACATCTTGTTGGGTCATCCTTGGATCTATGAAATGCAAGTTGTCTCATCCACATATCATCAATGTCTTAAGTTTCCTTATGACGGACAAGAAATAACAATAACAACTAAAAATTCAAAAATTCAAACTTTTGCCAACATCAAACCTAGTCAAGATATGTTGGTTCCCAATAATCAAGAAGCTCTTGCTAATACTTCTCTCAAAGTTGATACGCAAATCAATCAGTTAACCAAAAGCTTTGACAAGCAATTACAGTTCAAGGACAATAGAGTAGGAGAATATTCTCTTTGTCTAGCTAATCTATCTACATCGCCTTAGTCACATGGGAAACCTTCTATCACACAACAACAGATATTTGTAACATCAACATCAACACAACCACCAATAGGGCCAAATACAAAGTTTAATGGACATTTTATCAGAGAAAAATTCCCCATGGATGATCCTGAGGATAGAGATATTCTAAGTTGGCTCTATAAAGATGAAGATGAAACAGTTCTCAATATGAAGTTACCAACTAACAAATATGGTAAGGGATATTCAATCATGCAAAAGATGGGCTATGAGGGTAATGGTCCTATCAGAAAAATAAAAGGAGTAGTTGAGCCTATTGATTCTCTAGGACTTGCTTCAAAAGATAAAACATGACTAGGCTATAATACTAGCTCGAAAGAAACAACATCCAAACAATTGAATGATATTGTACTCACATTGCAAGAAAGTTCTAATCCAAGGGAAGCATGCTTAACAACAATTCAGAATTTCATCGATAATAACTTCGACACATACTCTAGAGAATACGAATGGGATACCATCCATAATGATGAATTCTGGAGGGACAAATAGGTTGATGTGATACACAAGTATACACCTACTCTAATCAAAGGAGAAGGTTCAGGGACCCAACCACACAAATCTAAACTACGATGCAACTATGATTCTAGTGATACCGAGTCATATTTAATCGAACAAGACTATCGTGAGGACAATACCATCATTGATCTACCTCATACCTCAGATCCTATAGAAAACTCTGTTATGACCATAACCATAGCTGATTTCACACAACCTAATGACCCGCTACCGCTAATACATCTCGATCTCATTGACTGGGATCTATCTGAACCTCTTGATATACCTATGTTCCCAACTGACGAATCTATCGTAAAATTCCTTTCCGTAGATGATGTAAATGATTGTTCCACTAGAAATTTTTGGCATAAGATCCTTAGTCAAGAGAGTGTCAAGTTTCCTAGCTGCAAAAATAAAAATAAAAAAGAAAGATATAATGGTGAAAACCAGAATTTGGCAGTGTTAGATCAAACAAAAGATAAAACAAAGAGCGTATCAAATGGTGAAAACCTTTTTAAGGCACCAAATGATGGGATGCTCGACACTCTCCCAGAGCACTATCATGAGCGATCACCTATCTTGATTGAGTCTACAAAAGTAGTTAATCTTGAAAATACAGAGAAACCAAGGATTCTATAGTTAGCTGCATCAATGATAGATAAAGAAGTACCTGATTTCATGGAATTTCTCAAAACAAATCAAGTCAACTTTGCTTGGTTTTATGCAGATATGCCAGGTCTTGATCCTAATCATATAATGCATCACTTGTACATTAAACCAGGAGTAAAACCTATGAAACAAAAACTTAGAAAGATGCATCCTCATGTGGCACTACTAGTTAAAGAAGAACTTAAGAAACTCCTTGATGCGGGATTTATAAGATCAATTGACTATGCAGAATGGATCTCCAACATAGTTCATGTATCAAAGCCCGACAAAAGTGTTAGAGTATGCACATATTTCAGAGATCTTAATAAGGCATGTCCTAAGGATGACTTCCCTCTTCCAAGCATTGATACCATAGTGGATCTGACAGCTGGCCATTCCATGTATTCACTAATGGGTTTTTCTGGTTATAACCAAATCAAGATTTCACTTGAAGACCAAGACAAAACAACTTTCACATGTCCATGGGGGACTTGCTGTTGGAATGTCATGCCTTTCGGATTAAAGAATGTTGGGGCTACATATCAAAGAGCTATGACTACAATTTTTCATGACATGATGCACACATTCATGGAAGATTATGTTGATGATATACTGGAAAAATCCTACACAAGAGAAGGACATCTTGAGATATTATCCAAAATATTTGCAAGGTTGGAAAATTTCAAGGTTTGCCTCACCCTAAGAAATGTGTTTTTGGAGTCACATCTGGAAAACTCTTGGGATACATAGTTTTAGCAAAAGGAATTGAAGTAGATCCTGCCAAGGTACAAGCAATCATGGAAATGCCTCCACCAAGGGATATCAGTCAGTTGAGATCACTACAGGGATGAATCCAATCTATACGAAGATTCATTGCACAACTAGCAAATAAATGTCTACCTTTCACACATCTACTACATAAGAATGTTCCTTTCAAATGGGATGATAAGTGTGAAATGTCCTTTCAACAAATCAAGTAGTACTTAATGAACCCACCAGTTTTGATACCACCAAATCCGAACAAACCACTCATCTTATACATTGAGGCCACAGAGACATCTTTGGGGGCATTGTTAGCACAAGAAGACTCTACAAGAAAAGAACATGCAATCTATTATATCAGTCAAACATTAATAGGTCATGAACTCAACTACACTTTCATCGAGAAGGCTTGCCTAGCTGTGGTCTTTGCCTCACAAAGGTTTTGACACTACATGTTAACTCATACAATCAATCTTGTTGCAAAGATTGATCCACTCAAATATTTGTTAAGCAAGGCCACATTGACAAGAAGGTTAGCAAAATGGGTCATGATCTTCAGCGAGTTCGATATCCATTATATTGATCACAAAGCAATCAAAGGACAAGTTATTGCTGACTAACTGGTTGAAGCACCCCTATAGGCAAAGCATCCCATGCACATTGAATTTCCAAATGTTGATGTCTTCACGACAGAATCAAAGCAACCATGGTCACTATATTTTGATGGTTCATTTACTCAACATGGATCAGGGGTAGGCATACTCTTTGTCACCCCTCAAGGAAATACCATTCCTCGGTCATATCAGCTAATGTTTTCGTGCACTAATAACATAGTCGAATATGAAGCTTTAATCACTGGACTCAAAATACCATTGGAATGGAGAATCACAAAATTACAAGTCTACGGTGACTCATAGTTAGTCATTAACCAGATCAATAATGATTATCAGACTAAAGATGACAAATTGTTTCCGTATAAGAAAATGGTTGACGATTTCAAGAAATACTTTGCAGACATCAAGTTCATACAAATTCCAAGGCTTGATAACAAGGCAGTTGACGCTATGGCCACAATTGCTTCATTGTTACAACTCCCATAAACTTAGGCTCACTGCGAATTTCTAGTGGAACAATCATTTACACCTACCTATGACACACCTAAAATCCAAATCATTTGCCACTCGGTAGGATCTGATTCACCTTGGTATGGAAAAATTTATGCCTACCTAAAATATGACATCTTACCACTTGACTTATCACGTAACCAAAAGCACAACTTTATCTGCCAATCCTCTTGATATACCCTTATCGTTGACACTCTCTATTGTCACGGTCTTGATGGTACTTTACTTCGATGTCTTGAACGTGACAAATCAGATAAGGCTTTACAAGAAGTTCATGGTGGAATTTGTGGTACTCATTCAAGTGGACTAACCTTATCCAAGAAATTGATTAGAATGGGTTACTACTAGCCTACAATGGAGAGGGAATCATTCACTTTTGTAACGAAGTGCTCTAAATTTTAGATACATGGAAATCTCATTCATGTACTAGCACAGGAACTACAACCATTCGTACCAACCTGGCCATTCTCTCAATGGGGGTTGGATTTAGTTGGAAAGATTCATCCTTCATCCTCGAACGGACACAAGTTCATCATCACAGTGACAGTATTTTACCAAGTGGATTGAGGTATTCCCTCTCACTAAGGTCAATGGCAAACAAATCTCATCATTCATACTCAACTATCTCATTTTTTGGTATGGTATTCCCAACTCCATTATCATAGATAATGGGCAGCCATTCAAGAACCAAGATGTTGAAAAACTTTGTGAGAGATTCCATATTCAACATAGATACTCAACACTTTATTATCCACAAGGGAATGGCCAAGCAAGGGCCTCAAATAAAACAATATTGAAAATTTTAAAGAAGACTATGAATGATGCAAGGAAAGATTGGCACGTTCAACTTAATCCCGCATTATGGGTCTACCGAACTAGTATCCAAACACCAACATGAGCAACGCCATTTGCTCTTGTCTATGGAGCAGAAGCCATTTTTCCACTAGAAGTTGAGATCCCATCACTTAGAGTATCATTGAAAGGTCTCATAACAAATGATGAATACAGAGTTTCCCGACTGCAAGAACTGAAACTTCTTGATGAAAAGAGACAACGGGCAGCTGATCATTTGAAGGCATATCAACAAATGATGTATCGCAGCTATAATCACAGAGTCAAACTACGTACCTTTTAGGTTGGTGATCTTGTTCTAAAAGATAACCCACGCAATCAGCAAGATAGGGAGAAGAAAGGAAAGTTTGAACCTAATTGGCTGGGTTCATACGTGGTCATAGCAGTATACGGTTCAGGAGCATACAAGTTGTCAATTCCAGAAGGGAACCTGTTTGACGAACCCATCAATAGCATGCACCTAAAAAAGTATTATGTCTGAAGTAGTTATCATCATCTATAAAAAGTCCTAAAGAATACAAAAACATCAGAAAAAGTTTGGAAGAAATACAAAAACATTTGAAAAAGTCTGGAAGAAATACAAAAAACATTAGAAAAAGTCTAGAAGAAATGCAAAAACATTAGAAAAAGTCCTAAGGAATTTAAAAACATCAGAAAAAGTCCTGAAGAAATACAAAAACAACAGAAAAAGTCCTGAAAAAATGGTTACCCTGGTGAAAACCTGGCAAATAGGCATCTCGGTAGTGAAAATAAAAAAAATCAATCAAAAAAATGCAATAAAAACAAATAGTGAAAATCTAGAAAACAGACGCTATTTGTAGCTCTCCATCTATTAGTTCATGTTTTGCATCTTTCCATCATCTTAGGGTCGTCCCAGCATCATGTTGCCATCATTTTCCTAAAGCGATAACGTCTTACCATGGCTTGATTATTGTACATATTCATTTCAGCTGGTTGTGTCAAATATTGGGGGAAAACGTTGACATACTCGGGGGCAATCAAATTTTAGATTTTACTGAAACAACTAGAAAATAACATCAAATCCAACCATGTGAACAAACAATCAAATCCCACGAACAGTTATCCAACCATTGATCCATATCACACCAATTTTTCAGCAAAATACCATATCATGACTCATATCTAGATGATCTAAAATCTGAATAATGATTGGACTATCAGTTTTATATTTTGAACAATGGTTGTTTGATTTTTTGATATCATCTCTCTGTAGCACACTCAATGATGTACTCAACTAGAGTGGCAAGGAAGGAGGATGATTTTTCTTTGTCCACTGTCTTGAGGTTAACTATCGATTTGGTGCAAATATGTCATGAGACATGATTTCCAAAGCATATCATTGATGACAGTTCCACATTTGCATCAGAAGGTGGTTAGTCTTTGTCTGTTTATGCAAGAAATGTTCAGGTCATCTCGGTTCAATTATACCTCGATGCTTGTGTTCGCTTGCTATATTAAAAATCGTGAAAGTTGTACTCAAGTCATCATTGGTGCTAATCTCCCCTCTGATGCTTGTACATACTTCCAACATTTTATAAGGATCTACGATGATTCAAGAAAGCTACCTGAAGGCTCAACAAATAGTTGGTTTTATTTAGTTGCATTTTATTTAGATCAATGTATATATTTGCATACTGGATTCGTATTAGAGTTTTTAAACAAAGTTGAACAGATAAATCAATGGTTGTCATGTATCTTTAGACTATATGTGGAGGACATTTGGACATTTTTTTCATCCTCATTTCATTATCATTTCATCTAGGTCTTGTGCATATCATATAGTTTAACATTCATCATTTGGATCCTTTCTCATTTATTTCTCCTTCATGATGCATTATCATTTCATATTTCGTATCATTTCATTGCATATCATAGGACATTCTCATTTTTATCATCTTTGTTTTATTCTCATATCATTTCGATCCTTTATCATTTTGTATCATTCATTTATTCATTAACCATTTTTCATTATTATATTATCCATCATTTTCATGTCCATGTCATTTTACATCGTTGTTTTCCATTTTCCATCTCCGTTACATTTTCATCTTATCATTACATTTTACATATCATCTCATTTTATTACATTTTCATATCATTACATTACATCTTATTTCCTTACATTTTATCATCTCATTTAATTCCATTTCATCATTTCATATCATTACATTTCATTTCATTTCATATCATTACATTTCTTTTTAGTTTATCATTCCATCTCATTTTTTCGTATTCATTACATTTCATATCATACATTTCATCATTATTAATCCTTTCACATCATTTATCATTCACATCTTTTCTCATTTTCCATACCATTTTATTTATCATTTTTCATACAACATTTGATTCATATTACATATCATAGTACAAATTCATGATACATTTCATAAACATAACATCCATCACATCATCATCATTTATAACATTTTGAAAAATCAAAACACAATAATTTCATACAAACATTGCATTTCCACATCATTTGCAAAACATACATTGCCATTACATATATCACATCCTTTCCACATATGGCATTTTTTTTATCATCATCCACCTGCATGAGATCATTAGTACACATCATATTGCACATCATCATATCATTTTCCTATCACATCATCCTGCAAATCATGTTAGTCAGTAAATCATCAAAACTATATATCAAAATCCATATCACATAAACAAGGAAATAAGTGCATCATATCAAATGCAACACATCATCAAAAACTCATCTCCGCTGCATATCATCGCTCATCAAAAATACATACAAATGTCCAAAAGTCCAATGACACTGAAAAGTCTAGAAAGATACATGAGATATGATCACAAATCAATATACATGCTCCAAAAATATGATGAATATCAACAATCCTACATAAATGGCTCAAGGCTGGTTGGTGGACCCCCCTAATGGAGATGGTCTCATGGATGGTGGCCTGCCACTAGTCCCTACATCTGGATCTTGTCGAGGCCCAGTAACCCCTAGGCTCTGTGTGGTTGTTTGTGTCCTGCTCCTAGTCCTACTATGGGATCGTGGGAAAGGCTCTCTACGCTCAGGAGGACATAACTCCTCGTATCAAACTCGATAATACTCCGCCTCTCTAGCCATCTCAAAGCCCTCTGCAATGCCCTCTCTCAATGATGCACTCTCTACAGTGCCCATAAGCCTCAAAGCAACACCCTTTGCCTCTGCTTCCCTCCGTCTAAGAGAATCCCTCTCTACTATCAACTGGGCTACTTGTGGGTCTGGGGCAGGTTGAGGTACTTGTGCCTGTGCCTGTGACAGTTGTGCCTATAGCTATGCGACCAAACTCTACGCCTGAACCAATTGGATCTGCAGCTGCACTTGTTGTCCCTGTAGTGTCTGCACCTAGGCCTGCAGAGTATCTATTTGTCCCTATTGAGAGGTGGAGGCAACTCACTATCCTCCACCCAATCCCAATCCTTGATCTTTGCATGATCTGAACACCACTCAAAATGTCTAGCCTCAGTCTCACTGGCACCTGCCCCTCATCTTTTCCATCATCTCCATCACTCCCATATGAGCTCTCCTACTCTCCACTCTCCTCATCTTCTCCCCCAACTGCTACTTGCTCACCACCTGCCACATCCTCCTATCTCACTGGCTACAGTACCACCAAAATGGGTGTTGGCTCATCAAGACATGTCAACCATGGAAATGGATGTGTATGATAATAAACAACGTACTCATCAGACATCCCAGCATCAACAATATCCTGCCTATCATCCCATGCCTCGGGCGCTAAAGCAATATAATCTATATAGGCTATTTGATATGAAATGTCAGGTCCCCATCCTGCCTCATCCTTGCTCCGCGCATAGTGAGCAACACCTTGAGGCATACCCTATGTAAATCTAAATTGTCTTTGTACCCACAATGCCAAAAAACCTCTCAATGATAAATGGGGTCCTCTCTATCAAAAACTGGGGCATACACACAAACGAAATCTCTAAATGATTTGTATCCCATGACTCGCAATCTAGGTATGGTTGCCATATCACTACATCCATATCATCAAGGCACCGTCTCCAGTAATCCAACTTGCCTAGCTTAGGCTGGACAAGGAACATGGCATACGCATACACATATGGTCGGCCTGGTGGCCTCACTCTAGGATAGACTAGTCTCGTCACAACAATATGCTCCCACGCCCAGATCTGGAGTAGTGTCACACCACATGATATACTAGATGAACCTTTGTAAACTACCTGATGAAGGTCATGATACAAATGTGCCAACATGCAACTCCCCCAAGCATATCTCTGTGGTTGTACTAGCATCTACTCCAGGATCCTCCCTCATCCCACTGATATTCCCTTTGATCGGTGATCTGGACAAAGGAGACCTCCAATAAATGCACCCAAAACTGCAGGTAAGGCCGGATACCCCCTGAAGTCTGCCCATGGTACCCAATATCCTACTATATGCACGTCATCATATACTCTCCTCAGTGCATTTGTCCCACCTAGCTCCTTGTGATCATAGAAAACAAGGGTACCAACCACTAGAATACCCAAAATCCTATAAACATCCTTTGGAGTCACAGTCACCTCACCTGTCGGTAGATGAAAGGTGTTGTGCTCTGAATACCACCTCTCTACTAGCGCACTCAACAATCCCATGTTGACCCGAATCAAAGGCATGGACAACAACGATCCCAATCCGCATACCCCTATCAACACTATATCATCTGGTGTCAGCTCTGGTATCCTATCCCACCCCGCAGAGTGACGCTCCCTAATCTAGAGGTTTTTAAAAACCTCCTATTTTTAGTTATTATAAAGACAATCAATCAACATCATATCAATGATTCAATCTCAATCAAGCAAAATCAATCTGACTCATATATATCTATCTGTGACCCATATCAGTGACACATACTCATCAGACTCATATCAAGTGACCCATATCAAGTGTTCTATCTAGGTGACTCATATCATGCAATCAATACACAATCTATCTATTTGGATATCACATCAATCTGCTCTACCATCAATTACTATTTGTTTTATTTTTTTAAAAGAATGAAAATTTATCAACAATCAAAACATCATCCTATTTGTATTCCAGTCACGAATGCAAATATGTTTTCAATCAGTCATCTACTATTTGTTTTCTATCGCCCAAAGCAAATTTATCAGAAATCCTACCAATCATCTACTCTTTGTTTTTCATACAGGGGAGACAAAGTTATTAGCTATTTACTCTTTGATTTCTATTTTGGAAACAAAGTTATCAATTATTTATCATCTTTTTATCCCTATCAACATGATGATAAGACAATTTCTCTATCTATTGACCAAGGAAGCAATATACATCATCATTCTTTCATCACTTTCATCAAATCACACATTCTGTCTCTTTTTTCCTAGATGCGCTAAAACTCATATGCGCTATTTTGTATCCTAGATGCGTTGTTCTTTGCCCTGAAAGTGCTCAATCATTTCCTCTATGTGTTATTTCCCTAAAAGCGCTAAAACTCTAATCAAAAGTGCCACTCTATTCATTGGATGCGCAACAACCCTTAATGCGCTAAACTATTTCCTAGATGCACTAAAGCACTAATTTTCTTACGGCATCCTATAAGCGCTACTCTTTCTATCGGATGCGCTAAATTGGTTTCTACAACAAACATGCAAAAAACATCCTATAAGCACTAAAACAAACATCGAAAGCACTAAAAATTCCTAAAAGCACTAAAACGGTATGTTTACGCCTAAATCCACGAGAAAAACATGAAAATTTTGATTCATAACGAAAAATTTCAACGCCAAAGTGGTTGGATCTACTCATCGGTGGTCCATATGCAGCTGGTCTCTGGTATAGGGGGGCCGCTCGAATCTATGTCTGTGGTACGGAATCTCCATCTTGCCAAGTCACTATCAGAGCAAAAGGATTTCTAAAAGTCAAAAAGTGCAAATGACTTGTCCTTTTCTCCCTTTTTACCTTTTAAAGGTCAAACAAAAGTGGGTTTTTTTGGCATGTTATTTTCTTTTTATCTTTTATCTCACTTTGACCTTATTTTCAAACTGGGTCGTCCATATACATCATTTTTTGAGAGCTAAATCACTGACATTACATCAAAATCAAAATTTCCTCATCAAATCAACTTTTTCCAAAACTCATATCCTCATCAATGATTTACCTCTCGAGGGAGCATCATTAACACTAACAACATCTCCCAATCGGAAACATATCAGAGTCAAATCAGGGGCATATTTTTCAAAAAAAAGGGGGCAAATTCAAACACAACAAATTTCAAAAGCAGGAATATTTTATTTGAAGCAATGCGTTTTGCACATCACTTCAAAGAGGGGAAAAATGTATATGCATAAAATTGGTCATGTCTGATTAATCTTGGCATTTAATTAAATATTTATTATTTAATCAATTTCTCTAAAGTCTTCTACATATAATTAAATTTAGTCAATTTAATTATATTGTTCATTCATTTTATTCTTCTGTCATAATTAAATAAATCAATTTTATTTAATTATTTCGCATTCATATGTCCACTTGATTAATTAAATAAATACACTTTATTTATTTAATTAATTATCACTTTTTGAATTTAATTAAGTCTTTTTTATTTAATCAAATTTAAATATTTCTTTTCAAATATTTCTTATGATTAATTAAATATCTTATTTAATTAATTTCATTTACATACCATTTCTTAAAAAAATTGATTAAATATCTTTATTTAATTGAATATCTTCCATATATTTTCAAAATCATAATTAAATATTCTATTTAATTATGAAATATTCTATTATTCTTCAAATCTGGAGTAAATATTCTATTTTAAGAAAAAAAAACCTCTGTGTCACCCATAAATGAATAATTGAATTTAATAATTCATTATTTATCTTCTTCAAAATCTTTCCATAATCTCACAAAAAGATGATTTTTTACAATTCATCTTTATCATCTTATCTTACCTCTTTTACAGAAAAGAAAACAAATCTTGCTTTATGTTTTCTTTTGTTTTTCTTCGTTCTCATCCACCTTCAACTGTTCGATCTACCAGGAATTTTCACAGTCGTTGATCATATCAACTAATCAGAAGCTTTCAAAAACCCGATAAATAGCACTGCCAATCCAAGTAATGGGGACAACACACAACAGATGAATTAGAGATTAATTGCATTGTAGCATTATCATTATAGCTTTATTATTCATAGCATCATCGTAATCTTTCATTTTAGCAATCATGTTTAGCATTAGAGCAATCATGTCTTAGCATTACATGCATTTCATATTCAATCTCATTCTCTAGGAAGATTGTTCGTTGAGCCTAGCATACAATTTGAGAGCCAGCTAGAATCAATGAAAATACTAGAGATAGAGGACGATAGGACGACATCGATAACAGGATACTAAGTTTGCATCTCTATTGTTTTAATATTTTTTTTTTATATAATGTCTTATTGGTGTGTTTGATTCATTTGTTTTTTATATATTTAACACGCATAAAATTGATCACACATTATGAAATGATTTTGATTGTGAAATATATAATACAAATGGATTTATTTTTTTCAATTGACTATTGTTGCAATGTGCTAAGTGATGAGTCCAAATAATGGCTCAATTTTTATAGGGTTTATCTTATATTTTTTCTTGTTACCATAGACTTTAGCACCTGGTTATTAACACTCTCTATGTTATTTCCCTAAATTATGAACCTTGGCCATGAACTTATCCTTGTGACTTTTGATGATATTAACCTGCTATGTGATATATTTATGTTAATATTACATGTGATTGATTGAATGTTATTCTAAGGTGATTATGGATACACAATTTTTTTGTGCACGCTAATGTTATTATGCAGGTTTACATCAAGATGCAGATATAAATGAAGATTGTGAAGTGGAAGGAGTTCATGCCAACTGGCTAGTTGCTAAAGAAGTCAAAAAGATGGTCATTAAAGAAGTCAATGGAGGGAAAAATTCCAACTCATGTGGAAGTTGTAACTTACCTTTAAATGATCATGTTTGTTAGTTGAGCTAATCTAGGAGGTGTTATTGTGTTGGATCCTCGTTGAGGCAAGTCTACTTTCACTAAATCTGGCACATGCATAACTTCCTCCCCCTTTTTCATGCTTTCAATAAATGGAATCCTCCTATTTTGTTGGAGTCGACTACCTAGTTAGTTAGTAATTAGTTAGAAGCTTTTCTCCTATAGATAATGGTCAGATGCCCCTTTTCACAAGGTTGGATGTTCAAAGATTGTACTTGCATTTTTTTAGTTTCAAGTAATATAGTCTTATTATTGATATGATGTAATCATGTTTTCAATAAATAAAATGATATTTTGATTTGTTGCATCTGAGTTAGCTTAGGGAAGACTCATTCAAGGGGGGCCACTTGGTGAGAATTCCATCCATTTACTTTAATAGTTATTTTTTTGTTCAGTAACTAGTTGCAGTCTTAGTAGTTGTCTATTCTTGCATCTATTGGAACTATGTTTTGTGACTGTTCCTACAGCCAAGGCAGACAAAATAGTTTCTTGTCCATTTGCTAAGATTTCTATTTTTGTCATCCATTTTTAGTTCAGTTGTTGATGCTTATTTTGGTTGTTGATTTATGCTCAGTACTTATGTTAATTCCTTTTTAGCATTTTATTTTTAGTACTATTTCCTTTCTAGTTATAGGATAATGATGACTACAGTTGAGTCCTAGTGCACATACAGTGCTGACCCATTTCAAGTTCATGTCCCTGGGTTGACAATGAAATGAACTTTCATGATGAGAAAAATAACTACTTAGTGCAGATATCTAATCTCTAAGTTACAGCTTTAAGGGCTTAGTTATTGAACCATTAGAGGAGGCCAACATTTTTGGCACCGTTGTCGGGGATGGTGTCAAAATAGGAAGTTCTTTGGAATCATTTCTAGTTTCTTTCTTTTTTTAGTATCTATGAAGTTTGTTGTTAGCATACCCTTCATTTGAGAAAAGTAATGATTTGTTATTCCTTCACCAATTCTTTATGTGAGTTGGTTGATACTGATTTAATACTTCATGCATAGAGGAAGGAGAAAAGATGCTCATGGGAGTTTCCTTCCTAATGACCCTAATCCCGATAACCAGCTAGTTGAGTTTCAAAATTTGCCAAGAGATGAAGAAGAAGAGGAGGCAAATCCTTTTGCTAATGTATTTCCCAATTTGACCTGTTCTGAAACTTCCTCTTAAGAGCAAGTTGCCCAAAACTTGATTGAGAATCCATTTTCTTTGGAACTCCATCAAGAAAATATGGCTGGTCAAAATCCAAATAGACCTAACCAACCATCTTTTTCATTTCCCATCACACACCAGAATGAAGTTGATAACCTCAAGAACATCCTTGCTTCAATTCTTCCTAAATTCTATGGGCTTGTAATAGAGGACCCTGAGACTTTCTTGTTTGAGTTTGATATCCTCTACAGAAGCTATGACTATACTACTAATGCTCATAGGCTTAAATTGTTTCCTACCACCTTGAAAGAAGCTACATTAAGATGGTTTATGAGCCTAGGTAGGAATACTATGGAGACTTGGGATTATATGAAAACAAAATTTCTTGAGAAGTATACAGAATATTGTAGGGGCAGTGATATGAGAGGAAATGATATCTCAAGATGCGGCAAAAGGAAGATGAAAGTTTGGAAGACTACATTTCAAGGTTCCTATTTTCCCTGTAGAAATCCCCACATCATGCACTCAATGAAGACTCTCAAAAGTTGCTCTTCCTCAAGGGGATCAGTGAAACTTGCATTGATGCTTTGGACTTGATAGGAGGAGGAGATATCACCCAAGCTCCTTGGGATGATATTAAGAAGATATGTCAGAACTACTCCAGGACAGCTCTAAAGAAATGAAGAGGTTACCAATCTTCTATGGGTAAATCCTCCACTAATGGAGTTTCAAGGATGGAAATTACTCATTTGCTAGTAGATTTCAAGTAGGATATAATAAACAATATGGCTACTTAGCTAGACACTCTTCAAGCAAAGAAGAAACAAGAGGAGGCAAAAGCAATGTTGGCATACTATTATCCTCATTACAAGAAAAAGAAGAAGCACTACAGATGCAAAATGGTAACCAACATTGACAACAAGAAAATTCCACTAGAATTCAGGCCAGTTTAGGTTGATGATGATCAGGTTTTCTACGTTGCACAAAGAAGACCATGGGCTCCAAGACAAGGTATGCCACCAAATCCATTATCTTTTAGTGGACCTTATTTCAATTCTTATGCATCTCGTAATCAATGGAAACCCCCATACCCATCCAAATTTGGAGGCTATCCACCTCAACCTTGGAACAATCCTCCAAATACTTGGCCCAATTACAAAAACTCTCCACCTCAATGGCAGAAATTCTAGAAAAAATAGCAACAACCTCAAGGAAACTAGCAACAGACATCTCAATGGAGGGGAGGACAGTAATGGCCAAACCAAGGAACTGGTTGCATGTAGCCACCTTCACAGCTTCAGTAGCCTACCATGATGCCTCCTCCTACTAGTTCAAATTCTAGTACACCTAGACCTACTCAATTACCAACTCGACCCATAGCTAACCCAAATAACAAACCACAACAGTAGTCAGTCTACTCTATAGATCCTAATCAATTTCATGCATATGTTGTGAGTGTGAGTGACATTCATCTGAATTCAGGAACCATTTTATCATCTCCTTCCAATGTTATCATAATGGAGCTTCCTATGGAAGAAGAGGATCATCAGAATCTATTTGATATCCCTGCTCAATCAAGTGTGCCTAGGAATCTTGAACCAGTTCAGCAGTTTGACCAAGACCCACCATTTCCTCAAAGGGTAGAAGTTGTTAAACAAAAGGAAGAGAAGGAAGAAACAACCTTTAATATTCTGGATTAGTTGAAACACATATGTGTCAAGATGCCCTTGTTTCAGGCCATAAAAGATGTCCCCATATATAGTAAGGTAATCAAAGAAGCATGTCTCAAAAATCTAGGGAGGAAAAGGAAGGACCCCACTACCATTCATGTGGTGGGACAGTTGGTAGATATCATGCTTGGGAAAGTCATTGTTCCTAAATATACTAACCCAGGTAGTCCTATAGTTGGAGTCATCATCAATGGAATCCAAGTAAAGAATGCTCTAATAGACTTGGGAGTAGCGATGAATGTGATGACTAAGGATATCCTGTAGTAAATGAGTGGTGTAAATATGAGACCTACTCCAACTGTCCTACAACTTGCTAACAATTCCACTGTCAAACCAGGTGGTATAGTAGAAGACCTTGTTGTTACTCTAGACTCTTGGGAATATCCAACAAGTTTCATGATCCTCTCCCCTAAAGCGACATTAGGAGGGTATCCTATTATTCTAGGTAGGTCGTGGTTAGCTACAACAGATGCTTACATTAGATATCGATCAAGGGACATGACTATTTCTGATGGGAGAAGCACTAAAAAGCTTGTCCTCTATCCTCCTTCTCAACCATCCCATGATATGGACAACCCCATATGGCCACATGTTGGAGAAGAGGCCGAGGAGGTCAATTCAACAACACAACTCATGATGATAGGAAAAATTCCTTTCATGCAGCTTCAGGGAGAAGATGAAATATTATCCCATATAATTCATAACCATTATGAAGTGCATGAAGAATCATCCACTCATGAATCTAGTTTTGCATGTCCATTGCAGACACTTCTACCCACTCCTCCTACACCTAGATTTCCTATAGCAACAGATATTCTTCATATATTGTTACCACATGAACTAAAAATGCCAAGCTTTAGTGAAACAACCATGATTGAATTGACCACACAAGTACAAGTTTCAGAGGGGAAACATTTGAATATTAACAAGAAGTTGAGCCAAGAGTAGTAGTTGTCCCTGACAAACCTCTTGAAGTTGCATCAGCATACATTTTCATGGGATTACCATGACATGAAAGGATTGGATCCCAAGTTTATACTCATAGGATCTACATTAGAGATGATTGGACACCATTAAGGCAACCACAAAGGAGAATCAACCCTACATTGAGGGAGATTGTAAAAGGGGAACTACAGAAGTTATTGGATGCAGGATTTATTTGTACCCTACCTAAGAAAGGCAATGGGTGTCCCCATTGGTAATTGTGCCTAAAAAGGGATGTAAATGGAGATTTTGTGTTGAGTGTAGAGAACTAAACTCTTCCACCAAAAAGGATCATTTTCCCCTTAAATTATAGACCAAGTATTGGATTCACTTGCAAGAAAGCAATATTTTTCTTTCCTAGATGGATTCAGTGGTTATAATCAGATACAGATTGCACCTGAAGATCAAGAGAAGACAAATTATACCTGTCCTTGGGGAACTTATGCCTATTCAGTACTCCCATTTGGTTTAATTAATGCACCTGCAACCTTTCAAAGAGCAATTATTAGTATATTCTCAAATATCTCACATGATTGTATGGAGATCTATATGGATGATTTTACTACTTATGGTACTAATTTTGCAGAAGCATTAGAAAACCTAAGAAAAATTTTGCAGAGATGTGAGGACCACAATCTATCCTTGAATAGTGATAAATTTTTCATGATGATGTAGGAAGGAGTATTCCTTGGCCATTATATCTCTCATCAAGGAATTCAAGTGGACCCAACCAAGATTGAGGTAATTACCAATCTTCCTATTCTTGTCAAGAAAAAAGATGTTAGAAGCTTCCTGGGACATGCAGGATACTATAGGTACTTCATAAAATATTTCAATAACATGGCAACACCACTTTATAATCTTTTAACTAAAGATGTTGAGTTTCAGTGGACAGAGGATTGTGATAAAGCATTCTCTGATTTAAAGACAGCCTTAACCCATGCTCCTATGCTCAAAGGCCCTAATTGGGAACTCCCTTTCCATATTCACATAGATGCATCTGATTATGCTATAGGGGTTATCTTGGGACAAAAGGAGGTAACAATTTAGAATGAAATCTACTTTGTCAGCAAAAACCTACAAGGAGTTGAGTTTAACTACATAGTGATAGAGAAGGAGATGTTGGCAGTCATTTATGCTCTCAACAAGTTCAGGCATTACATAATAGGATATCAGATCTTTGTCCATACAGACCATGAAACCATAAGATACCTTATGAATAATCCATTGATTTTAGGAAGGTTAGCCAGGTGGTTGTTGTTAATGCAGGAATTTGATATCACCATTATAGACAAACTAGGTAAGGAAAATGTTGTGGCAGATTTTCTCTCTAGATTGATTACATCATAGGACACTCAAGTCATTGATGACTCTTTCCCTAATGAAAATTTCTTCTCCATCAATGTGCACACACCTTGGTAGGAAAATATAGCCAATTATCTGGTTACAGGGAGAGTCCCCCCTCATTTCTCTCCAAAAGAGAGAAGGGTTCTTATTGAGAAAAATTTTCCATTCTCATAGATTGTAGGTTGTTTATTCTATACTGGACCAAATCATGTGATAAGGATATGTGTAAGAGAGGATGAAACATATGATATACTACATGCATGTCATATTGAACCCTTTGGAGGGAACTTTGCAGCTAAGAGAATAGCCATGAAGATTCTCAATATAGGATATTACTAGCCACACTTCATAAGGATGCAGGAAAGTACACCAGGAAGTGTGATAGATGTCAAAGGATGGGACAACCAACTAAATCAGATGAGATGCCTCTATACCCTTGAATAGTTATCACACCATTTGATAAATGGGGACTTGATTTTGTAGGTCCAATTGATCCACCATCAAATGGAAAATCTTACATCTTGGTTTGCATGACTATGTGACTAAGTGGGTTGAGGTCAAAGCCATGAAACATGCCAGAGACAATAAAGTTTTAGAATTCCTCTATGAAGAAATATTCACACGCTATGGAGTTCCTAGAGAGATAGTCACAGATCAAGGGGCTCAATTTACATCAACTCTTGTCACAACATTGGTCAATGAATATAATGTAAGGCATAGGAAATCTACCCTCTATCATCATCAATCCAATGGCCAGTCTGAGGTAACAAATACGAAAATAGAGGCTATTTTGACCAAAATAGTGGCTATTTACAAAAAATATTAGGCAAATAGATTGCCAAAAGTTGTCTGGGCTTATAGAACCACTTGGAAAACAATCACTAGTTTTACTCCTTTTGAATTAGTGTATGGAAAAACAACCATGATGCCTATAGAGTTTGAACATAAAACTCTTAGGACAGTACTAGACCTTGGGATGGACATGTCTAAGGCACATAAGGGAAAGATCATGCAATTGAATGCCTTGGATGAGATGAGAAAATTAGTTCTCCATCATGTTGAGATAGTGCAAAACCAAAGAGTCAGATAGTATGACAAATACATCAAGGAAAAGAAGTTCTAGCTAGGTGACTGGGCACTTCTTTATGATTCCAGGTATAAAGACAATGCAGGCGAACTGCAAACCAGGTGGTTGGGACCATATGAAGTTGCAGAGGTCTTCTCCAATGGTGTTCAACTCACAACCATTGATCCTGTCAGATTCAAGCTCATGGTCAACAGTCACCGTCTCAGGTTATACCATAAACCGGCTTCCAAACACAAATTCATTCAACACCAGACCTCTGAAGTTCTTGTAGCCGAAGGAAGCGAACCTAGTGTCCATCCTTCTGATTAGTCAAGGTATGCATGCAATCATAATAAAGATTTCCAATTTTGATGGGAATCAATTTCTCCATCAATAAATCTATCTGCCCATCCATCTCCATCCTTTCTCTCTCTTCCATAACTCCACCATCACTTCACTCCATCATCATTTTATTTAATAAGCTCAACTGTACTTTTAAAGTAGCTTGTACTTCCTTCCACATTCTTTGCAAACAACACTCCAAATTTTTCAGGTACGTGTGTAACAACTTCATGTATCTTAATTATCTTAAATGCATTTCCTTAATTACTGTACATTAATATTGATATTTCACATAACACATTTGTACTCTACCCTGTCACATCATAATTACATCCCAACCTGTGTGGACACATGCTTTAATTTAGGTTGGGGGGGAATGTGAACTCACATCTCCACGTGTCATACATGTCATTCATGGGCCAGCATGGAAGCAAATTTGAAATAATATAGTTGAAATGATGGCTTGCATGTATGATATGACACTTGTCACTGCCATTTTCTTTGATGATGTCCCTCCTTTATGTCTTCCTTGTTGCCTTAGTCATAGTCATAATGTCACCAAAAAGGTAAATTGAAGAGTCATACGACATTGGCGTTAGCACTAGAGAAGAGTTGCAGGAAGCAAAATGAAATTAGGTTTTTAGAAGGAGGATTGCAAGAAAGAAGATTTTGTAGAGGTGTTTGCTAGATTGTGAGTAGAAGCAATGGGAGGCCATCTAATTAGAAATGAACCTATAGTTCATCAAGTGATACTGCAAGATGCACTCTCTTTGGCTGAATTCAGAAATTGTGGATGATTAGACTACTTTCTAAAACTAGATAGTTTCAATGAGGACGTTGCTCTGGAATTTGCACAAACACTCTCTGATGGTAAGGCAATGGTGAAAGGGCTAGAATTTATAATCACTGAAGAGGGGATTGTTGAAGTAACAGGTTTTCCTATTGAAGGAGAACCCTACCCTGTTTCTAAGGATGCTAGATCGACTAGGGTAGAATTCACCAAGCCTAGTGATCCTCCACTCGTGGTATATGAACAAGGAACAAGGAGAACTTCTTTGCTAGAAAAATGGAAACAAGTTGTCTACATTATCAACTATATTACTTGCAAGGGTCGCCAATCATGCCTTCATTCTATACATTTCAAGCTTCCAAACCACATGAGACATTCCAGGAGGATGAATGTGCCAAATGTGTTATACAACCTTCTTGCAATCATGGCAACTGAAACGCAAAAAGGTAGGGAAAACTCTATTTCCCATCGTTGCTTGATTAAATTGTTAGTAGAAAAATCTTTGCAAGAAGTGTCTGGTATGTCATGGGAAGAATTTTTGAGCATTGATCAGTTTAAATTGGAAAATATGGGTCCTAAAGGTTATCCCCAAGCTCATAGGGTTAGAATGGGTTAGAGGTTTACTAAAACCACTCCTAGAGCTTCAAATTCTAGCACAAACCCTCCTACAGCAGAATCAACACTAGAAATTGGCTCCTCTGAATTAGAGTATTCGAATGAAGAAAGTTCATCCTTTAACCCTAATGTCAATGTTCTCCCTAAAACTCCAGTTTGTACTAGGGCTGCCATTCGAAAAGAGGAAGCACAAATGAGAGAGGTGGAAATTAGAAAAGGGAAGGAGAAGAAGCAAAAACTAGAAAAAGTAAAACCTAGCCCTAGGAAACGGAAAGTTGATGACACTTGTCATCCTGCAACCATTGAGAAACATAAAATCCCTCCAAAGAAATCAAAACCAGCTATGCCAACTATTGATATGCCTCGAAAAAGGAGCCCTAGACTCATAAGGACACCTAGGAAGGAGACAAAAGCTCCTAAGGGGTAGGTAAATATAGAGTGGAAGAAGATTTTGAGGAACAAGCAAACATAGGATTAGCAGAACTTGTTGTTGTAGAGAAAGATGAAAATCAAGAACCACTGCCACCAGAGCAAGATGAACAACAAGAACCACTACAACTGAAGCAATTTGAACATGAGTCGGTGCAAGGAAAGATCCTAGTAGGGAAACATAAACCTCCTACCTTTTCATGGGCATCAGTAGCCTTGGACTTATGGAATGAAATGAAGAAGAAAGAGGAAGAATGGAATAAAGAAAGACTCAAGCTACAGGGAGAAGTTAATAAGAAAAAATGTAGAAATTGAGGAAAAGAATGCAAAGATTATTGCATTGAAGGATAAGGTGAATAATGTGGTGGCTCTAGTACCACAAATGATGGCATGCAAAACTCCCCCACAGGTATATGCACTGCATTTAAAGGAGTGTTATCTTTCTTTCAAGCTGTCAAGGGTCATTTTTGGTTTAAGCCCTTCCATTGAAACACCACGGGAATTTTTCCAAGCCTATCAATCCTCTCCTCTTGAGGTTAAAAATTTGATGTGTGAATTGTACTTGCATAATTATGTTGTTCCTGATGACCATGATTGGAATCTATTGTTATAGATTGGGGATATTCAATTGAGGGCATTCATATCATGGATTCAAAATGAAATAAGTCGAGGGTAACAATTTAAAATATATAGAGAAAGAGAACTCCATACTCCCTTGTCTCTAAGAGCTGAATCTAGTAACCCTTCAGACATTTACTACACCTAGCACAAAATTATTTATAATTTGGAGTACAAAAATAGGATCATGCTTGTTAGGGAGGAAGCATACCAAGAATATGAATAGATAGTTGCTACTACAGGAAAAACAGTATTGGGGTATATATCACAGAGATGGAATGATCTTCTAGATCAGTTGAAACAAGTTGAACCCCATTCCCTGCATAATTACTATGCAACTTACAAAAGAAGCATTAGGTACATGCATCTTGGGAGGATGAAGCAACACTATTGGCTTCCATTGATATTTCAGCCACCCATGCTGTTGTGGCCAGTACCAGATTACATAAACTATCAATATGATATAGATACAGAGACGCCAAGGTGGGGCAGATTGGAAAACAAGCAGGGGTTTCTATTGGGATCCAAATTTAGATACTACAGATACTGATCGAGGACAGGCAAAAATTGGTGACTTCAAAGCTTTGACAAGGCAAAGGAATAGAGTTCCCTCTACTAGAGGACCAACAAATCATTAGGTTGGGGGCAGACAATGAGTCCAAATAATGGCTCAATTTTGATAGGGTTTATCATATATTTGTTGTTGTTACCATAGACTTTAGCACCTAGTTATTGACACTATGTTATTTCCCTAAAATTATGAACCTTGGGCATGAACTTATCCTTGTGACTTTTGATAATATTAACCTGCTATGTGATATATTTATGTTAATCTTACATGTGATTGAATGAATGTTATTCTAAGGTGGTTATGGATACACAATTGTCTTGTGCACGCTAATGTTATTATGCAAGTTTACATCAAGATGCAGATATAAATGAATATTGTGAGGTGGAAGGAGTTTATGCCAGCTAGTCGATTCCTAAAGAAGTCAAAAAGATGGTCATTAAAGAAGTCAATGGAGGGAAAAATTCCAATGGTGGGAAACTCCCATCTCATGTGGAAGTTGTAACTTACCTTTAAATGATCATGTCTGTTAGTTGAGCAAATCTAGGAGGTGTTGTTGTGCTAGATCCTCATTGAGGGAAGTTTGCTTTGACTAAATCTGGCACATGCATAACTTCCTCCCCCTTTTTCATGCTTTCAATAAATGGTGTCCTCCTATTCTATTGGAGTCGACTACCTAGTTAGTTAGGAATTAGTTAGAATATTTTCTCTTATAAATAATGGTCAGATGCCCCTTTTCACAGGGTTGGATGTTCGGAGATTGTACTTGCATTTTTAGTTTCAAGTAATACAGTCTTATTACTGATATGATGTAATCATGTTTTCAATAAATAAAATGATATTTTGATTTGTTTCATCTAAGTTAGCTTAGGGAAGACTCATTCAAGGGGGGCCACTTGGTGAGAATTCCATCTATTTACTTTAATAGTTACTTTTTCATTTAGTAATTAGTTACAGTCTTAGCAGTTGTTTATTCCTACAGCCATTGGAACTCTATTTTGTGACTGTTCCTATAGCCAAGGTAGACAGAGTAGTTTCTTGTCTATTTGCTGAGATTTCTATTTTTGTCATCCATTTTCAGTTCAGTTGTTGATGCTCAGTTTGGTTGTTGATTTATGCTTAGTACTTATTTTAATTCATTTTTAGCATTTTATTTTTCAGTACTATTTCCTTTCTAGTTATAGGTTAAGGATGACTATAGTTGAGTCCTAGTGCACATACAGTGCTGACCCATTTCAAGTTCTTGTCCGTAGGTTGAAAGTGAAATGAACCTTCATGATGAGCAAGATAACTACTTAGTGCAAATATCTAATCTCTAAGTTACAACTTTAAGGGCTTAATTATTGAACCATTAGAGGAGGCCAACACTAAGTTGGATGCAAGAATAGAATCAAGCCTCCGGAAGAGAGGATAAGTATCACTCAGGAGAACTTGGTCTTGTAACCTTTTCATAATATTTAAAAAGAGCTTTCACACACACACTTCTATTTTGGTCGAGTTGGGATAATAACTTGCGAAATAGTAAGTTACCTTTATTCTTGCTTGGGGTTTTTTTTTTGTCGTTCTTGTCTTAGGGGTTAAAAGTGTTGAGTCTCTATATGATGTGTGAGAACTTTTTTATGTGTTTATATTTAATTGATGGGATATATACATAATATGTATACATGTATGTGTCAATGATAAACTCATACACATGAGTAAATACATGCATGAGTATACGTAGATAGACGTATCTAGGCATGCTCATGGATGGATTACCCATATGTGTATGTATTGATGAAAAGGAAACGTCCATACTATTAGTTTTTATGATCAAATGTAAAGCACATAAAATTAATTCAAAATCAACACAATAACACAACAGATACCTTGGGAAAACCCTCCACTTGAGGGAGAAAAACCCAGCAACAATATATCACTTATATATTGAATGTCACAAAGAATATCTCCTTTACAAAGGGCTGGTAAGAAGGACAATTAGAATCACCACAATCAGATGCAAACATAGTAACAAGGTGATGCAATCTGCTAATAATAAACTCATCCTTCTACAAAATCTTGAACTTCTCTTGATGACAAACTTGCACTTATATGAATCAAACTTGTGATGAATATGGAATGAATGAATATCAATCAATGAAATGCCATTGAACATATATACAAGATGAAGAGGAGGACGTGACCCTTCAAGACATCATGTCGGCCTTCATAGAAGAATGTGTCCCTTCATTAAATCACGACCACGATATTCAAGAGGTCGGCCTCACCAAGTATTGTGTCTCTTCAAGAATTCAAGTCTCTTTAATAATTAATTATCTTTTAATATAAAAGACGTGCCTCTTCATAATAAATATCTATCTCTATAAATTAAATAGCCAACGGCTATCATTTAATTTATTCAATAGTGTAAAGGAGATCAGGCTGGAAGTGACACCCGATGTTGCACAATAACATCAACACTCCCTCTCAGCTAGGGAGGATACTTCCAGCCGCATAAGACATATCACCTCATCATGATGTCGACCACAATGACTACTCCCATATGTGGAAAGGAAATATATCACCTCATCATGATATCAACTATCATGGCTACACCCATGTATGGTATGTACAAGTGCTCATCACTTAATGTGATGTTGTCACCTCATCGTGACGTTCACGATGGCTCTCCTAGAGGGTGAAAACACAAGTACAAGAAAATCATCACAGACTCTCTCACATGATGTTGTCATGGAGTCACACACATGGAATCCACCATGGCTCTCCTAGAGGGTGGAAACAAGGGATTTCAACTCAAATCTCTCTCAAAGAGAAATACATTAACAAGGGCTTGCACCTCAAATCTCTCTCAAAGAGAAATGCATTAACAAGGGCTTGCACCTCAAATCTCTCTCAAAGAGAAATGCATTAAAGAGGATCATTAATACTGAGACTCCTTCTCAACTAGGGCTTCATTCTCCACCATACCAAGATTGTCTCGAAAGTACACAAACTTTATCCTAGAGAGAGGCTTGGTGAGAATGTTTGTCATCTTCTCATCAGTGCTAATATACCTCAACTAAATTGCTTTCCTCAATACCATATCTCTAATATAGTGGTATTTGATCTCAACATGTTTAGTTTTTTCATGAAACACAGGATTGACATAAAGCTTCACATAGCTTTGCTTATCACAATGAATGACAATTGGCTCCATTGATTGTCCAACTAATCCTGCAAGGAGCTTCCAAAGCTACACTGCTTCTCAAGCTGCCACACAAGCTGCAATATACTTGGCCTCTATTGTACTCAGTCCCATAGAAGATTGCTTCCTGCTACACCAGGATATCATCGCAGATCCCAAATTGAAACAACATCCAAAGGTGCTCTTTCGATCAGTAACACATCCTGCCCAATCAAAATTAGTATAACTATGCAGCTTCAAGTCCACACCTAAAGAATACCTCAAGCCATATCCAATTATGCCACGCAAGTATCTTAGGATATGCTTCGCTACAACTAGATGTATTTTCCTTGCTTCACACATGAATTGACTGAGTGCACTCACTGCATAGCAAATATTCAGTCTAGTATTGACTAGATACATCAACGATCCAATCAACTGCCTGTACATCATGGAATCCACCAGATCTGAACTAGTTGCAGCCTCTTTCAACTTATGCAAGTTGGTCTCCATAGGCGTAGACATGGATTTGCAATCCATCATACCAAATCTCTTTAGAATATCAATAGTATACTTCCCTTGACTTAGAATCATCTCATCTGGCTTCTTCCATACTTCTAATCCAAGGAAGTAATGCATGAGAACAAGATCCTTCATTTCAAATTCAGAAGCTAACTCCTTCTTTCGTTTGATAATGAGGTGATCTTCTCCAGTAAGAATCAAATCATCAACATACAAAACCAAGATTAATGCTTTGCCATCAATTACCTTGAAGTAGAGGTTTGAATCAGCATCATTCTTGGAGAAACCCAAGCTCATCAGGTAACGATCAATCCTTTTGTACCAAGCACGAGGATCCTGCTTAAGACCATAAAAAGCCTTCTTCTGCCTGCAAACATGAGACTCCTTCCCATGTACCTCAAAGCCATCAGGTTGCTCGATATATACCTCTTCCTCAATTACACCATTCAAAAATGATGTCTTCACATCCATCTAGTGAATCTTCCATCCTTTAGTTGTAGCAATAGCAATGATGGTCCTAACTAAAGTATAGTGAGCAACTGGAGAAAAGGTTTCCTTATAGTCAACTCCCTCTTTCTATGAGAATCCTCTAGCCACAAACCTAGCCTTGTACTTCTCAATGCTCCCATCAACCGCATGCTTGATCTTGAAGAGCCATTTAGAAGATACCACAGATTTTCCTTCGAGTCTAGGTACGATGTACCAAACATCATTCTTGAGAATGGATTGATACTCTTCAAACATAACATCTCTCCAAACCTGCTAACTAGTGGCTTCCTCAACACTGGAAGGCTCAAATTCAATGATTTTACTCATCAATGCAACATAGCTAGAAAACTTATGAGGTCTCTTGCTTTCTCTAAATGTTCCTCTTGGAATTATAAACCTTTCTACCTCCTGCATTGTTTGCTTGGCCCAAAGAGGTCTTTTTCTAACAATCACAATATTTGTAGGCCCATCAGTAGGTTCCAAGGGCTCAACTAGATCATCATCTTCTTTGTGTTCAGTAGCCTCCCTTTGAATCTCAGGAGTATGGTCAACTTCCATATCCTGAGGAGACTCTTCATTATCTATCTCTATGTGAGTGCCCTTGGATCTCCTAAATACAACATCCTCTTCAAATGTAACATCCCTACTGATCTCAATCAACTTCTAACTTGGAATGTAAATTTTGTAGGCTTTTGATGTCTCACTATAGCCCACAAATATTCCCTTCTTTCCAGAAGGTTCCAACTTTGTCCTTTTATCTTTTAGTACATGAACATACACTAGACAACCAAAGATCCTCAAGTGACTCACTTTCGGCTTCACCCCTGTGAATTCTTCTTTAGGAGTCATGTTCTCCAAAATGCGGTGAGGACTTCTATTCTAAACATAGACAGTTGTCCTAGATGCTTCCACCCAAAGGAAGGTTTGCAAATCTTGGTCATGAACCATGGCTTTGGCTGCTTCCACAATAGATCTATTCTTCCTTTCAACAACACCATTATATTGAGGATTGTAAGGGACACAAAACTCCCTCCTAGTCCTTGGTTCAATGCGAAAGTTACAAAAGTTTCCAGAAATGTACTCTCCTCTATTGTCGGATCTCAGGACTTTGATCTTCTTCCCATTCTCTACCTGAGCCTTGAATTCTTTTAACCTCTCTAACACTTCCTTAAATTCTTTAGATTTCAAGAAATAAATCCAAGTCTTTCCAATATATAGCCTCTGCAAGTGCCTTCATGCTCATGGTTGAGTTACAAAAGTCCTAAAACCATCTTCTCCATGGTAGGTAGTGCTCAAAAGTGAAGGTGAGCCAATCTTCTATGCCAAAGTTCACATGAACTTGATGAATCATGCAATAGAGCCTAAAGTGGGCAGGTGCAAAGTTTGTAGAGGCTCTCATGACGAACTCCAATCACCCGAGCAATCTTGATATTAGATTTCTTCGTCCATGCAAGATCTCTTCCTTCTGAAAATGCAAGTTGGTACCCCTTGTCCTCCAAGGCTGAAATAGAGACAAGGTTTCTCTTGATACCCATAACAAATAGAACATCACTCAGTTGCAAGGAAATACTAGAATTCAAGTGAAGAGAGGAGGTCCCAACTCCTTTCATAGAATAACTAGCATCATCTCCAATAATGACTTGTTCACTAGAATCTCTCTCCACCAAATTAGTTAGGTGCTCTCTAAATCCGATAATATGGCAGCAAGCACCACTATCAATCAGCCAAGTATTGTTGTCAGTAGGCATACTACTTGAAAGAGCTGAATAGAATAGGAAACCACTTGAATCCTTCTGCGAAGAGATCTCATCAACATCAGTAATGGAAGCCTATTGCTTAGGCCTGGATGGACAATCCTTTGCATAGTGACCATACTTTTCACATCTAAAGCATTGAACACGATATAGATCCTTCTTCTTCTTGAATGCAAGAGCACCATCAGATCCCTTATCTCTATTCCTCTTGAAATATCCTTTCTTTCCACCTTTCCCTTTCTTCTTCGAAGATTGAGTGGCAAGAACATGAATGTCTTCATTAGTATAGCTTTGACCAATACCTCTCGCAGCCAACCTAGACTCTTCTTGAATACAATCCGCCCTCAAATGATCAAACTTGGGAAGTTTCGATCTCGCATTGATTCCTTGAATGTAAGAGTCCCAAGATGAAGGAAGACCATTAAGGGCTAGCATGGTCAAATCCTTGTCATCAACAATATGACAAATAGTAGAGAGTTGATCTCTCAACTTGAAAATCTTCATGAAGTAAGCAATGACAGATTCTCCTTGCACCATCTTGACATGATGAAGTTGTTGCTTTAATGCAAGAGCACGACTTGTGTTGTTGATCTCATACATCTCCTCCAAATTCTTAAGCATCTCTCTTTCCATCTTCAACTTGGATATGATTAGAAAAATACAATCCTTCACATAATCAATTAACATCTTCTTCGCCTTAGTATCTTTCTTCTTCCATTGAACCTTCTCTTCCTCATCAGTAGGCTCAGGAACTTTTCTCTCCACGAAATCAGCTAATTCATTTTCCTCCAAGGTGAGCATAACTCTGAATCTCCAAGATGTGAAATTAGTTGCTCCCTCAAGTCTATCCTCAATCTTGAGTCCATTTACCATATTGATGAATAGACAAATGTGATCAAAGATGAGAAAGAGAATGAAGAGTATCGCTACTTGACTAAATCTGATCAAGATCTTCCTTATACCCACTCTAATACCATGTTAGTTTTTATGATCAGATGTAAAACATAGAAAATTAATTCAAAATCAACACAATAACACAATAGATACCTTGGGAAAACCCTCCACTTGAGGGAGAAAAACCCAGCAACAATATATCACTTATATATTGAATGTCACAAAGAATATCTCCTTTACAAAGGGCTGATAAGAAGGCCAATTAGAAGCACCACAGTCAGATGAAAACACAGTAGCAAGGTGATGCAATCTGCTGATAATAAACTCAACCTTTTATAGAATCTCGAACTTCTCTTGATGACTAACTCGCACTTATATGAATCAAACTTGTGATGAATATGGAATGAATGAATATCAATCAATGAAATACCATCGAACATATATACAAGATGAAGAGGAGGACATGGCCCTTCAAGACATCATGTCGGCCTTCATAGAAGAATGTGTCCCTTCATTAAATTGCGTCCACAATATGCAAGAGGTCGGCATCCCCAAGAATTGTGTCTCTTCATGAATTCAAGTCTCTTTAATAATTAATTATTTTTTAATATAAAAGACATGCCTCTTCATAATAAATCGCTATCTCTATAAATTAAATAGCCAACGGCTATAATTTAATTTATTCAATAGTGTAAAGGAGATCGGGCTGGAAGTGACACTCGATGATGCACAATAACATCAACACATACTAGTAGATTAATATATATATATGTATGTATATATATATATATATATATATATATATGTATATGTATATGCATATGTATATATGTATATATGTATATGTATATATATGTATATGTATATATATATATATATATGTATATGTATATATATGTATGTATATGATGCATCAATATGTGAAATATGAGAATATGTGTATGTGTATTTGTATATCGAACAATGCATTCTATAAACTTATAAGTTGAGATATATATATATATATTATGTTATGTATATATATATTAAATATATATATGTTAATGATATCAAATAGTGCAAAAATATTATAAAGCACATAACTTATATTGAAAAACATATACTATATATATAATGCGCAGTATATACATATAGTATACAGGGCTGATATTTAAGGGAATTGTGCACCAATATGGGCAGTGCATAAACATTAAACATTGTGGCAAGTATTTAAATGCTAAGTGATATGAAACATTAGTAGCACATGGTATCCAAAGCAAAACCATTGTGTGAGATAATCTGCCAAAGACTAAGTAAAAAATGTGAAGGTAAAGTGAATACTCATGCACAAGAAACTTTGACTTGGTCATAAGCAAATAGCAACTAAAGGAATAGGGGCCCGTGATGTTTTGGTGGCTCCAATATATGAAATTATAAGCCTGATAGAAGTCTAAACTACAATATGAATTCCAGTTTATAAAGCAAATAAAAATATGAGAATTGGTCAAATAGGAAGCTGGTCAAAATGAGTCGACATATAGAAGACATTAACCTTGCATTTTTTATTGTTATTCTTGCTATCCATTTGAATAAGTGACTCACTCTCCATGATAAAATCTAGCTGTGCATGTGTGTTTCTATGCAATGATTTTAGCTGCCACCTTTTCTTTTTCTTGCTGAGTCGAACCTTTTGGATTGAGAAGTGTCATCTTTGATAGCTTGTTTCTAGCTTGCAATTACTCACTTTGGTGTATAAATAGAGGTGATTTATCCCTCATTCAGGACGCATTATGCACTCTTGATGCTTATTTTTTGAGTTGTTATTCTAATTTTTTGAGGTGAGAGTTGAGAGAGATTATTGAGAGTTTGCGAGAGGTCTTTGAGAGTTAGTTTTGGTCAGTGGAAGAAAGATAGTTGAGAATTACTTTATGATTTTGGAAAGGCTAAGCTAGGAATCCAATTTGACCATTTGGAACTTTGCATAAATAGGCATGTTGATTTCTACTCTTTTATACTTTATATGTATTCGAAAAGATTGTGTGAAATTGTTTGCCTTATTTAGGAAATTTATTTAGTTGCTTATTATGGAAAGCTTATTCTCTTCTTTATGTGAAAGTGAAAGAATCTTGATAGTCTAGGGATCTTTATTCTTTGAGTGTATGTATTTATTTCATATTAAATTGTGCGAACCCTTTTTCCTAGAACCTACAAAACAACATGAATAAACGAGTTAGACAAGGAATTACAAGCTAAAAGAAGGATTCCCCATGAAATCCATTTAGAAATCAAACTATGAATGAAAATAATGAATAACACAATGCAAATGACAAAAACAAGATAAAATCCTAATTAGATGTGCAAACTCTCAATCCCATGGGGGAATTGGTGCCAATTTGATGTGAAAATTGGCCCTTTCCCAATCCCTAAGATGCAAGTTTTGTTGATTGATGATGAAGAGTGATCCACTTTGATGAAAAATGAGAACTCCAAGCCAAATCTGCAAAAATCCTAGCTAAGAATTCAAGTGATGGATGAGAATGGGTAAGTATCTTAGCATGGTAACTTTGCAATATTTGTGGATGATCAAATGAAGATATGAGCCTTTCATTTATAGGATTTCAAGATGGATGAAAGTCAAAATTTGAGCAATGTGGGATTAACTTTCATCCAATGATATGGTGCCATTTGTCAAGCTATGAATGGAGGATGGTTGTGCAAGATTTGGGGTTTGTGCCAATAAATGCCAATATTTGAAATTCAAATTTATTGAAATGACATGTAAGAGGGAAGGGAAAATGCAATAAATGTCACTTGGCTCAAGGCAAGGACATGTAAGATGAATTTATTGCCTTGTTGGATGTACATGTTGACTTGAAATTTTTGAATTCAAATTGAGAGAATATTCCAAAAGATGCCATGTGAGGGAAAATAGGGATTTAATAAATGAATTAAATCTATTTTCATGTGCAACTTGCATTATCTAGAGGATGTGACATGAGATTAGATTAAATTAATCAAGGGTTAATTAATTTAACAGAAGGTTAGATGATGTGATTTATTTGACTTAGATTTATGGGTTTATTTAAATAAAATAAGAGGGAATATGATAAGAGGCTAATTAAATAAATATTTTGATTTATTTAATTAAAAGGGATGATGTTAGATTAAATCAAATAAGGTTTTAATTTATTTAATTTAATGGATAAACTTTAGATATTTAATCAAATAAATTGATTATTTAATTAAATAGGGATAATTAAACTAGATGGGTTGATTTAATTAACAAAAGGAATTGACTTAATCAAATAAAATGATTTATTTAATTAAGAGACGAATATTGATGAATTTAATTAGATAGGGGAATTTGATTAAATGGTTAGACCGAGGGATGATTCGTGAATAAATGATGTTAGTGAGTCAAGATCGAATGCATGATGTCAATCAATATATTTTACGTGTCTACATAAATAATGGGTGTTTATAGAGGGTTTAAATACTATATTATGAATAGAGCTTATATAGTTGGTGCTTAGTTTAAGTTGATTTTTAGATTTACTTTGATTTACATAGTAGATGTGTCTTAGTTAACATAGAGGTTATAGGTTATTCCTGGGGTTAAGGTTACTCTATGGAGTAAGGGAATATCTTATGCATAGGTTTTTGAATGGTCAATACAAATCGAGCTAGGAAGGTGGGTGAAGTATATGACGTCCACTCTAAATTTAGGGTGACGAATACTTTGGCCAAAGTAGTGTAAGTTGCCATTGTTTACACTGTGATCCAAGTTTACATACTAGGCAAGGATTATCATATGTGTAAGTTGTATCCACTGTGTGACAGATCTAGATATGTAGGACAACAAACCAAGCTCAAGAAAGGTCAATTTTATTATGAGGTTACCAAACCAATCTCTTCATCGAAGGGTAGGGCCATCTTACAAGTTTGGTAGATGTATGGGAAACCATAGTTAGTCCAAGGTTGGCGAAAAAGCACTTGAGTGATGCTTCTCCTCATTAGTAGGTGACCAATATTTGATAGAGGAAACCTAGACCATTTATATTTATATATATATCCAGTAAGCTCAATGGAGCCTTGTATGTTTATTTTGTATCTATTTCTATGCAAAGTTTGTAAAAGGGAAATGTTATCATGTTATTTTGTATTATGAAATAAATACATTGGGAAGTTGTAATATTTTGATTTAATGGAATGGGAAAGTTTGGAAAGATATTTATATCAAATATGCATGCTATATTTATATTTGAAAAGAAAAAAATTATTGCTCATATTGGTTAGATGCTTATTTACTCGAGGTTAAAACATAGGAAATTTATTATGTAGAACAATGGGCCTGTTACAATTGTCCACCACTAGAACCACTATACATAATGAAGGTCAGATCAACAAATAAAATATCTATATATGTGTGAATTCGCACCCCTTACGCAAATTCCCCTTTTACACTTCCTTACCTTAGAAAACCAAATCCAAAAGCAAAATTCCATGTCATACCACTGCCTTCGTTCCACTTGGCATCTATTTTCTGCTTCAATAGAAGAATAACTATTGGGGATGTCCACACGATGTGCAGACATCCCTAACAGATTCCTACATCTAAAGCTAGCAGAGGCATTACACTTCCTACTGGGGTTAGTTTGTAACACCCCTCTTCAACCAACCAACCCAAATATGGTTGTTTTTCTCTTCCCACCTTCAAAAACACTCTTAATTCCTTCATTTCATCCTCTAGAAATCTTTCTTCACAATCTTCTAAGCATTCTCTTAGCATCCATCACTCTCAAGCAACACTTTGGCACTCCATAGAAGCATCAACAACACTCCATCAACTTCGTAGAGCAAGTGTGGAACAACACCATTGCAGCAAGGGCTTGAGTCCTCTCTTTTTCTTCTCCATTAGCTAGTGAGCTCTTGGTGGAGGTGGTAAGCATTTTCATTCCACTCCTCTATGATTTGGTTGAGTAGCACATTACTATTTTGTAGTGTTTATTGTGTTTTTTACTTTCATTCTTCCTTTATCATATTTTTCTCTATAGTTGCTATCTTGGTTGTCTATGGAGGTGGAAACACCAAAAATGGGGTCTAACTGAGGTAGGCCCCTATACATCCCCCCAACAATTTTTCTCCCTCTTATGTGTAGGTGGACGTGTATTTGGAGCTAGCTGGGGAACAGGCTCTTTTGTGAGATCATCTTTGTCACCCTAGCCTTAATATACTTGCTTTATCACATTCATTTGTATATCTCTTACTTCATAGTCTTATTTTGTTCCCTTTTAAACCATTAGCTAGGTTGTCAACTCATTTTTTGGAAATTCCTACAGTACTTTCGGTCCTTTGGTCGTACAGATGCTAGTGCACTACTCTATCATCCCAGAACTGTGCTTTCATCCTTAAGTAGAGAGCTAACCAAGGCACAGTGTTGAACCCAAAAACTAGCTCGCCTAGCCCCAAAATTGATATCAGGTCTGCAGAGTGAATGAAGGACCTTATAGTCCCCATCATTTATGTCCCTTGTTTCAAAACATCCCTTTAGAGTGAGGTAAGTTAGGGTAAACTTTCGCTCTTGGCTCTTTGTGACTTGGGGCCTTGAACGTGGTTGGTCCCCCTCTCTTACATTTTTGGTGAACCTGACACAAACCATTTTGGTTCCATTTTGTGATACTGAAAGCTCCTTTCCTCATATTTTAGGAGTGTTGTAGGTGTGAGTGTTGTTAGGCTTTCACCTTACAACCCAACCTGCTACCCCTAGTAGGTGTAGTTGGAAGGTTCTAAAAGTGTTGCCTAATGAAACCTTAATTGGGTCACTGTCCTTGCAACCTTTGGGGTCTTGAGAGAGTATTGTTCATTGCATGTGATGGCCTCTTTTCTACATCAACCTATCCCCTCTATGCAGCCTGTGAGCAGTGGTACTAGTATAACCTTCACTTCATAGGACCTACTAATGGGTTTTAATAGGGAACCATCTCCTCTTTACATCCCTGCGCGAATCAACGAAAACATCGTAGTAGGTGTTCTCGTTCATCCAATGTCTCAAGTAAACATCATAACTAAGGAGATCATGCTAATTAAATTTTTGCACAAAGATGGGTACGATGCACCTATGAGCACCATCTACATGCGTGACAGACTTTTTGTGCCCCCTTTGGGTAGTATTGTCTAGTTGGTTTTGGTTGGACCTAAATCCACAAGCTTATGTTTGACATTATCCCTAGGTTTGAACTCTTTAGAGTGAAGCTAGGTATCCCTCGGTTAGTAGTTATGAATGTGGTGCCTTCAGTCGTGCATAAATGTTTAAAATTTATCTATGAGGGTTTCATGCATGTGATTCATGTCACCAGTTGCTCGTGGTAGCTACTCCTTGGATTACTCTTGGCTTGTGCTCATTGGTCCTCTCCTACCTAGGATGGACCTCCTACATCGAATATATTAGAATTATAAGAAAGGGTTCCTAAGGCCGAAAGTGAGATACCATCCATCACCTTATGTTGTTTCACATAGGGCTTGCTTAAAAGCTAATAGTGATGTTGCCAATGCACGTAGAAGGGAAGAAGAGAAGCAGTCTCGAGATCCTCCTTCTTCCTCTTCCGTTGTTCAGCCCGACACTTCCTCTTGCCCCGCTGAGGCACCGTCAAATTATATTTCGCATTTGCAAGAGAATCCTATGGTGCTCACTTGGAAAAATCCCAAGCGTCCCGCATTTGAGCTTCATATTTTTCACACAAAGCCTAGGCCCATTTGATATAATAGGATGAAAGGTCCCTGTGGGGAATCCTCTGTCTCGACCTCCACAACCTCCTACTGCTCTTGCTCCCAAAGTAGTAAATAGGAAGAGGCCCACTGTTGAGGCACTTGAGTCGACTCCCCTTGTTGTTTCTCAACCTATTCCTCGTGCTCTCGTTTAGGAGTCTATTCCTCCACCAGAAATGGCTATAGTGGACACTCCATGGCCAAGCCAGAGCCTTCTGTTCCTTTGTAGCCTCCGGCCTCTGATTCAAAGAGTCACAGAAAATTCCTTTGCTCGCGAGCATAAGCACTGGCGAAAGGCTCTCATAGCTAAGTAGGCTGCCTTAAAGAGGAAGGAAGAGGAGATGACTGCCCATGTATCAGGGCCTCCTATAGTGTCCTCCTCTCTCCTCCCCTCTGCTTCCATTAAAACTAGCTTTGTATCGCTTCTAAATTTTGTTGTGAGTACAAATGCGCTTGACCCTAAAAAGGTGTAGGTGTTCATCACTCCTTTGGTGCAGTCGCCTTTGTTGATGTCCCTTTTGGATCTCTTGCCTTTCCCAAAACTCGTAGATATGACAAACACTTTGATGGTATCTACTACGGTTCTCTCCTCCTCTTCCTTCATAGCTCTTCTCTCATCTGTGGGGAGTTCATGTCCCCTGATGGATCAAAAGGTAGAGAGTGCTCCTTCCAACAACAGAGGATGTAAGAGGAGCCCACCTTCTCCGAAAGGTGGTCCCATGCTGACTTGCTTTGTCCTAGTGACGAAACCAGTCTCGACTTCTCCTAAGTTTTTCATCGCTCCCAAATCACTCGATGAGCCTAGTAGAAAATCTCAAGTGCAGACGTCTCCATCCATTGAGGTAAAATATGGCACTCCTGTAAAGTGCATGTTTAACTCTTTGGATGAGGTTTCAACCTTGTCAGTGATCTTCATGAAATCGCTCACCTTAGCTCCACAAGAGCTTAGTGGAGGGGACCTTGTGGGGCCCTCTTCCTTAGCCCTTGTTGTGGGAGGGTCGAGCTCTCCTCCTCTTAACATTCCACCACTACAGTCTCGTCCTCCTTCCCCCTACAATGATCTAGAGTGGGAGGCAGACAACCTTTTGGTTTATCAATGTTAGGGGGAGGCCTCTTCTTTAGCTTTAGAATAGATGTGTGTGTGTGTGTTGTGATGTGTTCCCCCATGATTGTGCTATGTGTTCCTAGATGACCCTTGTCACCCTTTTTGGTGCTTGGATACAAGCGTGATTTTTGTGTTGTAAACCTTCTTCTAGCTTTATCATCATTCTTCCATGTTTGTGACTTGATTTTTGGCAAAATTGGGGATGATGCAAAGCGTTGGGGGCATTTAGGCTTCCCTTCCATGTTGACCCAATTTTTTATTTCTATTTTGTCTTCCTGTGCATTCTTCACATGGTATGATATAGTAGGGGTTGATGATAGTTCATTTTATATACTATTACTATACTTATATATATTTATGAGAAGTTCTGACCCCGAAATATCAGGCTACCCCTGTGCTTTGTGTTTATGTTCTTTTCTCTTTTAAATTTTCCTTTATCTTTATCTCTTCTTTGCTTGAATTTTCCCTCTCATGTTTGACAACGCCACTTCTATAACACTTCAATTTTTGGAAAATGCATTTGTGGTCAATGAATCTTCACAAACTTCTTTTCAAGAATCGTATTCTTAACTTGAAACCCTAATGAAACATGTTTCTTTCATCATGGGTTCATAAAGAAAGAACTTGAGAACCTTCCTCTAAGGCAGGAGCAGCTTCGACCTTCCCCTTGCATGGGAGCATCTCCTTCCTTTTAAATTCCTTGATGATGTGAACATCTTTCAAAAGGATTTCTTGATGATGAATCGATTTGAGAAAGAAACATCTCCTTCATACTTTCGAACAGTGCGTCCCTTAAGTGGAACCCTTCTTTATGTCAATTTCCTAAGGGACCCCTTTGAAATTTTTCCAACTTGTTGGAAGTCTATGAGACTATCTGCTTACTTTCCTGCGTGGCCACTTTCTGACATGTTCTATCTACGAGTAAACATGTGCTTTACGGGTGTGCCTGTGAAGCCGCTTTTTTGACTTTGCGGAGTCCCCTTTCTTTGGGTTTCCTCCATGTGAGAGATCTTGGGGGATACCTCCCTGCAGGTCTGCAAGTCTATAGGGAAATTCTTCTAAGCTTCCTCCATGCGAGAGATCTTGGGGGTGGCTCCCTATTGTTCTACGGGTCTATAGGGTGCTTTATTTGGGTTTCCTATATGTGAGAGATCTTGGGGGATACCTCCCTATAGGTCTGTGGGCGTGTAGGTTACTTTCTTGGGTTTCCTTCATGTGAGAGATCTTGAAGGACACATTTATTGCAGATTTTTGGGTTTGTAGGGCAGTTTCTCAGCTTCCTCCATGTGAGAGATCTTGGAGGACACCTTCCTTGTAGGTCTATGGGCCTGTGAGGCACTTTCTTCTTGAGGCTTCCTTCATGTGAGAGATCTTGGGGGATGATTCCTTGTAGGTCTATGAGCCTGTGAGGCACTTTCTTCTTGAGGATTCCTTCATGTGAGAGATTTTGGGAGTCACCTCCTTGTAGGTCTACGGGCTTGTAAGCCGCTTTCATTCTCTAGCTTCATAGTGTTGTGAGGTTGTGAAGTCCTTTGCTTGTCCTACACTCTCGAGTTCACCAAATCATGGTCTACTTCCTTGAAAATTTAGGTATACATTTCTAACCCTATTCACTCTCTAATTTACTTTACCAAAGCACTCATCAGTATTCATGCTCGTTAAAGTGGGGGAAAAATGTATAGACGCGAATTTGCACCCCTTATGCAAATTCCCCTTTTACACTTCCTCACCTTAGAAAATCAAATCCAAAGGCAAAATTCCATGATAGCTCATTGCCTTTGTTCCACTTGGCATTCGTTTTGTGCGTTGGTAGAAGAATAACTGTCAGGGACGCCTGCAAGGCGCATAGAAATTTGTGCAATGTGCTTAACTCCCTGAAAGATTCCTGCATCTGAAGCTAATAAAGACGTAACATTTCCTATTGAGGTCAGTTTGTAACACCCCTCTTCGACCAACCGACCTGAATATGGTCATTTTTCTCATCCCACCTTCAAAAACACTCTTCATTCCTTCATTTCATCCTCTAGCAAGCTTTCTTCACAATCTTCTAAGCATTCCCTTAGAATCCATCACTCTCAAGCAACACTTTGGCACTCCATAGTAGCAACAACAACACTTCATCAACTCTGTAGAGCAAGTGTGGAACAACACCATTGCAGCAAGGGCTTGAGTCCTTTCTTTTTCTCCTCCATTAGTTAGTGAGCTCTTGGTGGAGGTGGCAATCATTTTCACTCCTCTCCTCTATGATTTGGTTGAGTAGCACATTACTGTTTTGTAGTGTTTATTGTGTTCTTTACTTTCATTCTTCCTTTATCATATTTTTCTCTATAGTTGCTATCTTGGTTGTCCATGGAGGTGGAAACACCAAAACAGGGATCTGAGGAAAACCCCTATACAACCCCCCAATAATTTTCCTCCTTCTTGTGTGTAGGTGGACATTTATTTGGAGCTAGCTGGTGAACATGCTCTTTTATGAGATCATCTTTGTCACCCTAGCCTTAATATACTTGATTTATCACATTTGTTTGTATATCTCTTACTTCATAGTCTTATTTTGTTCCCTTAAAAACCATTAGCTAGGTTGTAAGCTCATTTTCTGGCAATTCTCACTGTACTTTTAGTCCTCTAGTCGTACAAACGCTAGCACACCTGAGAGACGCCAGTGTGTTGCACTGTCATCCCAGAACCGTGCTATTGTCCTTAGGCAAAGAGCTACCTGAGGCACATTGTTGAACCCAAAAGCTAGCTCGCCTAGCCCCAAAATTGATTTCGAGTCTGCAGAGTGATTGAAGGACCTTATAGTCCTCATCATTATCGTCCCTCATTTCAAAACATTCCTTTAGAGTGAGGTAAGTTAGGGAAGCCTTTCACTCTTGGCTCTCTGTGACCTAGGGCCTTGAACGTGGTTGGTCCCCCTCTCTTACAATATCTAATACATCAAATATGTCCACCACATTGTAAATCAAATGGTTGATCAAATGAATGTTAATATTGGTACTCCTATTGTTGAGAATTTCAAGTGGTAGATCAACACTTTGTTTTGCTTCTATGTGTTGCTACAATAACTATCAATATTTGTAATTAGTTTTAACCAATATAAAATGATTAACTCTTATAGTTTGTTTTAAACTTCAATTATACTCAATTAAAAAAGTATAAATAATTTATTTGGTAGGTAGGTTTAATTGTACAAGAAATTTTATATTTAAGTGGCTTTCAAATAAAGTAATTCTAATATTGGCATGCTTTAGCTAAAGTAATATTAGTATATGCATACATAATTATGATTTTATAATGAGCAATCTCCCAACAAATTTTAATGCTTCAACTATTGAAAATCACTTGAATATTAAAAACATGTTTATATAAATGATTACTCATAAAATATGATTGGTAAATCCCAAAATCAGTAGATCTAATACCTTATATATTATTTAGGGGTATATATTATACTATGAAGTTTTTCCATCAAGTAAACATGTCTATATTCTTATAGTTATTTTAGTTTTATATGAATGTGTGTGTGTACATTGTCAAAATTATTGTATCGATATAATTATTGAATTTATTTAGGTTTTTGGAGGTGAAAAGTATATATCACTTGTACTTTTTTTTATTTTATCAAGTTGAAAAATAAGAATAAAAAATTATTTTGGTGCAACTAATTCAAAAGTATGAAACATCACATAAATTATATAAAAGCCAAAATAAAACTATTGTCAATTGAACAAGTACTAGCAAGCTAAAAATAATAGTTATAACGCTTTATACATGACCAATATAATTTATATACTAAAAATAATTATGTGACCAATTACAACAAAGAAACATGAATCACTAATCAAACTCTTTAATAATCACGGGGGTGCTTGTATCCTCTCATTCACACTAGTTTGCACGTGATTTTATCTAATTTTGTGCACTCATTGATCCCAATCTTAGTCCTCCACTCAAAAACATTGTTTTACCTCTACTCAAAATATTACCAACTCTCATATCACTATTTCCTCTACCTAGCTTAGGACCACACTTGTGTCCTTGGCCTAAATTAAGGGTTGCACATGTGGTCTAGACCCTTATCTTTCAAATTTAAAATTAATTATGGTCCTAGGCTAACTCAACCTAATGTTAACATTACTCATTGAATCCCACATGAAAATATTTAAATTATGCATTTAAAAAATATATAAAAGGATGTCACCTATAGGTTAGATCATCATCCACTTTGACCAACAACAACCCCTATAGTCATTTAGGAAAAACATCATTTAACAATCACATCTCTCTTAGCACCTGATATTTTGTATCAATCGTCTAATCTCTTTAATAAAAATATCAAAACCCTAGTTCTTGCATTCATCTATCAATTTCACATCTATTATACTTCATCCATTACATCAGGTCTCAAGCACTCAATGTTATTGCAAACTACTTATGCATATATTACACATGTTGCTTGGTGTTTCTTCTAACTTATTTTAAAATCATTAAATCAATCAACATGGCTTGAATATAATCAAGGAACTCTCAATGATTATTCATTGTCATAACAAATCTCCAAAAATATTTTTTAGCACCACTATGTTTTTTATTTGCAAGTGTAGACATAGGTGAACATCTTCTATAGATTCTAAAACCCTAACTTGTCAAAGGCTAGGGCCACAATTAGGAGTTCAATGCCCCACCTATAACCTTGAAAAAATTATTAAGGTAAGTAGAAATTATTCCTAACTAATCTCATAGGAGAGTATTGTGCAAATAAAATATAAACAAAAACCATAGCACAACATAGGTTTACATGGGGAAAACGCTTTTGGAAGAAAGTCCTAACACTCCAAATCAACCCAATAGATTACTCAGTAGTATAAATATAAATTTAATACACTTACAGATCAAGTCTTTACAAGAGCATCACCGATCAAAGATCTAGAGTTTAATTATGGCAATATAAAATACCTACAATACTCACTATCAATACCTCAATCTTAGGTACCTTATAAATAGAATAATTAACATATGAAGCCATCAAATGGTAATTACAAAACCATGAGCTAAAACCACCCAATAAAGTGATGCCCAAACACCTAATTAGAAAACCAACACCCAAATCCCAAGATGATTTCACAAAATAAAAATAGCATATTCTTTCCACCTATCATTAGTGTGTCATAATCCACTCACCAATTTGATTGTTCCATTTTGAATTCATCATTATATTCAAATATTCCTTATGGTGTCTTGTAACATGTTATAAGTTGTTAAAAAAGTGTAACTTCCTCTTACAACTCTTTTTTATGTCCTATATGTTTTTACATTTATAATGTAAGAAGCTAAAATTTTGGAGGCTATAGATTTTTATCTAGGAGACCTTTGAGCTCCATTTAAAAAAAAAATAGAGCTAAAAAATATTTATACAATAGGCATCCTTGAAAGTGATATCAAATACCTCAAAAAATATATTTTCCTTAAAATAATGTCTATAGCCCATAAATTATGTTTTCATGTCTCATCATCTAAAAACTTTATTCTTTATATTATTAACATTAGAAGAAAGGTTGAGAAACCTTTCATAATATTCTCTACATAATTCTAAATTTTACAATGGGCATTCATCCTAATAATTTATTTCCAAACCTAGTCTTTAATTCTAGGTATGTGAGCTCTATCATAGAGAAGACAATTTCACTCTCTCCAATACCAAGATACACATTAATTTATCATTTTATTTATGTTTCATTCCTAATTATATATATTTCTAGACTTGTCCCTTATATCTAGTTTTATTTTGATTGCAATTACCTTGTTACATTAATTAGCCTAAATACAACTTAGAGGTTCTTATTTGTCCTCCTCATTTTGGTGAACCCAACATTTCTTATACCCATAGGATTTTTCCTTCTACCTTGTTTCAAAGATAGTATTTTTTTTATTTAACTTTCATTTGAGATCTAAAATCAATTTTGTAACCTATTTTCTTTTATTTCCCTTTACCCAACATCTAGCTTTATTTTATTGTTCCTTTCATCCATAATTTATTTTTTGATTAATATATTAGTCATTACGGATCAAATGAAGACTCTTGTATTAACTTCATGAATACATCAAGTATTGTAAATTGTTTTCATGCTTCATTGATTCATATAATTAAATACTTAATTTTGTGACATCCTTTTTCCACATAGATGATGTTACAAGTTCCATGTGTGAGTTTGTTGCATCCTTAAATATATTATCTAGATTCTTTAATGGACCTTGTCAATAATTCTCCTTCCATCTCATATTCATTTATCTACATCTTTCATGATTATTACACTCCTTACATGAAAAATGATAACGACAACTTAGCATTATCTTTTATTGATACATAGATATCATGTTTCAAGTGATGGTGTTATTACATCTAATAATGATATACTTTTTATATCCCATTATATGCCTTACTCTATATCTACTAGTTTATGGTATATTGATGATGAAGGGGATCCCACAATAGTGGTTTACAATTTTTGGTCAAACTGGACACTAAAATATTTTTTTTAATTAAATCTTCACTTTCAGGCACCTATAGCGGCTAAATCGTGAGGAATTTGAAGATGATGCAAACTAGAGTTTCATGACATTTTGTCTATAGATTCTAAATATTTTTTTTTTCAAAAGTTTTGGATTCAGATTGCACTTCTTTTTCCATCTCCCTTGAAAACTAGTTTTTTCAGAAAATAACATTTTTAAAAAGTGACGCTCACCGTATAACGCATAACTTTTTTTCCATGAAGGATAAAATTCCAATTCTTTTGAATTTAGATTTTTAACTCTAATATCTAGTGCTTCCACTTGGTTAGATAGTTTTTTATTGAATATTTATTCTTTAATCAAGTTTTTAAGTCAAACCAATTACAATTCAGACATAGTGTGACTGTATAATGCGTAACTTTTTTTGTATGTATCGAAATTCAATATTTTTTTTGTTGGATCGAGGACTTCAATATATGGTGCATTCATATTTTTCTTTTTTTGATAATTTGTTATTTTTTCACATGTACAGAACAAAGAGCTTGATTTTTGGTGAAAAACCTACGTTTAATAAAACTAAAAAAGCAAATACATAATAAAACCAAAACATATTAAAATTATAGTCATTGGATGGCTCGTTCTGAGGACTACCTGATTCCAGTTGGGTTTGTGAAGTCTCCTACTTTTTCATCCCCAACCCGAGCTTCGAATTGTAAAAATTTGGACTTTCAAAGTGTCTAAGGGGGAGAATGAGGGCAAAGGGGGGTTCACTCGAACCTTGGTTCGAGTGAACCCCCTTTCCTTTATTTTTTTTGGGTGGGAAATATGGGGCCAGTATTTAATGGGTTCGCTCGAACCTACAAGTTTGTTTGAACCCCTAAAACTATTTTTTTTTGCATGGGGTCATTTTTTTCTTGTTTTCCTTCCTCCATCAAATTGTAAACCACTATTGTGGCTTCACCCTAAAATTAGTGAGTGGTCTGCTACAATTTAATAATACCCAGAATTTTAGCTAATAAAACTAGACTATTTTTTTTTTTAAAACATTAATTAAGTACTTATCATCACCCTAGTGTACATACATGCAAACGACCTAACCTTGATTTGAGCTAAACAACTCCATGTTGTGACATCTTGTTTCAGGTGCAGAAGTTTCCTCCAAGGGATTCGCTCCATGGCCATGACTAGGGTTCCCTTGCAAAAACATTTTCTTATATCTTCTAGGATTGACTTTATTACTGAATTATTTTAAAACCAAAGTAAATCTCTAAGGCTAACTCCTAATACTAGGGGTTTCTTAATTGTTAAGTGCATCTAAGAACACCCTTTGAATAATTGACTCAACATAGGTTGGTGTCACACCCCATTGTGCTAGTACCTATTTACTTTTACCTAGCTATGTGAAAAATGCTTTAAATGTGTGTGTTTATGCTTTATGAATTTCAGAAGTATAAATAAATAAATATTTGATTCAAATGAAGTTATGAAATGATTTTGCCTATGAAATATATATGATGCAAGATTTTTTAATTGATTAAGCTACCTACGTTTTCTATGTACTAAGTTAAATCCATGAAAAGATTCAATCCTCTAGAAGAGAGGGGAAATATCACTCAGGAGAGGAGTATTGGTTGAATAACCCCTAAATCAGTCTAACTGAGCTATCACACAATCACTTCTAAGTTTAGTCAAGTCTAGTCAATAACCTAGAAATGGTAAATTGCTTTAGTCTTATTTGTGGATGAAATAGGAGAGGTTATGGTTTTGTTTGAGATCGTTCTTGATTTAGTTAAGTTTTTGAGTTTCTGTCAATTGTGGATTCTTATTAATATGTTTACCTTTGATAGATGTGATGTATACATCGAATGTGTACATACGTATACACGTACATGTCTATGATGAACTCGTGCAAATGAGTAAGTACGTATATGAGTATACATAGATAGACGTTCTATGTATCCTTATGGACAAAATACCCATATGCATGGGAATGTCAAACGAACAAGTAGATATATATATATACTTAACATATACATGTATTGATATACGTGTATGTATCGACGTAATGGAAACATCCATATGAGTGTATTAATACATATATAATTATATATATGTATATATATTTATACATATACATTATTATTATATGAATGAATATATGTATATGCATTCGAATATTGAAAGATGCATAGTTTAATCATGTAAGCTGATATACACACACATATATGTATAAATACACACACACACAAATATATATATATATATATATATATATATATATATATATATATATATATATATATATATATATATATATATATATATATATATATATATATATATATATATATATATATATATAATAACATGTAATGTTATTACTATATATGTGTGTGTGTGTGTGTGTGTATTATATAAATATAAATATAGATAGCATTGTTTTTATATTGAAAGTGTTGTATATACTATAAAGTGCATAGAATGAATGAAACACATTTCATTCATATTTGAAATGAAGCACATAAAACTATATGCAAATGTTAAAAGGTTAAAACTTATTGTTTAAAAGTGGGCATCGCTATAATATGCGGGTAGGATATAAACCAAGTTAATACATGGTATTTAAAGGTTGACCAAGTCCATGCAGGAAGTATACCAATTTGCAACACATGAATTAAACATTCATTGAGTCTTTGAAGGCTTAAACAGACCAAAGGAATAGGGAATATGTTGTTTTGGTGGTGCTAAACTGAGAAAGCATGAACTAATTAGAAGTCTTTTTCTATAATACAAATTACAAATGTGTGGTAATGAGAATATATTAATTGGTCAAAACATGGAGCTAGCCAAATGAGTCGATATGTAGGAGACAATTACCTTGTATTTCTATCGATCATTCTTGATGTCCAATTAATTGAGTCAACTCATTCTTTTGTTTTGCATCTGTTTCTTGTAAGTTGTTTCCAACTGCCACCTTTTGTTATTTTTGTTGAATCGAGCTATGAAATGTCAGTTTTGTTACCTTGTTTCCAACCTTTTGTTGCTAATATTTTTGTATAAATAGATGAGCCTTTCACCTCATTTGGGACACATTATTTCTATCATCATTCTAGTTTTTATGAGTGTTTCTCTACTACAATATTGAGTTGTGAGGTTGAAAGGATTTTGGTGAGAGTTTAGTGAAGATTTAAGAAAGTTATCTTTGTGGGATTTGGTCAAGGGAAGAATTTAAAAACTATTTGGTGGAGGTTGTGCGAGGATACCTGAATTATCAATTGGAGCTATTTAAGTATAGGCATGCTAGTTCTCTACTTTTCTATTTTGTGTTAAGTTGAAAAGATTGCTTATTTTTATGAGTGTTGATTGAATTGATTGAAAATAGGAAAAGTGGTGTTTTTGTGTTTTTTTATACTCATTTAAGGTATTATCTTAGCATACTACGTATTTAGGTATGAATTCTTGTGTGCTTCATAGTAGGTTGTGTTAAGTCATGCTTAAATAGTCATGGTTTATTTATAAGGGAGTTAGTGGAGATTGTTTTTATGTTTCAGTTTGGTTACTATAGTGTAATGTTAATTAAGAGAAAATGGGTTACTCTTGGGGTTAAAGATTACCCAATGAAGGGAATTTCCTATGCATAGGATATGTATGGTCTAAAAAATCCAAGCTAGGGAAGTGTGTGAAGTAGAATGACTCTCACTTGAAGTAATTGGGTGATGAATTCTTTCGCCAAAGTAGTGTAAAATGACACTGTTTACACTGTCAATTCACTATGATCTAGTTAGAAATTCTAGTCCGAGATTTTCATTCTTGTAGGTAGAAGATACTGTATGATTAAGTTCTAGTTTGTAGGACACAATACTAAGCTCAGGGAAGGCTAGTATTATGGGGTTATCCAACCAATATCTTCACCGAGGGTAGGGCCATCTTACTTGATAAGTAGATGTGTGGGGGACCGCAGTGAGTTCTGTGGTTGGCAAAAAAAAGCACTTGAGTGATGCTTCTCCTCATCATTTGGTAGCCAAAGATTTGAAGTTGGAAAATTTGGACCATATTTATTTCTAATGTTGAAAGCTCAAAAGAGATATGTATGTACTTTGTATCCGCTTGTATGAAAGATGTTTACATGAATGTGTACTAGAGTTTATTCTATATGAAATCAATATTATGGAAAGATTTATGAAATTACAATGGAAGTTTGAAATAGTGTTTATTTCTTATGTGCATTTAATTTATGTCTTTGAAAAGAAAAATTTATTGCTATGTTATGGCATCATGGTTTATTCACTTGTGGGTTAAAACTTAGGAATTTTTTTGAGTAGAACTTTGAGCATGTTACACGTGGTATCAAAGCTATCAGGTTTAACTTTGGAACGTATGTGCTCATTATGTTTTTCCTCCAACATTAAACAAGACTAATGTTTTCAATTCTTGTGCTAGGATGGTGTGTCTCAAGTTAACTACAAGAAATTCAGTGATCAAGAATGAGCGCTACCTACGGGCCAAGAAGGAAAAGAAGCCCTTGTTCGTACCATAGAGGGAACCAACAATGACAATTCCATATGGCCAAGAGATACTGAGAAAATTAGTCATGTTTTACCGTGAATTATCCAAGAAAAGAGAAGAATGAGAGATGAAGCCAACTGCAATCATTTACCTCATGTCTCTCTGACAAAATCAGACTCATTATCACTTTCTAGGGATATGCCCTCAGAATGTAGTGTCAATCCTGTTGTGTTGTTTAGAGATCCTCGTGTTATACCCATGGTTGAAATCATTGTAATAGCCTCAAGTGGCGAGTCTGAGGGTTATGTACCTTGAAATTATGTATTGAAAGATAAATTTGAGGGATATTATCCTTTTTGGGATAGAGAAGAGCAAATGAGAGATGAGCAAAAATCTAAAGGGTATACCCTGTTAAGTTATGTATTTGAGAGTGAATCTGAAGGATACTCTCTTCTTGACTATTTGAATAGTCATTAAATGTAAAACAAGGATATTGAAATCCTTATGAATAAATGAAAATCATATTTTTATGAAACTTGTGCATAATATTTTAAATAAAATGTTTATATGTGGAAATATGTTCTTGTTTGATGTTTTGGAAACAACTAGAAAAATTTATTAGATCTAATTCCATGAAACCCTCTAGGTGAACTTCAACTTGAAAATGGTTAGAACTTGCACTAACCTTGGGGAAAGTCAGGAAGTAGGGTAGGTGGCTGAGAATGTTGAAGCCAAGTTAGATTGCATTTTGGAAATGATGGACAAAACCAAGGAACGAATAGGGAATCTTGAACAATAAGTAAGGGGTAAAGATAGGGTGGAAGAAGAAATACCAAATGAAGACGAGGAAGTACCTCATGAGGAAGAGGAAGAGGAAGAGGGAGAAAATTCTCAAGACCATGTACCCATGTTAATGAGCATGATACTAATAAGACATAATCTTAGTCCTTAAACTAAAAGTAGTAAGAGAAGATGTGTGGCAACTGAATTATCTAGAGATATGAGAAAAATTACCCCTCCCAAATTTGAAGGAAGTACTAATGGAGATGAGACTGAAGCTTGGTTGGTACAAATGGAAAAATACTTTGAGATTAGAAACTATTTTGAGGTCACAAAATTTGTTTTGGGAGCCTTCCATTTATTTGGAGAAGCTTTTAACTGGTGGATGAACAAAAAGATGGAGTTAGGACTTAGTCTATAAAGGTTAACCTAGAGTGAGTTTGTTGAAATCTTCTGAAAAAGGTGGCTACCCCAACTTTTCTATGATCAAAAGCTCACTGATTTTCAAAATTTAAGGCAAGGAGACTCGTCGGTGAATGAGTACTGGGAGAAATTCACCCGTATTTTGAGGTATGTTCCTATGTATAAAAAAGATGAGTAATTTCAAATTAGGAAATTCATCATGGGGTTGAATAATCAAATAGATGGTGAAGTTGATGTTCACGGTCCAACTACCATAGATATAGTTTATGAGAAAGAAGTTAAGTAGGAATAAAAGCTTAAAGCTATCTCAAATTATCGAGAAAGGAGTCAAAAGAAGTTCAAAAGGCTTTAGGAAAATCAAACTCCAAAAAAGTTTAGTGGAGGATCAAATTCTCAAAAGCAGGGGGAAAAAGGACCCCAAAACAATTGGAGTGAACCTAGAAGGGATCGTGGAGGAAGAAACTTCAACAACAATAAGAGCAATGTTGGAGGAAATGCCAATAATACTGATTAGTTTGCAAGGAGAAAGGGACCAATGAAATGATGTTTCACATGTGGCAGGGATAATTATGCTATTAGTTGTCCCAACAAGCTATCAAGATCGCAGTCTCAAGGAAATTCTCTACCTCCCCAATGTGTTGCATACCAACAAAGGATCCATGTTGTTGTGGATAACCAACAAACTGAGTTCTAGATCACTCCAATTGAAACCATAGGTATTTTGTTTGGTAATACCTATTTCTATTCTTATTGATACTAGAGCCATACAAAATTTTGTTTCACCTATAGTAGCTAGTCAAATTTCTAGGAAGGTTGGATATATGGAAAATTCTTGGGTTGTAGAGTATGCAAACTAGACAAGAGCTAAGGTGAGGCAATGTATTTTCGAGGCTAGGGTTGAACTTCCAAGTTTTTCTATAGATTTTAATTTGTATGTAGCACCCTTAGGATCCTATGATATAATCTCAGTGATGAATTTGATTTGGAAGCATAGGACTAAGGTGGATTTCCATGCTAAGATTGTAGAATGCTTAAATGACATAGGTAATCAAGTATCTTTGCAAGGAACACCCAAGGAAATAAAATTGTGCCAAATATCAGGTGTGCAAATGCATAAGACAAAAAAAAAGGATGCCAACTCTTCATAGTTAAAATGGAAAAACTAGAGGAAAGTAAGGAGTCCAATTCTCAAGAAGTTAAAGAAGGTGAAATGGTAGAATTAGGAGAAATGGATATGAAAATGTATCATATTCTTCAAAAATTTATGGATGTATTTCTAGATTAATTACCTAGAATTCCTCCCAAAATAGTGTTTGATTTTATCATTGACCTTGTACCAGGAATGAAACCTATATCCAAGGCACCCTATAGGATGACCGCAACAAAACTTATGGAGCTTAAGGCACAGTTAGAGGAGTTTTCAAAAGGGCTAATTAAACCCAATGTTTTGCCCTGGGGAGTGCCAGTAATCTTTGTAAAGAAGCAAGATGGTACATTACACCTATGTATCAACTATCATATTCTTAACAAAGTTACGATTAAGAATAGGTATCCATTTCCATGCATTGATGATCTTTTTGATCAAATGCGAGGAGTGGTAGTGTTTTTCTAAAATTGATCTACAGTCAGGTTATCATCAATTAAGGATGAAGGATGAAGGATTCCATTTTGAACCTAGTGGATTTTTAAGGTTCAAAGGAAGGATGTATGTGCCTAATTCTGATGAATTAAGAAACTTGGTATGGAAATAAGTTCACAATGAACCATACTCAGGACATCTTGGTGTAACCAAGATGTTGGCGAATGTGAAGCCTTTGTATTTTTGGAAGGGAATGAAGAGGGATGCTACCAATTTTATAGAAAAGTGTTTAGAATGTCAAAGGGTAAAGGAAAAATATCATCACCCTATAGGACTTTTGTATCCTCGTGATGTTCCTAAGAGTAAGTGGCAAGTCATAAGTATGGGATTTGTGCAAGGCCTACCTATGTCTAGGAAAAAGCATAATGACATTCTTGTGGTAGTGGATAAGCTTACCAAGGTAACAAATTTTATTCCTGGAAATTTAATTGATGGAGCTCCAGTCATAGCACAAAATTTTATTCAAGAAGTGTTTAGGTTGCATGGATTTCCTAAAAATATCATATCGGATAGGGATTCCCGAGTGACTTATAGGTTTTGGAAAACCTTATTTTCTTCACTTGGTACCTAGTTGAATATTAGTTAAGCATATCATCCAAAGATAGATGGAAAATTTGAAAAGAGTTGACTAGGTACTTGAAGATTTACTAAAAATGTATTACATGGACCAACAATACAAGTGGTAAGATTACTTACCATTGGTGGAATTTGCATATAATAATTCTTATCACTTTTCAATTAAGATGACTCCATTTGAAGCATTATATGGTCGAAAATGTCATACTCCTACAAGTTGGGATAAGCTTGAAGATAGGGTAAGTATAGGACTAGATATTTTCTTGGAAATGGAAGAGAAAGTTAGAATTATTAAGCAAAGATTGGTGGAAGCCAATGATAGGCATAAAATTTATGCAGATTCTAAGCAAGTACCTAGAAATTTCTCAATAGGAGAAAAGGTTTTATTAAGGGTTAAGCCTCATAAGAGTTCTATTAAGTTTGAAAAATCATCCAAACTAGCTCGATGCTATGTAGGTCCTTTTGAGGTTCTTAAAGATATTAAACTTGTTGCGTATCGAATTTCCTTGCCACCAGCTCTTGCTTGGATGCATAATGTCTTTCATGTCTCTTACCTTAAGAAGTATATACCAAGTGATAATCATGTCATTGATTGGAATGCTTTACAGGTTCAAGACCTAGGGGTGGTAACAATCAAGCCTCTTAGGGTGCTTAGAACGCGTAAGTTTCACTTACAAAACAAAGAGGTTCTACAATGCAAAGTTCAGTGGGATCAATATGCAAAAGGTTTAGCCACCTAGGAAGACAACTCCGAGATCAAACAGAAGTTTCCTAATGTTTTACATGCTTTTGAGAGTTCTTGAAAACTATATTGTTCAGTCTATGTTTTATTGTTTGATTCAAATACTTGAGATCATTAGGGACAATGATTTACAAAGGGGGATATGTTACACACCATTGTGCTAGTACCTATTTACTTTTACCTAGCTATGTGAAAATGCTTTAAATGTGTGTGTTTATGCTTTATGAATTTTAGAAGTACAAATAAATGAATATTTGATTCAATGAAGTTATGAAATGATTTTTTCTATGAAATATATATGATGCAAGAGGTTTTAATTGATTCAACTAACTATGTTTTCTATGTACTAGGTTGAATGCAAGGATAGATTCAATCCTCTAGAAGAGAGGGGAAGTATCACTCAGGAGAGGAGTATTGGTCAGATAACCCCTAAATGAGTCTAACTAAGCTATCACACACTCACTTCTAAGTTTATTCAAGTCTAGTCAATAGCCTGGAAATGGTAAGTTATCATAATCTTGTTTGTGGATGAACTAGAAGAGGTTATGGTTTTGTTTGAGATCATTCTTGATTTATTTAAGTGTTTGATTTTTTGTCAATTGCGATTTCTTCTTAATATGTTTACATTTGATCGATGTGATGTATATTTTGAATGTGTATATACATATACATGTACATGTCTATAATGAACTCATGCACATGAGTAAGTACGTACATGAGTATACATAGATAGACGTATCTATATATGCTTATGGATGGAATACACATATGCATGGGAATGTCGAACAAACAAGTATATATATATATATACTTAATATATATATGTCAATCGATGTTTTTGAAGTGTATATAAGGATGCAATGTTAAAGAAATATACAATATATATGTGTGTGTGTGTGTACATATATATATATATATATATATGTATTGATATACATGTATGTATCAATAATAGAAACATCCATACAAGTGTTTTTTTTTTTTGATCCGTAAGGTGATGATTTTTTATATATTTAAAGAAAAATAAACATTCGTCTGCTATGCAGGAATAAATACATTGATGTTCTTCAGATAGCCAAAAAACAAACACTGAAAAGTTCAACCATTTACGTATTGGAATCACCGAACAAAGGGTAAACACATAGTCATCCTTCAACAAAATTTGCAAAAAACTAAACCCTGGTTCGAAGAAGCTGCAAGTATCCAGACAAAACTAAACAAAAGACCAGAGAGACACCAACCCGTAGCCTACTGAGTTACCAGAATCCGTTTACCTCTGCAAAACAGACGAAAGCTTCCACCCAATCCGCTCCCACCACCGGCACTAACTTCACTTTTTGCTTCAAAAAATCCACTGCCATTTCTGTCAGCTTGCGATGTCTGTATAAATCAGGGCCTTTAAGGTCCAGAAGAAAGGGGTAAATCTTAACCGCATCATCCGAGTCCCACATAGAAGCAAGGTCCGCAGGGCGCGGTATGCCTTTACCCAGAAGAGCCGCTTTCAGAGTAATGTCGATGCCTCCGAGCAAGTCTTTCTGAAACATTCGCAGCATTAATTATTTAGCCATCGTCTTCGGGGTGGCAATATCCAAGAGTGCAGCGAGGAACCTGGATGAAATTTGGGCGTTGTCTCGAGCATATTCTTTTCGCTCTAAATGTCCCTTTCCAAGAACCATCTTCACTGCTGCGACCGACACCGGGTCGTCCTCGAACAGGATGCGTTTTAAACGCTGGTCTGTTACCTCTCGAAATGCAATTTGTCTTTCCATTGCCATTAAGGAGACAGGAGTGTCGACACCAAAGGATTCAATCCCTTCCGCCGATATGATAATGGTGAACTTCGATTTTGATTGCCTCTCCATTGCCACAGAAATAACCGGTGCACCCTACAAAATAAACACAAAGGCAAGAACCAAAGAGCCGAACCTAAATTTGGGAACGGTCATTATGATATTAATAGAAAACCTTAATAATGAACCGCCAGCCATCGCATATGGAACCATATTAATGGCTTTACAAAACTGTCCTTCGCATGAGTAGAAATGCTTCCCCTAGTCACTTCAGCTTAGATCTGTTATCAATGCAAATTGTGGTGATAACCACACGGCACGTTTGCGCCCAGAATAAGGACTACCGTGCGCTACGTGTCCCTCAGTCGGCTTCGTGAAAACTAAGCCCAACATGCCTCGAAACCCATTCTTTTAAAATTTGAATTATACTGCTGCCTATTAACCTTACCATAAACTTCCGCAATCCGCGAAGTTTAGCCGGTTGTCTTGATTGCTATGCACCAAGCCCGAATGCCACCCGTCTGTCCCGTCCTCCACCTCAAGACCACCTAGGCACCCCGTGTCTGAGTGAGGTTCGGAGGGGGAGGAGCCCACACGTCCATACAAGTGTATTAATACATATATAACTATACATATGTATATACATTTATACATATGCATTATTATTATATGAATGAATATATGTGTATGCATTCAAATATTGAAAGATGCATAGTTTAATCGTGCAATCTGATATATTTGTATATATAAAAATATAGATAGCATTGTTTTTAAATTGAAAGCATTGTATATACTATAAAGCGCATGGAATGAATTAAACACATTTCATTCATATTTGAAATGAAGTGCATAAAACTATATGCAAATGTTAAAAAGGTTAAAACCTATTGTTTAAAAGTGGGCAACGCTATAATATGTGAGCAGGATATAAGCCAAGTTAATACATGGTATTTAAAGGTTGACCAAGTCGACATAGGAAGTATACCAATCTACAACACATGATTTAAACATTGATTGAGTCTTTGAAGCTTTAAACAGACCAAAGGAATAGGGAATATGGTGTTTTGGTAGTGCCAAACTAAGAAAGCATGAACTAAGTAGAAGCCTTTTTTTGTAATACAAATTACAAATGTGTGGCAATGAGAATATATGAATTGGTCAAAACATGGAGCTGAACAAATGAGTTAATCTGTAGGAGATCATTACCTTGCATTTCTATTGATCATTCTTGTTGTCTAGTTAATTGAGTCGACTCATTCTTTTGTTGTGTATGTGTTTCCTATACGTTGTTTCCAGCTACCACCTTTTGTTATTTTTGTTGAGTCGAGTTGTGAAATGTTATTTTTGTTACCTTGTTTCCAACCTTTTGTTGTTGATATTTTTGTATAAATAGATGAGCCTTTCACCTCATTTGGGACACATTCTTGCTATCATATTCTATTTTTTCTAAGTGTCGCTTTGTTGCAATATTGAGTTGTGAGGTTGAGAGATTTTTGGTGAGTTTAGGGAAGATTTCAGAAAGTTATCTTTGTGGGATTTGGGTCAAGGGAATAATTTGAAAACTGTTTGGTGGAGGTTGTACTAGGATACCTAAATTATCAATTGGAGCTATTTAATTATAGGCATGCTAGTTCTCTACTTTTCTATTTTGTTTTAAGTTGAAAATTTTGCTTGTTTTATGAGTGTTGATTGAATTGATTGGAAATAGGAAAAGTGATGTCTTTGTGTTTGTTTATACCCATTTAAGGGATTATCTTAGCATACTAAGTATGTAGGTATGAATGCTTGTGTGCTTCACTATAGGCTATGTTAAGTCATGCTTAAATAGTCATAGTTTATTTATAAGGGAGTTATTGGAGATTGTTTTTATTTTTTAGTTTGGTTACCATAGTGTAATGTTAATCAAGAGAAAATAGGTTGCTCCTGGGGTTAAATATCACCCAATGAAGGGAATTTCCTATGCATAGGATATGTATGGTCTTAACAAATCAAGCTATGGATGTGTGTGAATTAGAATGACTCTCACTTGAAGTAACTGGGTGATGAATTCTTTGGACAAAGTAGTGTAAGTTTCCATTGTTTACACTGTTAATTCACTGCGATCTAGTTAGAAATTCTAGTCTGGGATTGTCATACTCATAGGTAGAAGTTGTCGTATGATTAAGTTATAGTTTATAGGACACAACACTAAGCTCGGGGAAGGCTAGTATTATGGGGTTATCCAACCAATCTCTTCATCGAAGGGTACGACCATCTTACCTGATAGGTGGATGTGTGGGGGACCGCAATGAGTCCATGGTTGGCAAAGAAGTGCTTGAGTGATGCTTCTCCTCATCAATTGGCAGTCAAAGATTTGAAGATGGACAACCTAAACCATATGTATTTCTAATGTTGGAAGCTCAAAAGAGCTATATATGTACTTTGTATATGCTTGTATGAAAGATGTTTACATGAATGTGTACTATAGTTTATTCTATATAGAATCAATATTGTGGAAAGATTTGTGAAATTACAATGGAATGCAATTGAAGTTTGAAATAGTGTTTCTTTCTTATGTGCATGTAATTTACGTTTTTGAAAAGAAAAATTTATTGCTATGTTATGGCATCATGGTTTATTCACTTGTGGGTTAAAACTTAGGAAAAAAATTGAGTAGAACTTTGGGCATGTTACAATTGGATACCCACTATGTTTGAGGATATTAGAGTCTTTAAATATAACTTTAACCTAGAGGTTTAATTTAAGAAAAATCCAAGTTGGTATAATATGACTTCTAGTAGTTAGGTCATTGATGAATTTCATAATTTCACCCCTTATATTTTCCAATGATTTAAATCTTAATTTCTCAAGGCGAAGATAAATAATTTAATCCTATGTTTGTTCAAGAATTAAATTTATCCTTTCCTTAGTTAACTTTAATACCTTGGATTATTTTTTATAAGTTTGATATTCACTTGGATTCGTGAGGGAATTAAATCCTTAAATTTGCCTTAACCCAAAATAATTAATTTAGTTGACACTGACACAATTTTTTGAGGTGAAAAGATACATCCACCACCCACATTCTCATTTACAAAAATTAGTGTCATCGGTTTGATTTATAAATTATCTTAAGTTTACAGATCTAGATCGTATTTGAGTTGCTACTAGAATAATTAACTCGTGATATTTTTTGAGTATTTTTTATTTCAAGGTTTCAAGGATTGAACGGCTTGGATTTTAACCTCAATAATTAAATTTATTTTATTCCAAGAAGTTTACTTATATCCATAAGGATCATTTATACTAGTTTTGTTCTCAAATGAATAATTCATAAAAGTTAATTAATGTTTAATAACACATGGTCACAAGGGTTGGTTAGCCTTTGAATTTTAATTCAAAAACATAAAATTACTTTAGCTCATTAAGTGATCCCTTTAAATATTTTATATATTTATAAATTTATTTTATTGAATATCTCAAAAGTGACTTTAAGTTATGACTTAAAGTGAGGTTCCTAGTCTCATTGTCCCCCATCATTCACAATTCTCTATCATGCCCATAATTTTGCACAACGAGTAAAGACATAACCAATTTTTTTTTAAAACTACAATATGAAAACCACTAATGATTTTAAACCATGCATGAACATGGTATGAAAACTATACACATTGAACCAGTTGCTCACGCAACTACTTTACATTGACTTACACATCTTACCATAATAGTACAAATGGAAATTTTACCATATTTTCAAGGTAGATAAATTCTTACATGTTCTCTAAGTTTATCTAAGGAATATGTGAGCCCCAATTATGGTTTGAGCTACCCAAACATGTGGAACCCTTAGGCCCACTGCACAAAACTAGTAGGTACTCGATTGGGTAGTCCAAAAACATACACGCCAAACATGAGGGTTGAACATAAGCATACGATCTATATAACATGTATAAAATTCCAATAATCATACATGGGAGATATAGAATCTCAATTCAATGTATGCATGTGGGATATGAATACATCATATAAGGTACAATCATATGTAATATTATGAAGCAACCATGATCAACATATACAATAAAATCATAAGCACACATTGGATATGCAGTCCATAGTACAAGGAAGATAATCTTATAAGAAAGGCATATACGAGGGCTTTATAATCATTGGTTAACGCATACACATACAAATTGCATTAATTCATGCAATAACAAGAAACTACACATGAGGGATTCTATCAACACCATTAATATGTACACAAGAGCACATCTATATGTGATATTTGGAAGAACATACAATAAAACATATCATAAGTGACAACATTTCAATACATGAACACATAACCGAATACAAAACAAAATTCATAACACAAAAAGTAAGGTATAAATAAGGTACACATAGGCTCAATAGGTTTCCCCGTCAAATTTATATTCTTGCACAAATGAACATTGAATTTAAGTTTTAATTTCATACTGACATGCATGATTTTATGATTTTTATATGAGAAATGGTGGGAGCTCAAACTTTCCAAACTTTATCATTTTGAAGCCAAAGGTCTCAATAACACTTTTTTCAAATCATATACATTTTTTCACAAGTTTGTCATAGTTTCAGTGTAAAATGGGAAATCTCATAATAAATAAATGGGGATTATTAAATTGATTTCAAGAAATTTAACAAGTCACCCATACAATATTTCCTACAATAATGAATGTCAATTGCATTCAAGGTGGGAATATCAAAATCAATAAGTTTAAAAAACAAATATAAAAAAGCAAATAAAAGGAAGATAACTCTAATTCAAGCTCTCACAAATGGACAAATTTTGTGTTGTTTCCACCACAACCAACCATGTTTACTTCCAAAAGTTCTATGCCAAGAAATAAAACAAAAAATAATATTTATCCATGCTCAACAAGAGGAAAAAGAGGAGAGGGGGAAATGTGAAATCATACAACCACATTCCTAGCTAAGACAATTTCTCATGCCTAGCAAGAGAAGAAAAGATTTAAAGAGTCACTCTTTCATGTCACCTAATGAGCACAAAAATTGATCCAATCTCCAAAATTGAATAACAATCCAAAGTTATAAACAAAATAAAGGGGGAAGAGGAGAACCCTGGAGAAGTATGCAACCTCGAAAATCCAATACCCCAAAATGAGCTTCCTTCTTTCTTTTATGAAAAATCCCCTTTTCTAGACTACCTTCTTTTTTTACCTTTTCACCCTAAAACTCAACAGTACAAAATATTTAATCATCATGGAATTTATGCATTTCTTTTAACATTACATGATCATTTGAACCTTTTTATAATCAAGCAATATTGAAAATGCATAGATAAAACACTCACACAACCACGTAAAATAAATTTTGAATGATAAATTTTATTTTACTCAAGGAATTCACACATTTTGTGAGACACATAAAAATTTAATTTAATCAATCACTAATATAAAATTTATTTTTCCAACACACCACAAGTTATGGAAAATGATTAAATACTAAAAATCATGCACACATTTTGTAAGTTTCCACACAACTTAGAAATTTAGCATTGTTCGATTAAGATTGATGCTTAGAGGGTTACATAAGACACATATTCTAGCTTAATCTCAAGCAAGATAAGAAATAAAACATATATTTATATCCAATCCAACTGCCTCTAGTTAATCATCATTCTAGGAACTTACACTTGCATACTCAAGAAAAATATTAGGCATACATATCCAATACAAAATATCCAAATAACCATATATAAGTATATCCACTAGCAAGATGATATCAAAATATATGTCTAACTAGAAATCATCTAACACTAGAATAATTCAAACATGTAGATGTTGATTAAACAACCACAATTTTAAACTCAAGAAAACATAGAAAAGATCCATATCATAACAAAAATAGTGAAGTTGAAACATTTTCAAGTCAAAGCATATATAAATCCACACATGTAGATAAATCCAAGTGCATAATTCATACACATTAATGGAAATTCACCCAAACATCATTGCTAAGTATGACGAAGCACCCAAATTAAAAAATAATCAACAAATTAAGGCATAAACACATGGCATATTACATCACTAAGACATGGAAAGATCCAACATAAGTGGGAAATTCATTTGGAATTGGAGATAAAAAATTATTATGTAATGGGCTATTATGGCATAAAACTGCACCATAGCGCAATTTCCCATAACATACCCTTACTTTAGCCTTATAAAATTGATAATGCTAAAACCTTTTGCCATAAGCCTTTTTTCCCTTCTCTATTTTTTCATTTTTCGTCAATGGAGGGAATTTTGACTAGGATGCTTCTGCACCACATGAATGTCTCTAACAGATTCTCGGGTTAGTGGGCGTTGGGATGTTACATTTTATGGCATCAACGAATTGTAATGCTTCTTACGACTGTGGAATTGTCCGAAAATGTCTCTTTTGCCTCCAAGGCCTCATTTTGAACTCACATTCTCATTCCATTCAATCTTTCTCATATTCTAGCATTCACTCTTGCAACTTCTCACTTCACTCTATCAATTCTTTCAATCCATTCTTGCTTCCATTCTCTCTACAACATTTTCTTGTAGGTTTCAAGTTCTGCATCATTCTTGCTCATATGTCTTGTGCTCTTCAAGCTCTCATCCTTCCTCTCAACTTCTTTAAGATTTTATAAGGGAGGGTAACATTTTGTTATTTTACTGCATTATTAGTATTATAGTTGGCATATTGTTGTCTTTTCTTTGTATACATTTTTCTATATCTTTCTTTACCATCTTTTCTACATTGTGGTCTATTTGGTTGTCAATGGAGGTGGAAACACCAAAGCGGGGGTTTGACTGAGGCAAACTCCAAAACACAACCCCAACATTTTCTCGTCTCCATGTGTGTAGGTACCTTGTTCATGTGGAGCTTGCACGAGGTTGGACCTACTATGAGTTGGATTTCTACTACCCTTCACTTGCCATTTCATTCATAATTAATTTATCATTTATAGTATTACTTTTATTGTACTAATTATCTTTTTATGCATTCTTAGCATTTTGTTACCTTTTGTTAATCTTTCAGATTCTAGTATTCAAGTTGTCAATAAACCCTGAGTGTTTTGGATTGTAAACTCTACTCTATGTCTGTATAAGATGCTAATGCGTCCCTCAAATGATAGCACACCACGTTGTGATATGTCTCTCGCACTGTCCTCCTCTAGCCGAGAGGTAGTTAGTCTATTGCCCAAGACCTCCATGGTTTGTTCATCTGATTTCTAAAGTCCTCCATCTTGAAAATCCAAAAACATAGATTAGCTTTCTCTTTGTTTTCCATCCCATATTTTGACCTTTGTCATTGAGGTGACCAAGGGAAATTCGCTCCTTTTAGACCCTGTTTGTCTTAGGACTTGGGAGTAGTGAACCCCCTCCTTCACATGGGCCCATCTATATCTAAACATTGCAATATCATTTAAAACACATATACATCAAAGACCCTTGCATCTTTATCCCATTAATGGGATTTCTAGGTTTGACCAACAACTAGTTAATCATGATCAAGTTTGTCCCCTAAGGGCATGCAAGAACTAAAATTTGGCAATGTCTCAAGAGACAACTCAAGTCCTTTAGGCATAAGTTGTATAATTAGAGTTTCAATATAATATGATCAAAGTTTCCTCCAAAAGATTATTGCCGAGAAAAAACAATGAATCAAATACAAAAGACTTACTATTGGGCCTCTAGTTGGTAAAATCATACAACATTGGCATGATTTCAATAGAAGGTGATTTCATAGTTATAGCCCTGTACATGAGGAAAATATACTCTACCAATTAGAAAATTGACAATATCCTTAATGAAGTTGGGGATATATTAAAATATACAAGGAAATCAAATGCTTGATTACCTCTCAAACCAAGCCATAAAACTCATAGTGATTTAATCATTAGCATTGACATTATTAGTTGGTCATAACTATGAAATATTTTGGAAGAAGATTTCAAATCCATCTAAGGAATAAAGTACATGCAATCAATAGAATCATGGAATGTTAAGAGTATACAATAAAGTTGGCATTGGAACACATTTGTTGTTGCACCAAAAGATCAACTTGTTAACACCCAATGTAAATTCCAAAGATAAACGAATCCATGGGAGGCGTTTAGTACATGTGTCGAATCCAAAGGGAGACCCTGGTGATTAATCCAACAATCCCCCCTTAGCGTCACTCGAGGGGATTCAAACTCGTGACCATGGTTCTAATACCATTTGTTGGAACACATTTGTTGTTGCACCAAAAGATCAACTTATTAACGCTCGATACAAATGCCAAAGATAAACAAATTCACAGGAGGTAGTTAGTCCATGTCATGAATCCAAAGGGAGATTTTGGTGATTAGTCCAATAGTTGGATCAATTAATATTATGATAAAATCATGCAAAGGTGTTAGAAAAGTAGTTACATCTCATTAATGTTATTAGTTGACAATGTGCTTCCATTTATGTCACACATTCAAGATATCTCCCAAATTCTTATTAAAAGGAATTATCCCAACTACTTCTTGGTGTAAGAAAAATTAGTTACTATATTTTTCTCCAAAGTATGTGGAGAAAAATATTCACGTGATAATTAACCTCAAGCAAATGGAATTGCTTGGCGAGATAAAGGAGGCTAGAGTGCAATCTTTTTCTATTAGTGTGGGGATACTTTGGAAGCTATATAGGAAGTGATATGAACATAGAGTAGAGTGGCATAGGGTAAACACAAATAACATTTTCCACCTCCATCATAAATATCTTCATTAGCATGGGAAACAAGGAGGCTACAAAGTCCTTGGGTAAATATTACATCTAGGACAAGTTAAGAGTGGGTTTGAATGAATTAGAAAACAAAACAACCCTAGTAAATATTATCTCTCTATTATGGATTGGATCAACATTTAAATGGTAGGATTCAAGTGGAATAATTCAAAAAAATAAGTTGAGGTTGTTGAATCTAATGAATTATATTACTATCATGCTCAATTTTTCTAAAGGAAACACTGGTTTTTATTAGTTGATTTGTAATGCCATGGAACCCTTTGATCTAGAGAAATATTCCCCTTTCTAAGAGTAGTTTAGCTTGGCCAAAGCATCCAAATCCATTAAATTATTGCAACAAACGGTAGACTTGGTTAAAAGGGAATATGGTTCTTATGACTCCAAATTCCCTAGTACCTACTTATTCTCTCATTATTAATCTATTTTGGAATCTTGGTCTATTGGTTTATCACTATTTCACTATGTAATCATTAGTTTTTTGGTCTATTGCTGATATAATATGTAACTGTCAATCATAGTTAATGTAATTTTGAGTACTTAGTCTTGTCTTAGCATACAAATATCTAGGATGTAGTCACTGGTAGTTTTTTTTATAATCTCACCATCTATAAGTCATATAAGAATATATAGTTTGAACCAATCACCACCCTATAAATTAAATCTTTGCTCCTCTACCCACTACCATGGTAGGAATTATTTTGTATATTTTATTATATTAATAAAATGGCAGAGTTCCCTTACCCTCACTTGAATTATAGAAAAGGATCATTGTCTCTTCACTAGAGTCAAGGACTATAGCTAGATAATTTATTGTGACTCTCAATAGATCTATATTATCTACTTTCAGTTGTTCAAAAAAAAATTGCTAGCTTGGGATCACCATCAAATTGTTGAACAAGACAACTGAGAGGGGGGGTGAATCAGTTGTATCAAATAAAAACCTTTAAATCATTCGTCAGAACTAATCCTTAACACTGCTTAAATGATTAAACATTAAGTGCAAGTGCAGAAACTAAAAACCATCACACAAACACAACACTAGATTTACATGGAAAACCCAATAAGAGAAAAACCACGGTGATGATTAACTCACACTATATAGAATATCAAAACTGATTATAAAGGCTCACTGCCTGAGAAACAAGGCTCACTACCAAAAGGACTCACTATCTAGATCAGGACTCACTATCCAACAAGGCTAACAACCTGGAGGGCTCACTGCCACAAAAATACAAAGAAGATAGAAGATATATGTTACAGAGAGAAGACAGTCTCAATGCAACAAAGAAATCCACTACAATTTTCTCAACCACTTGCAAACATGCATGAATTATAGAGTACACTTTCAACTCAATGCATCCAAAAACTCAGTATTTAGGCTTCGCACTGATCTGCCACACTCACACACACACACACTCATTGATTCGCATCAACCTCACATCTATCTGCTCTATTTATTTGCACTTATCTCTCTTTTTACTTCCTCATTTCACCACTGACTCATCCTACATCTATACCATCTTCAACGTTGAAACATATCCAAAGTCGGTCATCCAAGATTAAATTCAACTTATGTTAGTACCAAAACATCCTAGGGTGGAATTAGAATGAGGGTGACCCAAACACACACTTGGTGAGGACCCAAATAGATCCAACATGCTACATCAATTTCAAAGATAGTGTTCAACACATGGTCAATCAAACGAGTGCAAAACACATAGAACAATTAATCACGATCCTTCTAGATACTAAAATTATCTTCAATACAATCATAACAACTCAAATCTAGAACTGCAAGTCATAAAACTTTACCAAAGAGAAATCTGAACCAACAACTTTTCTCCCAAACCTCAACCATAACACAAAAAACCACAGTTCGCAACTAGTGAATATAACTCGCACTGTATAGTGAATTAGGAGCCAAAAAATTGGATATAGCAACTTCCAACAACCATGAACAACATATTTGAACCACACAAACATAAGAGCAAATCCTAGAGCAAAATTTGGAGCAACCATTGAACATCGGCAACCTTTCTTCAATAAAATTTTCTCAATATCCTCAACATGAACAACCAATAACCTACAACCATTACATCAATGACAACAACAACCAGTTGATAACCAATTGACCAGTTGACATCAATGACAACACCTTCATCCATTTCCATTCTTGCAACATAAACTATATTTCATAGCTCTTCTCCATCCTCGACTTGTTGTATTGCATCTAATTACCTATATTTAATGATTCATTCCCTTGCCTCACCCTACATCTTATCTAATGTTTCCATGGAAACAAACTTGAGCTGTTAAATTTTCTCATTTATTGCAAGAGAAATATTTTCACATAAAATATCAACAAATTATACAATCTTAAGGTTAGCGGTGAACAATCTAGACTTGTTTATAGGTTGATGGACATAATTAATTGAAAATCCTTCATATATACATAGATAATGTAATACTATCATTTGTTATACCTCTTGATAGATAGGTCTTTTCTACTTTCATTCTCTCAAACACTTTTGCAAGCTTGTGATCACTATCAAACTATATTGTATAGCTCTTCTAGTCCATCCCAAATTGTTGTATTGTATCTAATTACTTACCTTTAATGATTTATTCCCTTGCCTCATGCTTTGATGTTTCCACATCTTATCTAATATTTCGATGGAAATAAACTTGGAAGCTATTGAATTTTCTCATGTATTAAAAAATAAATAGTTTCACATAAAATATCAACAACTTTTGCGATATTAAGGTTATTTGTAGACAATATAGAACTATTTGTAGGTTGATGAACACTATCAATTGAGAATCATTCATCTATACTTGTAGAAAATGGAATGTTATCAAATTAGTTTTCGCACTTCAATATAGTTTTATCCTCGATCTTGTTAGTGAGGGCCCTCTTTCCAAAACTTAAATTCCTATTCAATGTAAATACTTGTGCTTTCATTCACAAGGATGCCCTCATTCATCAATAGCTTAAGCTCTAGGGAATTGATAAGTCCTATATATACATTGTGGAAATAATATGAGAAGTAAAAGGTAATTCATTGCTTTTTTCTCAAATATCTCACTTTCATGATTTTTTAACTTTTAGTAGTTAAGTTTTTATGGGACCCCAAACCTTTCCCTGGGCTTACTAAGCTTTTTACCTCATAGTCCAATAGAATTCACTAGAAATACATGAAAACAAGGATGAGGTTGTAGATTTATTAAATTAAATCATGTCATTATACATGTGTTAGAACACACAGATATATTGAGAGGGGGGTGAATTAGTATATCCTTCAAATTAATGTAATACAAATTTATCAATCAAAAACTTATAACTGCATTAACCAGATAAAACATTCAAAGCACAAGCACATAACCACAGCATCAAATTTATGTGGAAAACCCTACAAAGGGAAAACCATGGTGAGAAAGCAACTATCCAAATATAGCCTCACAAAATAAAACAAGATTTAAAACACAAACTTATGGCTTAAACCAAAGGAAGTTTACAACTCCCTGCCAACTACAACACTTATAGGAGGAGGCTACAACCTTAGCATACAACACTTGATGAATCAGATGATCAACTTCTATTGTAACACTTTTTTTTTCCTCTGGTTCACTACCTTCAACATTCACTCATACACTTCTTCTTTCGGATCATTTCCTTTAGCAGTCACCTCACACTCTTCTATCTTTGACTCACTACCTTCAACATTCACTCATACATTTATGTTTTCGACTCACTACCTTCAACACTCACTTACACACTTCTTCACACATTCACACTCCTTATTTTTTCTTCAGCACACTTCTTTTGGCATATTCATTGAGCATTCAACATCTAACTTCCCTACATTGATCACACACATGATCTTTATTTTATACCTTCCACAAGCTTCAAAAAGTTTCTATTTTTCAACCAAAAATTAAACGTATGACATGAAATATGCAACGACCATAATGATTCAAATCTAAAACATCAATGAGAAAATTAAATTGAATGTGGTCCAAGCCAGGAGATAAGAAGGACCTATTTTACATCTACACACAATCCCATGTTGGTGCACACCACAAAACTTAACGCAAACAACTCAACATACCAAGTCAGCCAAACAAACACTTAACCCTCCAAATATTAACTCTAAAACATAAGCGACACTAGAGAGACCATATAACACCATGTGGATCACAATACAAAAAATGAATGATATTCAATAACATCTCCTTGCCCTCCTTTTACAAATTCACACAACATTAAGTTGGAACCAAACAAACACAAAACTAGTATCTCTTGCAAACCTAAACAAACACAATCTTGAAGTAGAACATTAAGAACCCGACTTGCGATACACCACATTATCTAAAACATGAAATGAGGAAACAAATAGACACATCGAGATATTCCTCCAAACTGCAAGACCACAACAACAAATACAAAGAAATACAGAGCATTTTTCTAAACCTTCTTGACTGCAACAACACAATCTTCACTTTGCTAGCTCTAAAAACATCTATGGTGAATTTTATTCAAGCTACAATCAAGAACATACATAGTGTACATCTGCATCTGACAAAATTTCAAACCGCAAGGCAATATCTTCAAATGTGGAGGAATGTAGAAGAATATGAAGGAATACAAAGCATTTTCCAAAGCATCTACAACACAACTTCCTGAGAAACTGTCTACAATAGAATTTTTTATATATTTTTGTAGAGAAGGGGGATTTGCTACTCATGATTTCTCTTCATTCAGAGAGCCTCATGAGGTGAACTACCCTAAACTACCTCAAGGAACAACAGCAAGAGTTCTAGAATCAGAAAGAGCATATCATAAAGATTATTTGGAGAAACTGACAAGCTCTTGGCCAAAGGACGACAACGCGACGCGTTGGCATCCCAGAAGTGCGTTAGCGTCTCGTACAAACCAGAGAGCAAGATTAACATAGAAACTAGCTGAGTGACTACTAATAATAAGATTTCTAAGAACTTACAGAATATGGTAAAATCATAGAATGCAACAAGATTGAAATAAAGTGAAGTAGAAATGATAAAGATGAAGAGAAGAAAGGAAATACTCATAACCACTCATGTGATGAAGCCTCCAGCTAGTGAATTCCTTCAATATCTATGTCTGTAAGATGTAGATAAAGTGTTGGGGTTGTATAGGGGTTTTCCTTAGTCAAACCCCCATTTTGGTGTTCCCACCTCCACGAACAACTAGATAGATAGAGAGAAATGAACCGAAATAGATAAATCACATGGTGAAAGAAAAACCTGCTCAAGAGTAGAACCCGCACCACCAAGTATGAGTGATAAAAGCAATCCTCACTAGAGGAGGATAACTCGTATCACAAAAGAGGTGATTAAAGCAATCCCTACTTGAGGAGAACCTGTATCACAAAGTAAAGATGCAATAGATAGGGGATATGGAATCCCAGGATGCTCACAAGCATAAGCTGAGGGAGATGAAGCTACAAGAGTGAAGCTAAGAGAGCTTGAAAGTGCTTGAAGTTGTTGTGACAAGTAAGTGATATGTGCAAGCAAGAGAGGAAAGAGGGAAAAGAGATGAGCCAAGAAGCAAGAGAGAGGATAGAAGAACTTAGAGAGAGAAAATGAGGTGAAAATATAACATTTAAGGAAGGAAAAGAAGCTTCTTGATCCGTTTCAAGGCATCTCGAGTCGTTGCCACCAACCAAAGAGGCTAACAAGTGGAAAACATGCACAAAAACGGTCGTTTGAATGTTGAAACGTTGCAGGATGCTAGCACGACACACAAATGTCCACGTGATGTGCTAGTGTCTGAACATGTCACACTACAAAACAACACAAATGAGAAAAAGCACAAAGTTTTATATAAAGTGAACACACGAAGGTAGCTACTGAAAAGGGGTGATGAGCATCTTGAGAAGGGAAAAAGGCTGATGTAGGGGCTAAAATGAGCTCACACAAATGCTAAGGGAGTGAACACTAAAGTGGATGCAAACATGTATGTGAAATTGCAAGGGGTGCATTTTTATGACTATACATTTTTCCCCCACTTTAGCAAGCATATGAATCTACATTATTATGCATGCTAAAGGAAGTCTACTAAACATAAATAACATAATATGCTAAAAGGATACTATAGAGGAAGCAGACAAATCTTTGAACCAAAGCAACATACCCCCAGGCTAAAGATCTACAAAACAAATGCATTAGGCAAGAAAAACCTGCACCAGACAACATTGTTAGAACATAAAAATCCACTAAAGGATTTGAGTCACCAAAGTAAAAGAGACCTTGATGTAAAAGGTTGTCTCAGTACTATGCGTCGTCCCCAAACAATACATAGAAGAACTCTAAGATGTCAAAGAGATAAAGAGCATATACACAAGATGAAGAAGATGTAGATCTTTGATCCAGTATATACAATTGAGAAGAGAAGAGAAGAGAAGAGAAAAGAAGATAATTTGAGAATGTAAGTGCCTCACAGGCCAAAAGACTTGCAAGGAAGGTGTCCTCCAAGATCTCTCACATGAAGGAAACCGAGGAAAGCGCCTTGTAGACCTACAGACCTGCAAGGAAGGTGTCCTCCAAAATCTCTCACATGAAGGAAATTGATAAAAGTTCCTTACAGACATGCATACCTGCAAGGAAGGTGTCCTCCAAGATCTCTCACATGAAGGATATTGGAAAAGTGCCTTACAGACCCGCAGACCTACAAGGAAGGCGTCCTCCAAGATCTCTCACATGAAAGAAACCCAAAAAGTGCCCTACAGACCCATAGACCTATAGGGAAGGTGTCCTTCAAGATCTCTTACATGAAGGAAACCCAAGAAAGTTCCCTATAGACCCGTAGACCTATAGGGAGGTATCCCTCAAGATCTCTCACATGGAGGAAACCCAAAGAAAATGCTCTACAAACTCGCATACCTGTAGGAGAGCAACCCCCAAGATCTCTTGCATGGAGGAAGCTCAAAGGAAGCACCCTATAGACCTGTAGATCTGCAGGAGGTATCCACCAAGATATCTCACATGGAGGAAACCCAAGGAAGGGGACTCCGCAGAGTTAGAAAGAAGCTTCATAGGCACAACTATGAAGCGACATGTTTAGCCACAAATAAAACATGTCTGAAAGTGGCCACACAGGAAAGTAAGTGGATAGTCACATAGATTGTCGATAGATCGGAAAGCTTTCAAAGGGGTCCCTCGGGAACCCTTCAAAAAAAGATGGGTCCACTCGAGGGACACACTATTTAAAAAGCAAGGTCTAGTCAGGTTGCCCCCAAGCTAGACGCCATAGGATTCCTTTGAGATAAAAACTTTCAAAGGGTGTCCCTTAGGAACCCTTCAAAAGAGAAAAGGGATCCACTCAAGGGATGCTCCAATTGAAAGATAGAGAGTAGAGAGGGGGTCCTTAGAAGGATGGACATCTCCAGAACAAGTTGTCACTGCCCCCGACATATAGGGGAGGAGAACCATACAAGATACTTAGAACATGTAGGATAGAGGTAAACCTCAATATCACTTGTCATTTGAAGAAGCAGGTGCATCAATCAAACTGGAGTTTGATGGCACCTGAATCACAAATTTTTATTGTATTTTATCCTTCAAGGCCTTTCATTCACTAGTGGAATGGCCAAGCACTCGATGGTATGGAAAAAAATAATGTTTTTCTTTGTCATGTTCATGAGATTTTTTGCATGTAGGAGAAGGAAGATTGATTAAGCGAGCTTTTAGAAGCCACAACAAAATACACTCTTGCTCAAATAGAGGATGAGGAGCAGGAAGCAACCCTTTCTCTTGTGGAGAAAAGTTTGATTGCTCACAAGAAGAAGATACGAAGATAGAAGACAAAGGAAGATCTTCACAGAGAGCATTATTCCTGCAATAGGGATCATACTCCTCTATGGGATCACTATCAACCTTCTTGATAGGACTTCCAACATTATCCACTTTAATAGAGGTGCAATCGTCTCCCTCAAAAGGAGGAGGATCGACATTAAGAATATTAGAATTTGTGTTTACACTACCCTGCAATGTAGAAGAGTAGCCATCTTCGATAACGGGTTTGGATGAGGTTATCAAAAGGTCTAAGTGGATCAGGTCGACTTTATGCTCTCCAACAGAGGATTCTATAAAGTATAGAGAACTCCAATCATCACCAAGGCATGCATTCCTAAGAGAAGTGGAAGGCTTCAGATTTCTTGCTTTAGAAGGATCTTCTTTAGGGACATCTATCTCAAAAGTATCCATTGTAATGGATACCACTGGAGTGGACTCCAACACACCAGAAGATACTGAAGGAATAAGAGTAGGCATAACTGAAACCTAACCAACAATTGCCATCTCACATAAGTGCATAGCATCAAGATCAGCCTTGACTGTGACTACTCGATTATTACAAATGAACTTAAGAGATTTATGCAAGGTAGACGGGACTACACCCATAGCATGAATCCACAGTCTACCAAGAAGAAGGTTATATGGTAATTTTTTTGACATAACATATACAAGGGTAGGTACAATAATGGGTCCCAACCTCAAAGGCAAGACTATCATGCGTAGGGCTTGTTGACCAACATTATCGAACCGACGAATAACAACAAAAGATGCATTAAGAGAAGATAAATCAATATTAATCTTAGGCAATAGATCGATGCTACATACATTGAGCGTTGAACCTGCATCAATGAGAGTACATATAATGTCGATATTATTAATGTTAACTATGATCATTAGAGGGTTTGCTTGCTTTTGTACTTCTAGAGGCGGGAGTTCTCGCGAATAGAACGTAATATTTGGAAAATCCACATGAATATAAGCTATCAATGCATTAGGATTTGTCAACCTTGTGTAAGAAGGAAAGAGAATCTTTTGCAAGGCTTCCTAAAGCATACCTTGATAAACCAGAGTAGACTGAAGCAAGTCCCACAGTGAGATATTAGCCAAAGTAAATCAAAGTTGCTCGATAAGATCATAATCACTGGGTGCTTTAGTCATAGGTTTAGGAGCTTGAAGAAGGCTTGGTTGTTTATTCATTCTATTCTCATAAGTATGGGCTACCGCTCTATAAGAGGGAGCCATAGAAAGATTAGGAGAATCACTATCAAATGGAACACTATCAATAGAACAAATCCTTTTAGGAGAAGGACTAGCTGGAGTCATGTAAATGACTGGTCTCTTAGGCCTTTGAGGGGCAACAAAGACATAGATTATATTCATAGAATCATCACAACTAGTAGAATAATTATTTGAAGACATATTCTCAACATTGATCCAAATAGGATAAAATGTGGAAAGAGATTCATGATTCACTAATGCATCATCTCTGGAAGAGAGTGCATCAAAATAGATATGAGATTCATCACACCAATGCAACGTCTCTAGAAGAGAGTGCATTGGGATGAGGAAGGGAGTTGTCATTCACTAATGCACCATCTCTAGAAGAGAGTGAATTGGAATGAAGAGGAGGTTCGTCATTCACAAACACACCATCTATAGAAGGGTGTGCATTGGAATGAAGGGTAGATTCATCATTCACAAATGCATCATCTCTAGGAGAGAGCGCATTGGAATGAATAGAAGGTAGAGTAATATTAAGAAAGGCATCAATGATTTCATATTCTTGCAACAGGATATCCTCTGAAGCAAGAGGACTCTCATGAGAAGGATCGAAGATACCAAACGACATGTGTAAAGCCAAGTCACCATCACATGCATGAAATGGAATATCATTGACATTATGAACAAAATTAGATACTAAGCTAATAAAAGAAGATATTAAATTCATTTTGGTGAAAGAACTAAGAAAAACTGAAAATCTAGATTTTCTAATTTTTTCAGTATTTTCTAGGTTCTAGTAATTTGCATTTTCGGAGGTCTTCAGAGCGGAATTTGAGGTCAGAACTTGTGTCGGTCCCTAAAATTTGATTGTCGAAGGCACTATAATTTTAAGAATTGAACTAGTTCTCTAGGAGACCTTTCTAACGATGCAAACGATTCTGAATTTTGAGCATCGAGTCAAAAGTTATGACCCTGCCAAGTAGGGGTAAATAAGTTCCTAGTTTAAAAAAAATAAGTAGCCTCTTCACGTCAGGTTCACCAAAATGTATAGAAGGGGGTTTCGCTACTCACAAGTTCTCTTCATTTAGAGAGCCTCATGGGGTGAACTGCCCTAAACTACCTCAAGGAACAATGACAAGAGTTCTAGAATCAGAAAGAGTAGATCACAAAGATTCTCTGGACAAACTAACAAGCTCTTGGCCAAAGGAAGGCAACACAGAATATGGAAGACAATGTGGCACGCTAGCATCCCAAAAGTGCACTAGCGTCTAGAACGAACCAAAGAGCAAGATTATCACATAAAATAGTTGAGTGACTACTAACAATAAGATTTCTAAGAACTTACAGAATGCGGGAAAATCATAGAATGCAACAAGACTAAAATAAAGTGAACTAGAAATGATAAAGATGAAGAGAATAAAGGAAATACTACAACCACACAAGTGATGAAGCCTCTAGCTAGTGAATTACTTCAATACATGCATCTATAAGATCTAGAGAAAGTGTTGGGGCTGTATAGGGGTTTGCCTTAGTCAAACCCCCGTTTTGGTGTTCCCACCTCCATGGACAACCAGATAGATAGAGAGAAATGAACTGAAATAGATAAAGCACATGGTGAAAGTAAAACCCACGCAGGAGTAGAACTCACACCACCAAGTATGAGTGATAAAAACATTCCCCGTTGGAGGAGGAGAACCCATATCACAAAAGAGGTGATAAAATCAATCCTTGCACAAGGAGAAGAACCTGTATCATGAAGTAAAAATGCAATAGATAGGGGATATGGAATCCCAGGATGCTTACAAGCATAAGTTGAGGGAGATGAAGCTGCAAGAGTGAAGCTAAGAGAGCTTGAATGTGCTTGAAGCTACTGTAACAAGTAAGTGATATGTGCAAGCAAGAGAGGAAAGAGGGAAAAGAGATGAGCCAAGAAGTAAGAGAGAGGCTATAAGAACTTAGAGAGAGCAAATGAGGTGAAAAGATAGCATTTATGGAAGGAAAATAAGCTTCCTGAGTTGTTTCAAGGCATCTCAAGCCGTTACCACTGACCAAAGAGGATGACAAGTGGCAAACATGCATGTAAACAGTCGTTTGAATGTTGAAACATCATAGGAAACTAGCGTAGCGTGCTAGTGTTTGAACATGTCACGCTACAAAACAACATAAATGGGAAAAGCACAAAGTTTGATATAAAGCGGACGCACAAAGGTAGTTGTTGAAAAGGGACCTTGAGAATCCTGAGAAGGGAAAAAGGATGATGCAAGGGCTAAAATGAGCCTACACAAATACTAAGGGAGTGAACACTAAAGCAGATGCAAACATGTATGTGAAATTGCAAGGGACGCAATTTTATGACTATACAATTTTACATCAATAGACAATGAATACAATATTCACAACATCATTCACCTATTCATGAGCAACAAGAAATATAGGCCAACTATTATAGCAATCTCATGACATGCATTATCATACATAATACTTTTGATTAGCATACTGATTGCAACACGTGCAATTATCCACACACTACCACTCTGTTGACATCAATGATAATACCAGCAACAATCTTCATTTTGTTGACATCAATGACAACACCTACAATAACCTTACAAAAACATGCACCTTTATTTTTAAAATACTACAAAGAAAAAGTTGATAACATAACGGGTTTTAAATTTAAATTTGGGGAAATCCAGACAACATTCACATGAAACATTTAAATGATCCCCTACATTAATAAGATAAAAAAATAGATAAGATAAAAAGATATTATATTTTCTTTAACTTGCAAAATACGAAACAAAGGAAAAATTATATCCATGTATTAAACATTCCAAAATCCCACAAGGGATACCTCTATAAAAGAAATATATCATGGATAATCAAAATAAACTTAGATGTCTAATATAATCCTTAGTTAATAACGGTGATGCGAGAGAATGCAATTCTATTTTAGTTAGGGTATAAATTTCACGAGTATGGAGTTCTTTAGATTTTCCCAACTCATACAAAAGGAGTTAGTTTGAACAAAACACAAATTATAAACACACAAGACTATACTAATTTAGTGGTTGAAATAAGTTGAAGTAAAGGGAGTTTGTTATAAAATAACTTACATAATAAACAAATATAATAGGAAATATGCTACAAATACCTGATAATAATTAAGAATAAAAAGCCACTTCAAGGGGGAAAACCTCCAAATATATCTAATTAGAGCACAATTCACAATATTATGATGAAATAATACTACCTACCTCATATATATACCTTATTTATTCCTAGGATATCACCCAAGCTAACTTGGATAACCCTATATAAGCCTTAGTCCAACCTAATTAACTAAATAATAATTTAATAATGATAATATGATTTAATTAAGAGTCAACATAGCCACAAGTCAACTATTCATAACCTTATATACACTAATATTAAAGGCGTAGCATGCCCCCTCTTTAGAGAAGCATTGTCCTCGATGCTAATCAGGTGTGAATGCTTCTGAATGAACTCCTTTTCCTCCCATGTGGCACCTTCAACTGGTAAATTCTTCCATGGATGAGATACCTAGTGAGTGTTCTAGCCCTTTCCTTCTTTGTACGTGTTTGACGAATGAAATATGGTTTCAATACGATTCTTCCTTCTTCATTGAGCACCTATAATATTTTTAGTAGGGATATTAAGCCCAATTACCTTCTTCAAACAAGAAACATGAAAAAACTAGATGTATCTTTGTTGTTGGTGACAATTCCAACTTATAGGTGACACTACCTATCTTTTGCATGTTTTGGCATGGACCATAAGATGCAACTTGTTCTTTTTTCATTTCTTTGGTGAAATTTTCTTGTAAGGCTGCAATGAGAAAAATATAGTGCTTTTATTGTGTCTTCCCAAAACCACTTTGAGGGGGAAACCTCTCAAGAAGACTCGATCCCCAACCTCAAAACTTCTTTCACTATGGTGTTGGTTTGCTTGTTGCTTCATTCGATTTTGTGCAATGGATAGATTCTCCTTCATTCCTAAGAGTACCTTTTGTTGATGAAGCAAGTGGTCCTCTACTACCCAAAATCTTAGTGACACCTTCAATGATGATGTGATGGAAGGAGGCTCATATCTATATAATGCCATAAATGGAGACATTTTTTATGAACTATGAAAGGAAGTGTTTTACCACCATTTTTCCAGCGGTAGCCAATATTCCCATTAAGATTGTTTATATGAAGTGAAATAGTGTAGATATCCTTCCAAACACCTATTAAAAACCTTAGTTTTCCCATCAAATTGAGGGTGGTATCAAGAACTATGAGCCAATTAAGTACCCAAAAACGAGAATAAATTTGTCCAAAATTGACTAGTAAAGATAGGATCATGGTCACTGACAATAACCTTAGGTGTACCATGTAGCTTTTCTATATTCTCCAAAATATATTTTTCCACATAATTGTTGTAAAAGGATATGATAATGCAATGAAACGTGCATATTTAGCGAGGCAATCTACTATTTCTATGATGACATTATTACCTTTATATTTTGTGTAACATGCCCATTGTTCTACACGGTATCTTTCCTAAGATTTAACCTCAAGTAAATAGTTTAAGCATCTAACCATTACGAGCAATAATTTTTTTTCTTTTCATATCTATAAAGATAACATGCACATTTGAAATAAATGTCTTTCCAAACTTTTTCATTGCATTATATCAAAGTATTACAACTTTCCAAAGTAATGATTTCATAGTACATGATAACATGATATCATTTCTCTTTTTATAATCTTCCCATCGCAATGGATACAAAATAAATAAACATGGCTCTGTGGAGCTTGTTGGAAAAATATGTACGAATAGTTCTGGAAATCCCCATCCAAATATTGGTTACCTACTGATGAGGAGAAGCATCACTCAAGAACTTTTTTTCCAACCTTCAACTAACTGTGGTCCCTCACACAACTATTAAATTGATAGATGGCATTACCCTTTGATGAAGAGATTGGTTTGGTAACCTCATGATAAATATTGACCTTTTTTGAGCTTTGTGTTGTATCCTACATATACAGGTCTGTCACACAGTGACTACAACCTTTCATATATGACATTCCTCAACCTAGTATGTAAACCTAGATCATAGTGAACTGATAGTGTAAATAGTGGCAAACTACACTACTTTGGCCAAAGTATTTATCCCCCAGTATTTTGAGTGGACGTCATTTACTTCACCCACCTTCCTAGCTCGATTTGTATTGACCATTTATAATCTATGCATAGTTTATCCCCTTCATTGGACTATCTTGTTGAAAATTGAGGTGTTTATGTAGCTTAATACTTTTTAGAATTTTAAGATTGTTGATCTAAATATGTATTATTTGTTATAGATTCTTTATGGGTGATTATCTAATTAATTCATTTTATCATTTGTAGAATGAAGACAAAATTTGTAGAAGAATTAGACAGGATATTAAAAGATACACAACATATACTGTGGAGAAACCCTTTCGGGAAAAAACTCCACCAAGAATCAATGTATTATTTAATCTCTAAAGTAAATTACAATAATTCCAATTCTTCATTGAGATGCTTCTTCTGCCTTCAACAAATCTTCTTCACAACCTGCAATAAAATAATAATAACTCTCTTCAACTTGCTTGAGATAAATAGGCATTAATCAACTTTGTAAACTCCAAAAGAGTTACAATTACAATGCTTAACCCCTATCCCTAAAAGGTATTCCTATCTCTTGCAAGTAAAGTTATGCCATGAAGAACAATGTCAAATCTTCATCTTCATCCATTTGGGTGTCCCAAATTGAAGTAGTAACTCAACCTTTATTCTGTAAATATCTTCAAGGCTTTATCCTCAAAGTAGGTGCCCAAGAGTGGGCCTGCTTAACTCAGCCTTCTAAAATATCTTAGCATGCAAAGGAGTTAATTCCAAGAATCCAACTTGGGCACCCCATGTGGGTCCAAGTCATTCTCTGTTAACTGAAACATCTCTATCCACCATTCATGCAAGAATGGTCATCCCTTGTTAACTGAAGGAATTCACCTATTATCTATCATGCAACTCAGGTCATTAGTCATGCATTCCAAGTTAACTGAAGTCAACTAGCATTCAACTAAAACTAACTGAAGATAATTGAACCATAACTGAACTGAACTAAACTAAACTAAACTGATTTTGAACTAAACTAAACTAAAATGAACTAAACTGATTATGAACTAAACTAAACTAAACTAAACTAAACTAATCTGAACTGAACTAAACTGAACTTCATGCATGTAAACATCAAACCCTAACTCCCAAGATCTTTACATGCATTAAAAAAGTGTTATCTTTTACTCCAAACAGTTAACTTAACTCAAGGTGAGTGTCACCTTCCATGTGGGCACTCCATGTGCCCCTATTATTTAGGAACTCATATTGGACACCCTCACATGCTCCTAGCATTTAGAATTAATTACAAATGTTAATTAACATGATTATTTAATTCAATATTAACCTCTTTCTAATCCTAGTGTTGGGGAACACTTTCCAAGGACTTAGGAGATACATGAAATAAATAATGTTTAGGATTGCAATTAAATGGAATCCTATTTCCAACATATCCTAACCTTGGGAATAACCTATTACCTCTACGTTTAACTAACACATCTACTAAGTAGATCATAGTAACTCTAAGACTCAACTAGTTTAAATAATTAGCTATGAAAGCGATATCCCCAATATAGTATTTATTCCCACTACATCCACATATTTCTTAATATGGAATATATACATACACTTCAAGCAAAATAGATCTTTACACAAATTACAACAAGCAATATTTCTATTTCACTTAAAACTAAGAATAATCTTTTCCTATAAATAGATGATATAATCCTCTAATCAAAACAATCAGTGACTCACTATCATTCCAAACATAAAAATATAAAAGAGTAGAAATTGACATGCCTATTCATGCAATGCTCCAATTGACTGATTTAGTTTTCCAACACAACCTTCCCTAATTAGTGAGCAACTCCCAAATAACTTTCTCCCATTTAACCAAAGACTCTCTCTCTCAAATCTCTCAAAAACTCTCTCACAACTCAGGAAATCATAATATAATAACTTAGAAAAACATGACAAGAATGTAGATATGCATCCCTATTGTGGTTGAGAGCACCTCTATTTATACACAAAGATCAACAACTAAGGGCTAGAAATAGGGTATCGAGAATGACACTTCTCAGCTCAAGAGGTTAGACTCAGAAATTAAAAGAAAAGGTGGCAACTAAATTCATTGCACAACAAACACATACGCAGCCAAGGTGAATGAGTTGATACTAAAATAGATAGCAAGAATGATGATAAAAATTCAAGGCAATTGCCTCCTACAAGTTGACTTGGCATAACTGTGTGCTTGACTATTTATGCATGTCTCAAAATGCTTCACATTCTGGGAATTCATATTTGTAAGATAAACTTCTAATCGACTCATGCCATTCTCGGTTGGTGCCACATTATGTCATTCACACCATATTACATGGGTCACCGTTGGCTATTTGACTTGGTCGACACTTTCCTGTGCATGAGCATCTACTATTGTTTTGCTTCAACAAAGTCTTGGAAACCAAATTGACACATTGAAAAGAACTGGTAACTAAGCGCTTTATATATAACGTTGTCCATATTTCACATTACAACACTTTAAATGTTTAAAGCATCACTTGTTTTATATATACACACACACACACACACACACACACATGTTTTTTTTACATAACATTATTCCCTTTATTACTATGTTGTGTGTACTACTTAGCATAGACTATGTTTTAAATGCTATGCACTAGTTAAATAATTTAGCATTATCATTATCATATATACATAATGACTATATATATATATTGATTCACAAGTTTATATAACACATTATTTAGTATACAAATACACATTCACATATTGATGTAAGTGTGTGTATATATGTATATGTATATATATTAACATGCTAGTATGGGCGTATCCTTTTTCCTCAATACATACGCGTAAGTATATATATATATATATATATATATATATATATATATATATATATATATATATATATATATGTATACATATATATCACCCCTTGTATTTAAACACATATATTCATCTAGTCATATTGATTGACATATATACATGGTATATATATGTATGAATGTCTCCTTGTCTGAATGGAATTCCCATGCATTTGGGTAATCCGTACATGAGCATGCATAGATATGTCTATCTACGTATACGCATGCACATATTTACCCATGTGTATGAGTTTTTCGTTGACACTTACATATATACATATATATACATTTTATGTCTATATATTTCATCAGCCAAATATAAACACACAAAGAAGAACTCACATATATCGAAGAGACTCATTACTTAGACTCCAAAGCAAAAACAATCACAAAAAAAACACAAGCAAGACTAAAGATAACTTACTATTTCCCAACTATTATCTTGACTTGACCAAACTAGAAGTGTGTGTGTGTGTGAAAGATTAGTTTATGTCTTTTATCAAAGGTTAACATACCAAGTTCTTCTCCCTGAGTGATACTTTCCCTCTCATTAGGAGGCTTGATACTTTTCCTGCATCCAACTTTACACTTTGCAATAATAGTTAGCTGAAAACTATACATTTACTTGCATCATATATTTTCACAATCAAGACATTTCATAACAAATTAAATCAACATTTAATCTTCATATTTCCAAAACACATAAAGCATAAATACACTTATATAAAGCATTTTCACTCAACTAGGTAAAAGTAAATAAGTAGTAACATAACGAGGTGTAACATTTTGGAAGCCCTGTGATGAAGTCCATGGATACTTCTTCGCAACATTGTCTAGGAATAACTAAGGGTTGCATGAGATTTTGCATCTTAATTGTCTCCCCTTTTATTTCTTTCAAAAACCAAACATTCAATCATAAATTTTTGAGCATCGCCATTTAACCCTTCCTAAAAAAATCTTACTTAAATCAACAATATGTCTTCAAAAATCATGAATGAACACCAACTGGAGACTCATTAAGCTTTGTGAGGATCTTTTGTTTCAGAGTGGGATTATTGCATAGATACAATCACTCTTTATACCACAAAGAATCTCCTTTCCAACAAAACTTATCTAAACTACTAGGATCACTCTATAACTATTGAATGAGATTACTTGTAGCAACATCATTCTGCCACTTTACTTTGGCTTCTACTACCCAATCTTCTTGTGATATTGAAATGACACATAACAAAGCTTCATCCTTCCCATCATTCCTAGAAAGTGCATCTAACATAACATTTTCCTTCCCTTTCTTACATACAATCTCAAAGTCATATCCCAACATCTTAGTGACCCATTTTTGTTGCTCTTCAAAAGATTTAATCTTTGTTCCAAAAAATATTTTTGGCTATCATGATCTGTCTTAAACTTGAAGTTTTTACCCATTAGATAAGGCCTCCATTGTTTTATTGTATGAAGAATAGCTAGCATTTCCTTCTCATAAATAGTTTTTAGTTGATTATTACCCTTTAATTGGTGACTCTCAAAAGCAATGGGCCAAACCTCCTGCATGAGAACTACCCCTATACCATTTAGCATTACATTCTACAATAAAATCCTTTGTGAAGTCTAGAGTGGCAAGCACTAGAGTTGTAAACATAGCCCCCTTCAATCTCTCAAATGTTGCATTAGTAGACTCGTTCTAATAAAATAAATCCTTCTCTAATAAAGTTATAAGGGGTGTTGCTATACAAATGTAATTCTTCACAAATCTTCTATGGTATCTAATCAATCCCAAGAAACCCCTTATTTTCTTAATGGCTTTAGGAATAGGCCATTCCATAATAGCCTTAATTTTACTAGAATCCACCTTTTGTGAAACTATGTGTCCCAAGTACTCCACCTCATTGAGACCAAAAACACACTTCAATAGCTTAGCGTAAAGGAGACAATCTTCAAGAAATTGTAATGCTTGATTTGCATGCTGCAAGTGTTCTTCCTACGTCTTGTTATAAATAAATATCTCATTAAAGAACACTAACATAAACTTCCTCAAGAATTTCTTAAAGATGGGGTTCATCAAATTTGAAACGTAGACAATGCATTGGTAAGACCAAATGGCATCACCAAAAACTCATAATGACCCTCATGAGTCCTAAATGCTATCTTAGAAACATCTTCTTCCTTAATTTGAATTTGATGATAACTTGATCTAAGATCTAACTTTGTAAATATATAGTTCCATTCAATTCATCCAGAAAAAAATAATGATAGGAATCATGAACTTATCTTTGATGGTGTACATGTTGAGCACTCTATAGTTTGGGCACATACACCAAGTTTCATCCTTCTTACGCACCATCAACACTGGTAAGGAGTAAGCACTTTGGCTATGCATAATAATTATTGCCTCTAGTATCTCCTCAACACTCTTTTCAATCTCACTTTTTTCTATATATGGGTACTTGCAAGGCCTGATGTTTGGTGGATGGCTCCTTAGAACTAGTTTCATGGAATGATCATGATCCCTCTGAAGAGGAAGTCCCCTAGACATGTCTTTGAAAACCACTGAGTGACAATTAATAATTGCTTATAAATCTGGATGGGTGGGAGCATTAATTTTAGACACATCTTTGAAAACCACTAAGTGATAACCATTAGCTCCTTTCTTAAGAAAATTTTGCATTTGATGAGTGCTTACCATTTATGGGGAATTTTATAAGAACCCTTGCCTATTTTGTCCTAAAATTTTCAATTTGTATTGTTTGACATTTTGTCAAACACTTTGCATGCAATCCAATTTTTTTAATATGCAAGTGTCCATTTGTGCTTTTTTCTTAATACTTTGATTACACAATAACACAAAATGATAACATACAAGTACATAAAGCAATACAATAAAATGAAACCCTATTTCTCTTATTTCTTTATTAAAACAAAATATATCGAACTTAACAAAGTTTTGAACTGAGTACAACAACAATGAATATAAGTCTTATTTTCACCAAAATAGAAGTTTATCAACTAGGCAAACATACCCAATTACAATGAAGAGTTATTAGACAATGTAGGCAATGAAGTGAAGAAGACAATGGTTGGAAATAGTCTGATTTTCTAAGTATTTTCAGACCAACAACTCCTATGAAGAAAATCTGGAAATGAAGCTCCAAAACAATGCCTTGACGATGATAAAACCCTCTCCAATACAAATCAGCTAGCGAAAAGATGAAACCCTAGGCTGAGATGGGAACAAAAGATATCAAAAATAGTCACTAAACCCTAGCTCCAACAATCTAAAATTAAAGCACTAAAATCTAAAATTGAAATCTACACTTTCTTCAAAACCCTAGTCACCTGAAATGAAGAAAAATTCATATAACATTTGAAAAAACTCCAAAATTTCTGAAACCACTTGCAAAAAAAGCCAAATATTCTTTAGAATTGGCCGCCCAAAATAGAGAATGCAAAAGAAGTCTTTGACACTTCAAATATGCAACTTAGCTCTGAAAATGGGTTTAAACCCTAGTTGCAAATGACCCAAATTACTTCACAAATCTGCAAATATGCCCAATAGTTAATCCTAGATGAATCCACCTCACAAGTAGGATTGGGTTTTTGTCCAATGTACAAATCTCCAAGGGTTTTCGTCCTCAGAGTTAGCTGCAACAGAATGCTCAACTGAAGATAGAGAAAGCTCAAGTTTATCACATCCACAATATGCCCAGATGGCTTGCACTCAACTCCTTTTAAAGGTTCAATTGAATCTTCTAGAAGAAGCCAACTTGTAAATAACTCTAGCTTCTAGAAGAATACATTAATATTTCCTAAAGTGACTTTATAATATTATTTTATTTTTCACTTAAGTCACTTAAAAATATTTAATAAAGTGACTTTATAATATTTTATTCTTTTATTTAAGTCAATTTAATTAAATTAATTAAAATAAGCTACATTTATGATTTAATTTATTTTCATGGGGGAATTAGACCAAGATACAACAAGAGTTTGAGTGGAATCCATGATCATGGTTCACAAGTTCTCAACCTTCACGATATGTTTGATGCTGCTAATCTCAAATTTAAACTTTAAGATGTAGTATTCGAGCACACTCTTATAATGTTGTCAATTAAAACATTAATATTTAGAATGACATTGATAACTATCTTTGATTCAAGTATTTAACCAAAATTATTTTCCAATTACCATCCTTTTGTAATCTCAAATCCACACCACAATGTCTTTGCCTTAACCACATTATTTATTGAGTAGACCAAGCCTTCATAACAAAATAATATAGATTCACTAAAATGTTTTAGGGGTTGAATAATTTGTACATTATAAATGTTGTATTTTCTTTGACCAAACCTTTAAAATATTATTTTAAGACTACTTTGTCTTACTTTAATTATATATATATGTCCTTTCAAAAACAATTTAAATTGGAGGGGTCCACTACCAAAATATAGTAAAAGTTGATGTGAACAATCACAAGATTAAATTTTATGAAAGAGATTTACACATTTTAATAGGTCCTACAAATTGGTCTAGTCTAAATGACATTAGAAGTCAATATTATCACCATCCCCACCACCATCATACAATAGTAACTCAAGTCATGATTTCATCATTTAAAAGTGCATATTTCCCTATTCCCATCAACATCATATTATATTAACTCACTAACTCACAAATTTTCTCATTTAAAAATTCCTTTTTACACTTTGGGTGAATGAAGTTTGATATAGTTTTTTGTAAAGAAAAAAACAAGTGACCAAATTATTTTTATTTTATTAAATTACAAAAAATTGAAAAAAGGCAAGTGACATTTGGTCTATTGGTAAAGTTATTTGCCCCACAAAGAGCTCATCAAAGATTATTTCTTGCTTATTGCAAAAGCTTAACATGATAAAGAATAAGGAAAATTTAAGTTTCAAGAGAATATGCCTTAGTTACACCAAGACATGTATTAGACCTTACACCACACGATTCACAACAAAAGATGAATTGTAATATAATGCTTATATTAAAACCTCCTAAACTTAAATTTGATAACCATTTATAAACAAACACATAAAATAAAAACTTAAACTACACATAATATAAATGATATAATTTAAATATTCAAATGTAATATAAATTAATTTATAATTGTATTATATTAATATATGTCTAAACCATTTTGAGAAAAGATCACAATTATTAACTTGAAGAAGATTCATAACTCTAAATAGAAAAAAAATTCATTACCACTCTCTAAGTTGAAGAAGATCCATTACCATCTATTCTTATTCATAAGCAAAGAAGTAATGGAGACAAAATGACAATTCAACATGGATTGCACATCTTACAAGGATATTTATATCCAGTATAAAAACAATATAAAAGAAAACAATCTAACCATCTTATTCGAAGAAGTAAATCTTAACAAGATTGTAAGTTTTCTAATCAAAATTCATAATAGAAGATATGACATTGAAAGAAATTTTAAAATACCTTGAAATTGAGACTCATGATCCCTTAATTCCTAGATCACTTGATCTCATGAATATCATTAAATCTTTTATTCATTCTATTGGTGCCACCTAGGAGGAGATTTTGAAAGCAAAAAAAACCTGGAAATTAAGAAAACCCACACAACCATTACATCGGCCGTTTCCAAATCGGAATAGAAGAAAAGCGCGGTTCTTCCTCGAATTAAAAAAAAACTTTGAAATGTTTTTTTAACAAAAGTGAATTGCATTGTCATAGTAAATGTCAAATTGACACAAGACAAGGATAATAATATATTTGATATTTATTTATATTTTGTGCAGTCCATTTTCCCGCCCTTGCTTCCTCATAGCACGAGACAAAACCTCGATCGAAGCTCAAGCAGAAAAAAAACCTTTAGCCGCCCTGCCGATCTGTGCGTACGCATTTTTTGCTTATTTCTGGTAAGCTATTTGTTTCTCTGTCCTACTCTTTCTTGCAAATAAATGCTCTTTTCTTCACTTATATATCTTATGGATCTGTTATTTATGCAGTCTTTCAGATTTCCATTTAAATTTATTTTGTAGCTCGCTCTCGCTAGGTCTCTCTTCACATCCCCACGCTTTGCAAGTATGAGTTGAATTTCGCTTGTATAAATTGCGATTTGGTAAAAGTAAATGCACATTATTTGAAATATAGAAGTTACAGAAGCCTGCAATCCTATAATCTAGTGCGAACCGTTGATTTGAAAACTTTACAAAGTGATTAAATGCAGGAAGGAAATAAGTTAATTGTAGAAGTAAAAATCTTGGAAGAAATCTGGAAGTAGTCATATTTTATTTTTCCGTTTGTGTTTGGAGGGTTTGCGCTTAAGGCCTTGATGGAGCAGAGAGGGCTTATCAAGTGGAAGGCAGGGCTTTAATTTTGCATATTTATATAAATTTATTAATAAGTATGACTGTTGGTTTGCCTGCTTGGTTGCCATTTTTTTTTCTAGGGCGGGAAAAATGATTTGAAAATTCCCCGGTAAATTGAAGACAAAATGTGTTCTAAGTATCCTTTGCTTTCATACATAAAGCCTTTTCTTATGCTAAGAACCTATTGAATTTTATTGTAATTTGAATTGCGAACTGTTCAAAAGCGCTTTCTTAAACTAAGAATCCCTTAAGCCTTATTGCAGTTTGATTTGAATCGCTGATGGCCAGGCTCAAAAACTAGCCCACTCTTATTAAGATACCCAAGTTTTAGCTCGGCTGCATAGAAATTTTCTAGCATTATATACACAAACGCCACCAGAGGCAGGTGATGTTGACACCGGAGGAATGATATCAAAGCTATTAATGGTAAAAATCGTACAGCATCACGTCTGCAAATCAGGCACTATGTTTTATGCTACTTGATTGGATGTCGATGTTGGTGCCAATGACAACTTGGCGTGAAAGATTTCGAATGCAATAAGAAAATTTGGTTGAAACGAGTTTGCCAGAATAGGGGCTTTTTAACTGCAGGATAGAAAATACTTGTATCTTTATGAATTTTCTTCCTGGGATGGACATAAAACAGTTGCTCGTAGAAATATTTGAGTTCTCTATTTGCTAAGACTCGGGCTTCCAAATTAAGATCCACCTTCTTTGTCCAACAAATTTTAAACATGGCCTTGTATTCTAGGTCTTTTTGTTTGCATTCTTTAGGTCAAACTTTAAGTATGGCCAAAAATTGACGAATAGTCATAATTTTCTCCTCAATTTACTTCAAAATCTGTATTGTATCTTCATAGACTTAAAAGTATTACTCTGGTGCTAGGGGCATTTTTTAGCAATTCTGATTATTTATTATAATTTGCTGTGTTTTAGAGTCTAGTGACCTACTCTAGTCGTCAGCAAATATTAATATCATTTCTCTTTCTTAATAGTTTAACATGGTAGACCTGGACTATTTGAAGAAATTTCTGCCCTCCTTAGATTTTTTTGGTCAAATCAATAGTTATGAAAGAGAAGAAGAATTAGAAGCTTATATATACAGCGAGTGTTTATTAAAAAATTAAAAATATAGTGGAGATGATCTTTTTTGTAGATACCAGCTCATAACTTCTTGATATTGTATGCTTTTGATAATATATCATGTTAGAAACTTAAATCGTTGTATTTTGATTAGTTGTAGGATGGGTGTGGAGAATTATCATGTTGTAGAGTTAGTTGGTGAAGGTTCATTTGGAAAGGTGTATAAAGGAAGACGGAAGTACACAGGACAGGTTAGTATATACTATGGATTATATTCTTTAACTCCCATTTTCTTTTACGTCATCCAAATGATTCTACTTTTAACATTCAGAGGTTGCAAGGATTTAGTAGCTGAAGTAACTAAGAGTTTCCTGTTTTCAGACTGTTGCATTGAAGTTTATTCTGAAACATGGAAAGAGTGAAAAAGACATCGAAAATTTGAGGCAAGAAATTGAGGTAATGCAAGTAATATTTTAGGTTAAACAAATAGATATTATTGTTTGTTGTGTCATATTTTGGTGTATCTCATTTTGATCTGACCTTCCCTCTGGCTACTCAGTTTTAAGTATTTCCACTTGTCTCTTTCCTAAACTCTTAATTTCATAGCATCTTGTTGAGGTTTTATGTGTAGTTGACATTGATTTACATTTTGCTTATATGCTGATTCAATGCAATTTGCTACTGAAACCAACTCTATCTTGGTGGAAAATTGATGTTTGTTACAGATCCACCAAATATTTTAACAGCTTGAAATATATACATGCTTAAATACATGCCTAAATTGCTTTAAGTCAGATTCATACCCTTATATGCCACTGCCAATGTATAATTCTTCCTTCTTCCCAAATCTTGCCGGTTCCTTAATTTGTTGTGATTGTTTTTTTACCTCTAGTCCTGGTAAGCCAAGAACTATGCTTGAAATCAACTCAACATATGATTGTAATGTTTTGTTCAAGTGCTAAAATTGAAATCAGTATGAAGGAGATGAATAATCAAACAAGTAAGCAACAAAAAGCACATCACACAACAAGAGTGAGAAACCTAATGCATGAAATAGCTGTGTTTCCTTAATTCAACTAAATTCAGTAATTTTACAAGCCATAGCTCTTCTTTGGAGTGAAACATAGTGTGTTACATTGACACCTCAACAATGTTTCTCCTTTCTTAGTTTGCTCTGCAGCTCACTCAAACAACTTCATCTCATCTCCTACACTTGGGTGAAATGCATATGTCGTCCATTGATGCCAATTGACTTTATTATAGATGAAGAACGCTTTTCAAGCACCCAATGAGCACATTTATTCCCAAGTTAGGTTGCAAAGTGCTTCATCTTCTGATTTGGGCTGTTGTTCTTCATATTTGTTGCATTTGACATATCTGGCAGCACATATCTACCTGATACAATTGGCTTGAGCTGAATGTGTCAGTTTCCAGCTTGCTTGTGGATGACATATTCTTCTCTGCTAAATTTGTCACTTTCCCTTCTTTTTGTTTTTTTCAGAATCAGAAGGGCCAAATTTGTTCCTGAGTGTCCAGACCATCCTCAAGGCCTTCTCCATCTTTCTGCTACTCTGTACATTACCTTAAAAAATCTGGTTTTATGTTCTTGCAAGTCTTCATTATGTGGAGTGTGACTTGTGAGATAACTAGAGATTGCTTAAGTGTCTTTATGGACATACAAATCATATTACTGAATTACAATTCAATTCAATTGTTGGCTGATCCATTTTTTCATTCCATATTTGTATCTTATAAGTTATATAAATTGTTATCAACTTTTTTTTTTCTGGGACATTCCATTCAGAAAACAGTGAACAGATGCGTGTTATATAAAATCTGTATAGATTAGCTGTTTTTGTTTATGGGTCTTCCGTTGTTTCTCCAGATTTACTTTTTAAATGTTCAGTGTGTTTTTCTCTAGTCTCTTGGAGACTTTGTATTTCTTCTGTTGTAGATGAGAGGAAGCTTACTGTAGCATGCAAAATGTAACTGTACTCTTACTAACGCGGTATTTTTGGTGCTAAATCAAAGATTAAACCAGAAGTTTGTTCTAGTGGATCCATTAGGTTGTTGACATCTGGTTCCCCACTATATGAAGCTAAACTGGCTGCTTGGCTTCTATTTTAATGGATTTTGTTTTGGGATGGTGCAAAGTTTGTTCTCTGAAGCTGTAGAATGGTTACTCGAGCTTGCAATTGCAATGTTGATGCAAATAATTAAGGGGATAGAACTGGGAAAATGTTGAAAGAACCCATTAAAAAGAGAATATCTCAAAACATGGGTCTTATGTCTGAAGAACTATTTCTGCTGCAGGTGAATCCTTCCACAGAGTATTGTAAACAGTTTCTAACTTCAAGATTTCTCTTTCAAAGCTCAAGTTTCATTCCCTTTAGAACAGAATCAGATCCTCAAACCTTTCAACAACACACCTTTTGCAAGTGAAGAATGAGAAAAGGAATGGGCCTTTTGTTCCTATATTTCACCGTTTTTTAAAAAATGCTAGTGAGCAAGAGGCATTTAAGAATTAGTAAGAAATGGTAGGTGATTCTTGGGCTGGGAAACATGTTTCCTCTTTGTGAAGCTTGCTGAAATGGCTAGAACTGAAATTTGATAGAATGGTTTCTAGTTTTGATTTCCATCAGGTGCCCATTTTGTACAGAAATGGCAACCTGACCCAATTTGTATAGAAATGACCACCTGTCTGATTTCTGTATTCGTTCAACTGATGTCACACCTACTGCTCCAAGTTTGTCAAAGGTGGCCACGCCTGACTACACAATAGATTCTGGTGGTAAATAAGGTTGTAAAACCTATAAACATCTACTAACATATGAATTGTGGAATAGGAGAGAAAAGTATGCTCTGTGGGAATGTTGTTGTGTTAGAGTTCAGGCAGCAAACGTGGTAGCTGCTTGGCTTTGTTTTGGCCTCTCTTGCCTTGGTTCGCTATTTGCTCGCTGTCAGATTCTTCATCTGGTCGTGTCTCTCTTGATATCTTGCATGCTCCACTTGGCTTTGATGTTTATTGAGGACATGTATTGATTTACTATAGCCGCATGTAGAAACCCTTGTTTCCCCCTGATTCTGATTCTCACTGATTTTTGTTTGTTTTTGCGGTTTTGGGTTTTTTTGGTGTTTTTGAGCATAAATGCAATAATGCGATTTTGCAATAAATAAAGAATAAATTCTATAAAAATAAATCAACTCTGAAAATGATAGATTCTATTGCTAATATGGATGCCAGTCTATTTATCAATCTTCTGAGACGATTACAATAAAGATCCACTAACATGCAATCAAAAAAACAATGATTTTTATTGAAGAACCTGGTATTTATCAGCAACTGGAAATAATCAGATCTGGTATGGCTGCATTGAATGCTCCCTTCTCCCTCTATCCAGTGATTGCAGAATGATCCAATAACCTAGGCGCCCAGTAGTGTGAAGCTGAAAGACTAAAAAGGAAGGCGATTTCCTTTATATGAAAAGTACGGCCCTTTTAATGGTACGGCCTGATAGAAGGTACGGCTGTGTACAGCAGCAATTAATGAGATGTACGGCTCTCTCTCAAGAACCTCCAGAATATCAATAAAAAATGACGCCTCAATGTAAGAATCTTCCTGGCATAGATATAAACTGAAAACCCTGAGATGCAATCAACTGTGAAGCTTTGTAATTTCTTCTGGATGAAGAAATCTCTTATCTGGCAATAAATCAGATGATATCTCACACCCTCTGAATTGCTTTCACTGGAGATGGCTCGTTCCCCAATGCTTTGAGACTGAAACCCTAGGCTTCCGTGCTCTGCTCAAGACTTGATCAATTTTCAATTCACAATATCACATAATGGCTCGAATTTCCAAGCAAATGCATTATACTCATGAAAAGTGCGATTTCCTTAATAATAGGGAATCATTAAAAATTCGACTTTTTCCCTGTTTAATTAATTCAATAGTCTCCAGCCAAATTTTAATAATAAAATATAATCATCAAAATGGCCCCTTTCCATGATGGGCAACCCCTTCACTGAAATCACTTAAGTTATAATAAAATATCATAACTTTATATTATAATGCTTCCACAATTAATATTTAATTAAATCAATTAAATATTAATATCTCTCTCAATATTCACCCGATGCTCGAGCCGTCTGAAGCTGACGAATAAGGAAGTGATTCTGCACTTAATCAGTCCATACTGCTAAAAATAGCAGGGGTCCCACGCTGAGTGCTGAATACTGCTAAAAATAGCAACTCAGGCTAGAAGTGTCCGAACGAGCCCGAACGAAAGCCAACTGATCAAATACTGACAATCTAAAGCTGAGCCAAACTCCATCAAGACCCTCTATCCAATCTATTAGCCTACGAGGGTTGCATAATAGGCTAATCCTATGCTCTGAGAGATGTCAACTAGAAGGGGACATGACACCGCATCAATTTTCTGCAGCCTATTTTTCTTGTGTACTCTGTGATTTCTTGTTGTCTCGTCTCTGCGCCTCCCTGCTCCTACAGAAATGTTGCTGCTGGAGTGAGTGTTAGGGTGAAACAATCTTCAGCTTTGAATGCATTTGCTGCTGTTCTGGATGACACCAATTTTTGGCATATCCATAAAAGTCTTCAAATGATAAATCTCTGGGATGGCATTCCCTCTGTAGACATCCTTCACGGGGAACCAATGGATTTGATCTGTTAGTATTTTGAGCATGCTTTGGTTGGTATATTAATAAGTGCTTGGCCATCCTACAAATTGTTGATAAACTGGGTGGACAAAGAGTGGAAACCAAAGATTAAGGGGATATTGGTTGACATTGCATTGTGTGGGAGGGCTTTTTTCATTGCAACATTCTCTGTTAAAGGGGGGAGAGGTTTGATTTTGCACATGGCCCTTGGTATTTGGGTGCTTGCGGTCTGTACTTGCGGTCTGTACTTGGATCATTGGATGCTTGTGTTTTATCTAATGGAAGGAACTCCCTCTTTTGTGCTATTCCAGGTAAGAGTCCTCTCTCTTCATTGTTTTTATGGAATGAAGAAGCTCTGAAGGCAATATAAAACACTATTGGGAAATATAAGACATGGGCACAACCCAAAGAAAAAAAATATTCAGTTACCCATATTAGCGTGGAAGTTGATGTTCTGAATGGGCTTCCTGAATCCATTGATCTAACTGTGAAAGTTTTTATCTACACTCAAAAGATTGACTATGAATGTAGACAGTACAAATTTAATTTCTGCCATGAGTATGGGCATTTTTAAAGAAACTGCACTAAAAGCCTAAATGTGAGGCTCTAAAAGAGGAATTTCAAAAAGCTAATAGGAAAAGCAGCCAGGCCAAAGAAAATCTGAGTGCTTTTGTTAAAGATCCCTATTCTTCCAATCCCGTTTCTGTCCTGTCCTCAGATGTAGATTGTATGGAAAAATTAGTTGCTTTTGTGGATTTGGTGTCTAAAGAGGTGAGATATCTGGAAGAGGAGACACTACCTGATGATAAGACATTGCCAGTTGAAGATGATGCTGAAGCTGAATGTTTAGCAATTGCTCTAGAAGATGGTAAAATGGCAAAAGATGATACTCTCTTTGCTTCTCATGTCGTTAACAAAAAACCTAAGGGAAGAAAGAAGAATGCAGAAATTAAAGACTTCTAAAAGCATAGCTGTGGGCAAACAATCCACCTTGGAATCAATGATCAAAAAAAAGAAAAGCTGGTAACAACGAGGCTCGGTCAAGGGGCTTATTGGTGGGTATGCTTGCTGATCTGGTTTAATCTTTGTACACTTGGCCTCTTGTACTCTCCCAATTTTCTAGGGTTGTTTCCTATGTAATTTTGGTTCTTTATATCAACACAACACTTTAACACAAAAAATAAATTTACTATGATACACTATGGTGGATCTATTGTCATGCAATTCAAGGTTGATGTGCTACAATGCCCACCAAAACATTGGTCGTTTACATGCTTACAATCTGAGTTGCTGGGTTTTCCCAAAACCCGTTTGTACCTTTATGGGTCCAGTTCAGGCTTGGTATGTCATTGGGTTCGCCTAGGGTCTCGCTCGAGAAGCTTGAAGGACCCAAAGGGATACACAAGGGTACCCAAGGGTTGCCCAAAGAAAAAATAAACAAAAATATTTTTTAAAAACATTTTTATAAAAAAAGGTATTAATACCTCATTTTTCCCTCAAGTGATAAAATTGTGAAAATGGCATGCACTATGAAGGTTCAAAGGCTTTAATTTGGGCTTGGTGGCAGGGGCTGCCCTCAAACCCCTTGAGGGGCATGACCTCTCAATCTTGTTGGGGGTATTGCCCCTAGACCCCCACAAGGGGCATTGCGCCTCGAACCCACTCGGGGTATTGCCCAAAGAGCCCCCAAATCCCCACAAGGGGCATTGCCCCTCCACCCTATTGGGATATCCACTCTTAGACACCCACCAGCTATTGGAATCTTTTGTCATACATGAAACTTGATTACATGATGGGGTGACAAGCGATTGTGATCTAACTCTCGAGTGTGCTGACTTATATGTTACAGTTGCACAACTTGCAAAAATCTCTTTAGATGAGGTGTCTTCTACATACAAAAATGGCTAGTGGAAGTGGCATTGTAACTCATTGTGGTTCAAATGAAATTGAACCAAATGTTGCTTTGATGCCCTTGATGAAGAGCAATATGAAGATTATTGAATATTGATTGTAATTTTAATTGTTTATTGACATTTAATAAGACACTGAATAATAAATTTATGAGTCTTTTTCGTTTTTGAAAATTATGAGGTATTTAAATATTTTGTTTATTGGCAACTTCTACATACAAACCTGTACTTGGGGGGAAAATACTGCACTGTGCCCGTCTCCGTCTCCGTCCCCATTTCCATCCCCGTCCCCATACCAGGACCAGCAACTTAGCTTATAATTCCACAGAAATGGTGCCCAACAAAATGTGTAAATCAGAATAATCAATAATGTTTTGTCAAGGATGCTTGTGGTATTTACAATTTACATTTTAAAGCACATTAGAAAATATTTCTATTCTGATTTTCTTAAAAATTATCAGCTACAAAATAAACATTTCTGTGAAACATTTTTTTTAATGTTATACTTATGCCAATCGAGGTCACAAAGTTGTGTAAATGGTAACATTGCTTTTGTCAAGCAAGGGAAAACAGTTATTTTGTATTTTACCTTAAGACTTTCAAATTTGTTTTAATTAGGCTGGTTTAATATGTTGATCACTAAATTATCTGTATTCCTGGTTTGACAGTGATTTATCTAAGTGAAACAGGAGTATGATGACTTATTCATCATTATTGTTTTTTTCTTTCTTTCTGCTAGAGTTGAAAACTTTGACATTAAATACTATTTTTAAGGAAATGGTCTTTTAAAAAAACTAATGTCTTGTAGGACTATGTAGGACATTTGCAGCTACTAATATAATTTTCTTTCTTTCTTTCTTTATTCTTTCCTGCTAAACATTTGCTAGGACACCTTTTATATGGTGGAGCCTTTACAATGTAATTCTAAGTGTTACAATTTTTGTCAGATATTACGCCAATTGAAGCATGAGAATATCATAGAAATGTTAGATGCTTTTGAAAGCCCGCAGGAGTTTTGTGTTGTGACAGAATTTGCACAGGTATGTTGCATATCACCAGTTCATCATTGCTATTTCAAACTCTATTTGGTGCCAAAATCCCATTTTCAAAACAATAGAAATATAATTGGCAGGCTTTTTAATTTTGATGTCAGGGTGAACTTTTTGAGATTCTTGAAGATGATAAATACCTTCCTGAAGCACAAGTTCAGGCTATTGCTAAACAACTGGTATTTTATTCTTTGCCTCATGCATTTTTAGCGACAAATGAATTTATGCTGTTTACGAGCCTGGAGTGCTTTGTTTCAGATGATGAAATTATGATTTCAGCTGTGTATGTTTATTTTTCTAGAAATAGTATAACATTGGTGAAGCTAAACTTCAGAATTTTTTCTCAATATTTTTATTTTTTTAGTTCTCATACAGCATATGCCAATCCTTGATCTCCTGAAAGACTAGATATACAAGGCTAAATATAAGGTTTCTAACATGGTTTCCATGTTATGTTTTGGTCTGTTGCCGATCATGACGTGACTTTCAGTTTCAAGGGAAAGGCTCAAACAGAAACCTAGCCATATTAAAGTTAATGCTAAGTCACTTAGAAGCTTTAGCAGACCTGTTTTTCCGCTTCTGCATTTTTGTCATTCTAGCAAAATTGTTTCAAACTAGATAAACAATGCCAATCCTTGATCTCCTGAAAGACTAGATATACAAGGCTAAATACAAGGTTTCAAACATGATTTCCAAGTTATGTTTTGGCCTGTCGCCAATCATGATGTGACTTCTAGTTTCAAAGGAAAGGCTCAACTCACAGAGACCTAGCCGTAATACAGTTAATGTTAAGTCTACTTAGAAGCTTTAGCAGACCTGTTTTTCCGCTTCTGCATTTTTGTTTTTGTCATTCTAGTAAAATTGTTAGTTGTGTCAGTGTCATATGCTAAACCAGGGTTTGATCAGTTCTTGTAAATCATTCTGGATTGGCTACATACTATGGAAGTAGACAATTATTTAGTAATATTCAAGGTATTGTGAAACAAGGATCTCATCTCAGAGATCAGTACTTGCAATTTGACAATTTGTAAACCAACCTAGCTGTGTATAGTTTAACCATAACCGAATTTGGTTAGCTGTACCAACCTTATGATTATTTTCCTTATATGGCATGTTTCTGAAGCAATGAGTAATATTGGAGAATTTGAAATTACTTCACAGGAAATGTTTACTGTCCCTTTATACTGCAGACAGAAGCTTGCTTGTTATGTACTGCTTAACAGACAATTAAGTTGCTGTTAGGATGTAGAATGACATGTATATTCTTCTGAATTAAGTTCTGAGATTCGTGGCAAGTTGGGGTGCTTATTTCAAGCATGACTCAGATTTGAATCCAAACTAGTCGATATTGTTCAAAGGGATAATTGTATTCTATGTGCACTGTGATATTAAATGGCATATCCTTTGGTTCTTCACAAAAATAAGACTCCTTCTATCAAAGCACACGATGAACAAGACTTTGGATTTATAATCTGAGCACAAATCAGATTGCAGCCGAAAGCAAACGCATGATATTTGCAATGTATAAACTTTCACTTTGCTTCTTGAATACTTTATAATGGTTGTGAGAAGTGTTGTGAAGAGGACATCATGTAGGAATCCAGGTGATTCTCAACCCCGAAACCCTAACTGAAAACTCTGACTTTGTTTGTTTTGATCGTTTTTTGTATTTTTTTGGTTTTTGAAAGGTTTTTGAGAAATAATAGAAAGCTGCGATTTTTGCTTAATAAATGCTAAAAATTCACTAAAAATCAAATGGCAATGGAAATGCGTGGAAAATGCTCATAACATTGAGGCGCACCAATTTATTGATTTTTCATAGCATTTACAATATTAAAAAAATGACATATAAATGAAATATGGCTTTATTTCTAAAGAACCTGATTGCTGTTGCAGCAAGATGAAAGAATGAAGAAGATTGAGCGGCTAGCATGAATCTCTAGCACAGAACCACGAGAAATCTCCAGAAACCCCAGGCGCATTAGATCCCTCTGTCAGTAGTTGAAAACTAAAGGCATTTCTTCTGGAAAAGAAAAGTACGGCCCTGCAAGTACAAAATTGTACGGCCCAGCTGCTGTCATAAATATGGTACGGCTTTATTGGTAATGGTACCAGAACTCTATGAAAATAGCTCTGTGAAGTCGCCTCAAATGCTTGATGAATATTCTCTGTAAAACCTTGCTTGAATCAATCAATAAGCTCAGTTTGTAACCTCTGTGTGAAGTCACCAAGAAGACAATCTTCAACTGGTATTGCACAGTCTTAGTATGCCTGATTCTGAAGAGGTTTCGTTCTCCAAAATCGATTCGTCTGCCGAAACCCTAGGTTTTGCAAACTCCAATGCTCAGAGCAAAATAGAAGATAAATTTGAATAACATATCATAATGGTTCGATTTGTCTTCAACTGTGAATATATAGCTCCTCATAAAATTTCGACCCAAATCCTCCTTTTAATAATCACTTAAATAAATGATTAAATATTGCGCTTTGACTTAGGAGAAATACATTTAATAATTGGCGCCCCTCAATTAAATGATCACTTAATCAATATATTAATTTCTCCACTTTATTATAAAGTATATTAAATACTTTATAATGCGCCCCTTTTAATTAAATATTTAAATAATTAATAAAGTGACTTTAATATAAAGTCAAAAGTATTAATTATTCATTAAACCATTAATTTCTCCATGATTTCTCCGTCCGACTGTCAAACTGATGAATTGGGTCAACTTTGAGCTAAACAGCTGAACCAGGTGCCCTGCCCAAAATAGCAGCTTCCGCCTGTCCGACTTTCTAAAATTAGAAAGTCTCTGAAAAACCACTCTGAAGGATTCTGCGAAGGCCCAACCTGAAGCAACTGCAACACTGAAGCTACAGAACACTGAGTAACTGCCTCAGATGATCCTTTGCACATATCTGTCAGCCTACGAGGATCGAAATAATAGGCTAACCACATGACCAGCTGCACTGACTAGGATGGGGACATCACAGTCCGCCCTCCCTGAAATTGCTTGTCCTCAAGCAATCTCAACTCTGGATGCTGTAAAATCTCCTCTGACTCCCACGTAGCATTCTCAACTGGCAAATCTCTCCACTTGATCAGATATTCCCTGATCACCCTGTTGGCGTTTAAATTCGCACCTCTGGAATGCGGATTTGAAAACGGACAGCTATGCACAGATAAACTGCTCTTCAAATTAGGAGGGGAAGCTCCTTCTTGCTGATGGTGTTTGAAAGAAAGTAAACTAAAACTAAGTTGCCTATCTTTTTGGATCAGCTTAGAGCAACAAGGTTTTTTAAACACAAACGCCGCAGCTGAGATTTTCTAATAAGAAGTTCAACTACGACTAACTTAGACTAAAGACGTTCCTAACCTCTCAAGTAATAGCAGAGCAAGAGAAGTTAGAAATCAACAAGCTAGATTCTCTGACAAAAATACTTTAACAATCTCTCTCTCAACAAACACCTACACACTTCACTGTAAGTTGAAACAAAGATCATGAAAGCATAACATAGATAACGGAAATCTGAGATTTTAGACCAAGGCAAAAGAGGCTCATGATTTTATTACTCAAATCTCTAAAACAAAACTCCCTTCTAACATGCCTTGAATAAGAAATTGCAGCTAAGGAGGCTTGCAAACTTTTTCTTAACACAATAGAAAACAGCAATCTCACTAACTCCTTGTTGGCTAAAGAGGCTCAACAATTTGCTTATCACAACACAACTGAACTGAAACTGAATAACAACTTGCTGTAATACAGGCTCGCAATTTGCTAACACAATAACCGTTAGTTAAAACTAAAATGGGCAGACTCTTGTTGCAGAAGCGGAGGAGTAGGGAACCCTAAAATCTCCTTGCTTTCACAATCTAGGGCTTGCTTAGCAAGCAAGCTTTATTATTAAATCTAGAAAGATAAAACCCTAAAAAGCAGAAAAAGCGGGAAACGCCAACTATTACATCTTATCTTCTTTCTATCCTCAAAGAATGGATAAGGATGATTCCAAGAATAGAAAGAAAGCGGGAAAGAAAGCTTCTAGAAGGCTTGCTTTAAAAATTTCGATCACATCCTTCTAGAAGTCACGAGATTGTGTCCCGGTTCGGTGCATCTATACCATCAACAGCAAAACACCGCTTTTCAAGAATATCTTCGGCATCTGCAATAGATCTCTGGAAATCTTCAATCTCATTGGCCGCTTTATTGAACTTTGCTGACATCATTGAAACATGACCTATCCTTTCCTTTTGACTGTGCTGTAGAAGAAGAGGGAATTATCCTTGGCGGCTCTGCTACTGGAATAGAGTTCTTCCTTTTAAGCACTAAGAAAACCTTACTATACTCAATGACTTGTCTGGTCCTGTCTTCAACTGAAAGAGATTCCTTGTTTGCCCAATTAACTTGTGAAAGAGGCTGATCCTCGATTCTTTTCTGAGTGTACATTGGTAGAAGAACATCTTCATCATCATCAGAGAGCCCTTCTATATCTTCATTTAAGCAATCTTTCATCTGATGGAGAGTCAACCTGCTGTAACTACGCCTTCGCACTTCAAACTCATCTGCACAGTTAGCCCAAAAATCTTCAAGTGCGGGTATGTGATTGTAGTTCTTCTCCAACCGGCCAGCGTAGACACCATGAGGATCAAATGACCGCCTCTCACTGTAGGATTTTAGACCAAATTTATCTAACTCTTCTCCAATTGTCTTGGCATCTGTAGCAGTCCTACATGTATAAATACCCAACCCTAATGGAAAGTGAAGAGAGGGTTTCTTTCTATTTCTCAAGACTGTATGGACACCGTGAGCTTGCCTCAAGAATTCCATGAAGATGACCTCGGCTGACGGATACCTTGGCAACATTAGCGGGGCACCTGAACAACCATAAACCCTAAGATAGGTAAAGGTAGGAAACTGTATAAACCAATCTGCCCATTCCGCCATTGCTGCCCTAGCAACTGAAGATATGCGGACGTGCAATTCATTGTCTAAGTCACGCACCGTGTACATCAAGAATGCCTCGTTCACCCTTTTGTAGTGGTGCAACGACTTTGTGAACTCCAGCTGAGGGTAATAATTATATATGTGTTGAACGCTCAAAGATCCCTCGGTGTTCAATCCTCTGAATTGACCTTGATAGGCCACCAAATAGACTAGATATGACACCATGTGAAATACATGAAACTGGAAATATTCTGTTATTTGTTGATGTAGGCAGTCACTAATCAAAGTAGGCCAATCATAAAACTCGGTTTTCTTCATAATGTGAGGTATGGCATAAAACATCCAAGGTTGGAACTTGGTGGCATCTTCTGAGCCAGTGACCCTGTTGAGCAAAGTGATGATGATGGCAACCTCGTCCTTGAACTCTCCTCGCCCGACATTCTTGGGCAATGTCTTATGTTTTTCTTTCATCCATCTCTGGGCAATCTTCTTGCTGTATTTGTCCTTATGCATATTCCACATCTTTTCACACTCATCCCTCGAAAGAGTCACACTTTCAGGCCATGGGGGAATGGAAAAACACTTTTCAACCATGTCAGGCTTTAAACTGCAAATCAACCTGCCATCTGCTGACTGGATCTCCCTAGTAGCCGGGTTGTAATGCTTAATGCGATTACAGACTCAAGGCTCACGAAGCCGATATATAGAATAGATATTTCAGCGGTGAGAATCGAGAATGACCCAGGTTCCTGATTGAAGCGTTGCCTGCTCTCTCCAAGGCGTGTAGGTCGAACACCGGCTTGACATGATGCAAGTCTGTCTCAGCTGTTTTGATGTAATCGTGAAAAAGTGCTGATTCGGACTTGAAAACATTAGGAGTGTACTCCATTTCAGAAAACTTGAAGAATGACTGTAAACTCGCCCTGATTCAGACAAGTCTTGTGCAATTTCTATTTTAGAATGCTGATTTTTGTGCTCCAACGGACGAATTTTTGAGAAATTTTTACTACGAGATATGGGTTTGTTGAATGGCTGATACAGGGCAAGCCTGCTCGTCGGATTTTGAAAATCTTCGAATTTTTGGTAGAAAAGCGACAAACCCTAATTTCTTCAATTTTCTGAAAAAGGCATGCGGGTCTTGTTGAATATCGTTAGAAATGGACCGGTTGATTGGATTGCAAAACTCTGACGTTTGATTGAAAAAGCAGCCAACCCTAGGTTTTTGAAAAAGGCTGCGATATAGGTTTTCTTGGTGATTAGAAGGAAAGGACCGGATGGTTGAATTTTGAATGCCTTGGGGTTTTCAACCGACATGCAAGATAAAGCACTTGCTGCAACTTGATGAAGTTTCTTGAAAAATTCTTCAGAAGGTGGAGGCAAAAAGACCCAGATGACTGAAAAATTGAAAGCCTTGGCTTTCTGCTTGAAAAACTTGATCTTCTGGAACAAAAAGCTTGAAAAAACAATGGTTTATGCTTGCTGGTCTGAAAAATCTGATGTAAAACCAGCAACTATGGATTCTTGAATCACAAAAATTCCTCAAACTGGCTGCTCCAACTTTCTCCTCTGGATGCTACCTGCAAAAATAATGAAAAATACATTGAAAAGAAGAGTTAAATAGACTTACGTTTTGATTTTAGGTTTTGCTTTTTTTTTCTGCTTTTATTCCAAAAACCCTAAATCTCATTTCCTCAAGTTTGGACGCCATCTTCTTCCTTTTCAAATTTTGAAATTTTGAAAATCTCAAAAATCTTCTAAGGCATGGAAATTTGGGCGCCTTTCTCCAAGAGGGGCGCTCAACTTCACCAGTGTTAGTCAAAATTTCAACTTTTTCAACTTTTCTCAATTTTAACATGCCACTTCGCCACTGATTTCTCGTTGATTGGTTTACCCGACAGGCGAGCTGAGTGGTTCACTGCGTAGCCGGACTGATTCTGAAGAAGATGTTAAAGAGTACCTCAGGCTAAAAATTTGTGATCTCGTTATAGAATTCATAGGAGGCTTTTCATCCCAAGGCCAGTTTTCTTTGATGTTAGCCATTTTTCACGATTTCAAAGTTCTTCCTTCTCCTTTTGATCTTACGGTGAATCTTGATTAGGAATTTCGTTAATCCAGTTGGTATCTGAGTGTTTCGTTGGATAGCCAGACTGATTTTGGCGAGGCCTTCTTGGACATTACTTCTGCAAATTCCATCATTTGGAGGCTTTAAAATTTGGGCGCCCTTCTTCAACTGGGGCGCCCACTTCCATCAGACTTAGAAGATTTTCCAATTTATTCAGGTCTCTTACTTCTTCAGATGGACCTTGTTGGATCTTAAGCTCCGAGTGTCGGATCGCTGAATGTTTGTGCTCATCGCGAAGCTGACTGAAAATGAAAAGGGGTCCTCTGGAGACACTTTTGTCAAAAAGTGAACTTTCACCCTTCAAAAGGTTGGGCGCCTATCTTGACTGGGGGCACCCAGTTTACCAACACTTAGTTTATTTTTCACCTTTTTCACTTTTGCTTTGAATTTCTCTTTTCACCTCTCGTCGGACCTTCTGTTCAGCCTTTTGAATCTGATGATTGCGAGCTCCGTTTGTCGTGCTGAATAGCTCACTGCAAAGCCAGTTGAATTCTGAAGACATCCCGTTATAGCTTCGACTGCAAATTCCTCTGTTTGCACCCTTGAAAAGTTGGGCGCCTTTCTCTTCTTAGGGCGCCCAGTTTCTCCAGACTTAGAAAAATTCATAATTTATTCAACTTCAAGTTTCAGATTTTCACTTCATACCTTCTACTTTGACTTGAATTTGCCGGAGACTGGATCATCAGATGCTCTGACGGGGATATCCATCGCGAAGCTGACTGAAAACTGAGCAACTTCTATTGGGGATCCAAACCCTAATTCCTTCATCTGGCACCCTGAAAAGGTGGGCGCCTTTCTTCAACTGGGGCGCCCAAACCTAGTAGACTTAGAAAATTTTCATGACTTTTCACTTTTCTTCCTCGATCTTCGTGCATGTTCATCATTTTACCTTCTGCCGGAAGTTTTGAATGCTAAAATTAACGCCTGGCAGCCGGATGACCTCCATTGATGACCTCGGAACTCCAGATATGCTTCTGAAAAAGCTGAATAGACCCAGTAGGGCAAAACTAATTATTTTAAGATTCTGACTGCACCAGCCTGATACGGACACATTTTGAGCCAATCAAAATCAGTTCGGACCCTGTCGGACCAACTTTCTATTTTTAGAAAATTTTGCCAGTATCCGTTTCGAAAGAAACCCAGAAAAACTGAAGCGATTACCCTGGCCCCGGTTTCACAAAATAGCGGTTTTCCTAAAATTTAGGGATGAAAAACTGAGATCTGGGTTTTGTAGGTTAAGCTGCTCTTAGCAGACCCAGATCGTCAGAAATTGAAAATTTTGTGTTTTGACCCTCCATGCAAGACATGCACACCCAAATTTTGACCTTTTTGACTGTTTCGTCAAGACTTTTACTCATTTCTTCAAAATGTCTAAGTGTAACAAAAATTTTAATTTTGGGGTACAACACACCCGCCTCCGAAGGTGTCTCTCTCTCATCTCAAGGATGGTCTTAGGTACTAGTATCAATTTCCCTTCGTCATGAAGGGGTGGCAAAACTGGAGAGGGTATCACATGCTGACCCAATGCCTTTTTCAGGCGAGAAACGTGAAACACATTGTGAACCTTGCTATCAGCTGGCAAGTCCAACTCATAAGCAACCTCGCCCACTCGTCTGACAACACGAAATGGACCATAGTAGTGAGGCTTCAGCTTCTTTGCCCCACTCTTCCGCAGAGTAGACTGACGATACGGCTGCAAAATAAGGTACACCATATCACCCACATCAAAGGTACGCTCAACCCTCTTCTGATCAGCATACTGCTTCTGCTGATTCTGTGCCCGCTGGATAGTCTCTGAGAGACCTCAAAATGTCCTGCTGACTCTGCGTCATATCCCCTGCCCTCGGCACTCTGCTATCGCTCAATATCAAATCCAAAAGGTTGGGCACCTCATACCCATACAAAGCTATAAAGGGTGTCATCTGTATCGTCATGTGGTGAGTCGAATTATAGCTGTGATAGGTCGAATGTGAGTTTTAGAAATCAAGCAACAAGTAAAGAGTGCAAATAAACAACTTAAAACAACCTACACCTCAAGATTAGCCTTAGTTGGAAACAATGCAAGACAAAGCAACGAAATGGAACCTTATACCTTGCGTTGAGTCGATCCTTTGGTTGGCCCTTCGATCTTCGATGTGTATGCTCCTTGGATGGCAAGTAGATGCAAGCTATGTGATGTTGTGAGGATGAGTGCAAGTGGATGAAAACAAGAAAATGGCTAAGTATAAGATGAGAAACAAATTTGCAAGAGTTTGGCTAGCACAAGTGATCTCTCCCAAAAATGAGAGAAAAGAGGGGATTTATAGGATTTTTGGAAAATCCTAGGGGAAATGGACGGTTGAGATTGATCCACCAAATATCAAGATGTAGGGCTAAGGTGAGTTGAGAACTCACAAGCCCTCATATCTTGACATGTGGCATGTGATATAGCCCTAAAAGGTGAAGTGGACATGAGGTGGAAGGAGAAGGACATGACATGGAGGGGGGTACAAAGTACCTTGGGATTGGACAAGATCTCCTCATAAAGGAGTACTTGTCCCCATGTGGAGTGAGGAAGGACATGTGAGGAATTAAAAATTCCTCAAATATCCTTATGGGGATGAGAGAAGGAATTTAAAATTCCTTAAATGCATTGGGGGATAAAAGGTGAATTAAAATTCACATGGGAAGGGAGATGCCTTGTCAAAAGCATTTAATAAGGTTGACTAAGGACACATGTCATAAAGGACATGGGGAAGAGAAAAGGAATTTAATATTCCTTGGAAGGATAAAAGGAATTAAAAATTCCTTGAGAGGTTGATTAGGCTAGTTAGTGAGGGATTAGAGGATGGTTAGGTGGCTAAGAGAGATTAGAGGCCAACTTGCAAAAGTTGGAGGATGTCACACATCCTAATCAAGGATTAGGCATGTGCACATCCTAATCAAGGATTAGGCATGTGCACATCCTAATCAAGGATTAGGCATGTGCACATTCAAATGATGGGATTAGAAGAAGGATTAAGATTAGGTAAAAAAAGATGGAGGATGTGACATGAGGAGGAATTAAATAAATGTGATATTTATTTAATTCATTTGATGAAAGAGAAAGGTATTTAATTATTTAACTAGATACCTTAGGGATTAGAAGAACTCAAGGATGTTAATTAAAGGGGATAAATTTGGATAAATTAAGTGTTCGAATTTAGACGTCTACAATAGCAATACTCGCACAAGTATATCCACCTCATCCAAGCTTTCTGCTGTCTAGCTATATAATTACGCAAGTAACCTTCCACCCACTTATTGACAATCTCTGTCTGCCCATCTGTCTGCGGATGGTAGCTGGTACTCAGTGTCAGTTCGGTCCCACAGAGCCTGAACAACTCCTGCCAAAAGTTGCTCATGAATCGACTGTCTCTATCGCTGACTATCGTCCGAGGCAACCCATGCAACCAGAATACCTCTCTGAAGAATAACTCTGCAGTCTGCGATGTTGTGAAGGTAGTAGTAATCGGGAAGAAGTGCGCATATTTAGTCAACCGATCAACCACTACGTAGATGCAATCTTTACCCTGGGCTTTCGGCAAACCCGTGATAAAGTCCATCGATAAGCACTCCCACTTCCTGTCAGGTATCGGAAGTGGCTGGAGCAATCCAGCAGGAAATGTGTGCTCCTGCTTGTTCTGCTGCCAAACAGAACACTCTCGGACATATTGCAACACATCAGTTTTCAGCCCTTTCCAAGTAAACCGTTCCCGAACCATTTTATATGTCTTATAGTACCTGGGATGACCTGCCATAGGAAGATCATGAAAGGCTCTCAAAACTGTTGCCCTCACCTTAGAGTCAGGAACCAGAAAAATCCGCCCCTTGTAAATGATCAAGTCATCTACAATAGTGTACCTATCATCCTGCTCTGTCCTGTCAACAATGCTAGAAGCCCATGGGTTCTTAGCATACTCTGCAATAATCCGATGCCTCCAATCCTCCGTGATCTGTGCCATGGCATTCAACTGAGGTCTATGAGATAAGGCGTTAGCTACAATATTCTGCTTCCCCTTAATGAAGGTAATGTCAAAGTCACATGACTGCAGTTTACTGACCCATTTTTGCTGCCTTTCATTCAGGTCTCGTTGTCCAAGGAAATGTTTCAGGCTATTATGGTCGGTACGGACACTGAATTTGCTGCCCACCAAGTATTGTCTGAACTTAGCCAAAGCATGCATAATGGCTAACATCTCCTTGTCGTATATGCTGTAGAACCTCTCAGGACCCCTAAGCTTTCTGCTCTTGAAAGCAATAGGATGTCGCTTCTGCATCAAAACGACACCAATGCCCTCTCCTGAAGCATCACAGAATAAATCAAATGACTTCGTAAAGTCAGGCAATGCTAGCACTGGACATGAAGTCATGATCACCTTAAACCTGTCAAAGCACTCCTGCGCCTGTGGTGACCAAGTAAAAGCCCCCTTCTTTGTCAAGTAAATAAGGGGTGCGGCGTGACGTGAGAACCCACTAACAAATCTCCTGTAAAAAGCACACAACCCAATGAAACCTCTGAGCTGCGTGAGGTTCTCAAGTACCGGCCACTCAACTATAGCTCGAACCTTTTCAGGGTCCATACTCACTCCCTTGGCACTGATGATGTGCCCCAAATATAACAACTCCTCCATACCGAGCTCACACTTAGATTCCTTAGCATAGAAAGACTCATCTGCCAAGATACCCAAAACTGCATCTATGTGAGCCAGATGCTCCTCCCACGACCTGCTATAAACCAGAATGTCGTCGAAGAAAACCAACACAAATCTCCTCAACTGAGAACTGAAAACCCTGTTCATAGTCGCCTGAAAGGTGGCAGGTGCGTTGGTTAGACCGAAGGGCATAACCAAGAACTCGAAGTGACCGCAATGACATCTGAAGGCGGTTTTCTCAATATCCTGCTCCCTCATCTGAATCTGGTGGTACCCGGACCTCAAATCAATCTTCGTGAAGAAGATAGCACAGTGTAACTCACCAATCAACTCATCGATGCGTGGTATGGGGTACCTGTTCTTAATTGTTCTTTTGTTAAGCTGCCTGTAGTTTATGCACATCCGAAGTGATCCATCCTTCTTCTTCACCAATACAACCGATGAAGCAAAAGGTGATTTGCTAGGTCTAGTATGCCCCATAGCTAACAACTCGTTGATGGTCTCCTCTATCTCATCCTTGAGTCGTTTTGGATGTCTGTAGGGAGTGATCATAACGGGCTTTGTGCCCTCCTCCAACTCAATGATATGCTCCGTGCCTCTGTCTGGAGGTCTACCAGGTGGAATGTCGCTAAACACTTTGGAGTGTTTAGTCCTCAATATCTGAATGTCGGGGTGGTATTCACCCTTCTGCTGCTCCTGCTAGGCTGGCATCAACACTCAGCTGCCTTGTCAACCATATCATGACGAATGAGTCTCTCCATTCGCCTGAATGACACCATCCTCAGATTATTGTCTCGAATAGCCTTGATAACATGAGGTCTTCCATCAACCTTAAACTTCATCTCCATGTCTCGCAAATTGAGTGTGAACTCACCCAAATCGTGCAACCATGCCATCCCTAGCACCACATCAGTATCTCCCATATTAACAACATAGAATTCAGTCTTGAATTCATAGTTGTTCGGTTGCATCGGAAGATCAGTAATCTTTCGGTCACATCTGAGGGTGTACCCATCGGCCAACTTGACTCGAATACCCTCAAATGCCTCTGTCTGAATGCCACGTCTCTCCACCAATCGTGCATCAATGAAATTATGTGTAGCACCCGTATCCAATAAAGTGATCACCTTCTGACCTGCTAGGAGCCCGTGAAGTCTAAACGACCCATCTCTCTGAAGGCTAGTCAAATGGGCTTCCTGTAGCTTCCTTCCACCTTCGTGTTCACCCTCATTTTCGGACTTGTCATCATCTGAATGCTCGGAATCAGCTTGCTGGTCTGACAGATCAGATTGCTCCTCGCCCTCATAAAACCATTCCATTTGATTATTTTTGACCTTCGGACGAAGTGGGCATACATGTTTTTCATCGTAGGGTGCCTTGCACCAGAAACACAACTTTTTCTTTCGCAAGTCATTCAGCGTTTCTCTATCAAAGGGTGGTGCATTCTGTCTCTTAGGATCCGGTTGATCCTTCTTTCTGTCAAAGGGTTTATTTCTGTCAAAAGACCTATTAGGCCTCATGTAGGGTGTCGAACCTGAATTGAACTTGCTGCGAGGTGCTGCAAGCTCCATGTTTCGCGCCTTCCTCATGGCCTCTTGAAGGGTAGGAGGGTCAAAAGCTTTTACCCAACCTCTCATAGGTTCTGTTAAACCCTCAACGAAGAGTATAATGAGTCTCCGTTCTGAAATACCAGTCACCATGACTGCCACCCTCTAAAACTCACCAATATAAGAATCCAAACTACCCGTCTGCTTGAGCTGAGCTAGCTCTCTGAAGTAAAGTTCCGGATCCTTCTTATCAAAGCGCTTTATGAGCTTGCTGGTGAACTCCTGGTAGGTATTGACCGCATGATGGCCAAGTGTATACATGCCGTGATGCCACCAATCATGCGCTATCCCATCAAGATGCAAAGTAGCAAACTTAATGGCCTCGTCCTCCTGCATAGGCCTCAATGATAGATAGTTGTCCAATTTCTAGACCCAAGACCTCGTTGACGTCTTGTTAGACCCATCAAAGTATGGCAAGGTGATCTTGCTAACTGCATACTACAAGTCCCTGTTCACCTGTGGCTGTGGCTGCTGATGCTGAGGGGCTCTACGGTCAAATCTGCCTATTCCTCTAGGTTTATGAACATCCATAAACTCATGAAACGATAATGCCTGCCTGATCTCAGGTGCCAATGATAGGTACTCACCGTGAAACCGCGTCACATTTGCTACTGACATGCCATTATGTGGCTGAAACTCCTGATGTTGCCCCTGTTGCTCTGCCCCCGGAGTCGTAGGTGGAGTCTCTCTGGGTAAGAAAGTAGGCTGTCCAGGCCTATGCTCCTGATAGATCGGTGACGGCTGTCGTGGTACTGATGCCAAAGGCTGATCCACTGCTGCAGTCCTGCTCGTCTGTCCAATCTGTATATAATATGGCTGTGATGGAGTATACTGCCTAATAGTGCCCATCAACTGGGACATCATATCCATCATGTTATCATGCCTGCGTTTGAACTCCTCCTCAGTAATGTCGCCCTCTGCATGTGCTTTCCCTGAATCCCTAAGTGTCTCTGTAAGAATCTCACGGTCTGCCATTAGGGTTGCAACACTGTTCTCGCTGCTGTTGGAGCTAGATCTGTGAATACCAAGTACTCCTGACACTGTCTTACCTTCAGGAATAGGTGGACCTGTCCAATCCTCGGCTCTGCCTGTTCCTACACCCTTGGTATACTAAATGATGTTCTTACTCATGAAAAACAGCCAAAAAGTACTCTGCAAACTGAAAAAGCAACTGAAAAAGCACAGGATGGCAGAAAATCTGTGCTCTGATACCACTGTAAGAATCCAGGTGATTCTCAACCCCGAAACCCTAACTGAAAACTCTGACTTTGGTTGTTTTGATCGTTTTTTGTATTTTTTTGGTTTTTGAAAGGTTTTTGAGAAATAATAGAAAGCTGCGATTTTTGCTTAATAAATGCTAAAAATTCACTAAAAATCAAATGGCAATGGAAATGCGTGGAAAATGCTCATAACATTGAGGCGCACCAATTTATTGATTTTTTAGAGCATTTACAATATATAAAAAATGACATATAAATGAAATATGGCTATATTTCTAAAGAACCTGATTGCTGTTGCAGCAAGATGAAAGAATGAAGAAGATTGAGCGGCTAACATGAATCTCTAGCACAGAACGATGAGAAATCTCCAGAAACCCCAGGCGCATTAGATCCCTCTGTCAGTAGTTGAAAACTGAAGGCATTTCTTCTGGAAAAGAAAAGTACAGCCCTGCAAGTATAGAATTGTACGGCCCAGCTGCTGTCATAAATATGGTACGGCTTTATTGGTAATGGTACCAGAACTCTATGAAAATAGCTCTGTGAAGTCGCCTCAAATGCTTGATGAATATTCTCTGTAAAACCCTGCCTGAATCAATCAATAAGCTCAGTCTGTAACCTCTGTGTGAAGTCACCAAGAAGACAATCTTCAACTGGTATTGCACAGTCTCAGTATGCCTGATTCTGAAGAGGTTTCGTTCTCCAAAATCGATTCGTCTGCCGAAACCCTAGGTTTTGCAAACTCCAATGCTCAGAGCAAAATAGAAGACAAATTTGAATAACATATCATAATGGTTCGATTTGTCTTCAACTGTGAATATATAGCTCCTCATAAAATTTCGACCCAAATCCTCCTTTTAATAATCACTTAAATAAATGATTAAATATTGCGCTTTGACTTAGGAGAAATACATTTAATAATTGGCGCCCCTCAATTAAATGATCACTTAATCAATATATTAATTTCTCCACTTTATTATAAAGTATATTAAATAATTTATAATGCGCCCCTTTTAATTTAATATTTAAATAATTAATAAAGTGACTTTAATATAAAGTCAAAAGTATTAATTATTCATTAAACCATTAATTTCTCCATGATTTCTCCGTCCGACTGTCAAACTGATGAAGTGGGTCGACTCTGAGCTAAACAGCTGAACCAGGTGCCCTGCCCAAAATAGCAGCTTCCGCCTGTCCGACTTTCTAAAAATAGAAAGTCTCTGAAAAACCACTCTGAAGGATTCTGCGAAGGCCCAACCTGAAGCAACTGCAACACTGAAGCTACAGAACACTGAGTAACTGCCTCAGATGATCCTCTGCACACATCTGTCAGCTTATGAGGATCGAAATAATAGGCTAACCACATGACCAGCTGCACTGACTAGGATGGGGACATCACACATCATCATGTTAGTTTCCATGTGTACAACATGAAAAAGCTGGGGTATGGACAGAGCACAAGTCTTAAGCACTTGGTCAACTGACACTTCAACTCCCAGAACAAGAAATGGCTCTGATAGTTGAAGTGGTTGGCACTTAAAGGGTTTTTGGAACTGAACTGTCTTGTAACTGACGGAGAAACTGTAATTCTCATCCTTACAACTCATTTTGGGCTATGGGGGAAATTTGTGGCTACTGTACAAATTGCTTCATCTTTTGTTGCACATTCTCAATACCATATGATCCGTCTCTATATTCAACCTATGGAATTCACAGTTTTGGTTTCTAATTCCAGAATCATACGAATATGCATAACATCTTGTTCATAATAAATAGGAAAGCTGTATTTGCTATCTCCTGTTCATGCTGGTTGTGCAATGGTGCTTGTGCAATTTTTATAATTTCATTGCATGTTGAATGCAACTTACATGCTACCGGATACATCTGTCTATAAATTCTTAGGCTCAACATGAATCATTTGTTTAGAGCAATTACCCATCTCATTCTTTGCTTGCCTTTCATACCAACATGGAACAGTATTTTCTTGCCTAGAGTCTCCTATCTTTCTGGTCAATAACTCTCAGAATCATCATTTGATCCTTGCCATGCATGACTACTCAAACTTGCTTGTGGTATTGTAATGAAGGAATACAACTTGGTTCTGTTTCAGACTAGCCAGAAGAGTGAACATATGAGGGCAAGATGTCTGACAATGCAAAGAGATATGCTCCAGCAGAAGTATAGAAGCGTACCCAGGAAGCTTTGGAAGTAGTGAGAAAGGAACTCTTATTGGTGTTCTGCAACCTAATACTTACTTAGGTCCTGCAATATGATTTTGGTCCCTTGCTCAAGAGAAAACTTTCAGGCAATATTCAAGTCTGTATTGCGCAGCAGCAGTCTTGCAGTGGGCAATCTTCAGTTAAGCAACAGGTGACTATGCAACTAGAAGCTCCTTTTGCGAAATAAGATAAAGGGTATAGAAAGAAATGGTGTAGTGATCACAAGGTTGACAATTATGTTGATTGAGAATGCCATGCCCACCCTGCTCACTAGACTTCACAGATTGCAGTAAGGCGGGAAAATACATAAATTCCAATCTTCCAAGTTGCTTGGACATCAATGAAATCACTCCCTGTAATCATCAATATTGCAGTTCGGAAGAATTCAAGAATATTATTGTATAAGACATTGCAAAATGTTTAGGCCTCGCAATGGATGCACACCTACAACCTTTCTCACTTGGACGGTTTCAGTAAAGATGATAGCTCAAAGTGATTCACCATTGTGCATTCAAGTATAGAATCTCACCTGTGTGAGATTCTCTTACTTGCAATATTGCATCACTTGAAATCTGCAATGTTCTTAGCAAGACATGCTTGTATGACTGAGATGCTGCTCTCAGAGCTGAACAGGAATACTGGTCTGTCATAGTCAACCATTGTCTCTATCATATTTTGGAGGTTCATCTAAAGATCCGTATTTTATTGGTACAGATGTTTGTACTATGCATGGTCTGCTTAAAGTTGGTGTGAAACACTATGAAGAAACACATACTTGCAACTCAACCTCTGGAGTTTGGAGCACAACAACTTGACAACTTGTTACAGCAATACAAAGATGCTTTTGAAGATCTTAGAGCTATTCCTATGCATTACTCTTTCAAAGATCAAATTGATCTCATTTTGTGTTCCCCACTTACAAACAACCTTCTTTATTGCAGATCAGTTTGGGAGAAGGGTGGGAGTTATAGAGAAATAGAAGATCTTATTGACCAATTGGAAGATTTGGCCATGTTCTACATATGGTGGAGTGAAATCATCTTTGCTCCAAGAAAGGACAATTCATGGCATCTTTGCATTGACTAGCATGTACTCAATTTGATCACTATGAGAAAAATGTTATCCTTTTCCTCACATTGATGGTCTTTTTGACCAGCTCTAAGGTGTGCAATATGTCCCTGAAGCTTGATCTCAAGTTTTGCTGTTGCAAAGTTCCAAGCAACTCATAAGACATTTGGAAGATTATGTTCAAGACAAAGGACAACTTCAATGAGTGATTGGTATTGCCTCTTGATCTGACTAGTGCAACTGAGATTTTTATGTGGCTTATGATTGATATCTTGTAACCCTTAGCAAACACCTTGGTGATTGTCTACCAAGATGACATTCTCATCTACAACAAGTCTTGTGAAGCATACTGCACATGTTCTAAAGGTTCTTGATACATTTCACAATCATAAGTTGTAAGCCTACTTGGCAAGTGTACCCATAGTAGCACTACACTCAAAAACTAGCGATTAACCTTGAGTATTCACCACCTGCTTCATTTGTTGTGCTGTTTCCCAAGTTTTTCAAAAAAGCGGTTTTGAATTTTTTTAACACACACTTTTCCTTTTTTGGCCTATTTTCACACTTAGGAGAGGAAAATTAAGAACACAAGAAGATTAGAAATCAATAGTTTAGGGTTAAGGCTAGGGCATTATAAATTTTCAAGTTTATCTTTGGATAGATTAATTTTCTAGTAAAAATTTTAAACATTATTGAAGGTTTTTCTTTTGATTATATCCTAACAAGGGTTTGCTATAAAATATTGGGTTGCCCCTAAAACAATAGGCTATGTTTGATGATGATAGTGGTTTCTTACTCTTTTAGGACAAACGGTGTATTTATTACGTAAAACCCTTCAGTAGTAGTAAAATAATTATATTAAAAAATTAAAGATCTTACTTGTTTCTTTATAATTAGGATTTTTGACGTATTATGTTTATTTCTAATCTTTGTGCACTATATGTTTTTCTTGTTTTGAACCAGGGTAATTGACTTCCATGTACACTTTTGCCATGCTTTGTCAATGTTATGTAAATGGAATGCTACTATGAGTATACCTTTAATGTTACTCAATACTTGAGGCGCATCATTGATTGTGATGGAATTCATGGACCCCACAAAGATTAAAATCATTTAAGATTGGAAAACTTGTCACAATCACATTGAACTACAAGGTTTTCTCAAACTTGCATCTTTCTATTGTTGGTTTGTGTTGGGATTCTCTCACATCTCTTGGACAATGTGTAATGTCCCCTATTTGGTATGCTAAGAATTCTGTCCTAAAATCACAATTTCCAAGTAAGAGATATATTTTACTCAATTACAACTTCCGATAGACTCTAGTTTAACCCTGCAATAATGTTAGCCAACGATTCATAATATAATATAATTCATTGATCATTTGTATTGTTACATCCACTATATATATATAATATAATATAATATAATTAATTGATTATTGTGAGTTACTCATCTAGATATATATGTGACTATGTTTTCACTCACAATGCCGATTCTAAATTATTATCCCCTCAATGATCAATCACTGGGGAAGATCAGAGAAGGAAGCTCAATAGGGTGCTAGGAGTCTTTCCTACTTCCAAGCCCAAGGGTGGATAGTCAATCCCCTTGTCCATAGTTGGAAAACTCGGACTCGCCGCGGACTCGGCAGCCCAAAAATATGACTCGGACTTGGGACTCGGCACGGACTCGGGAAAAGACTCGGCTAGGACTCGGCAAAAAAAAAAAACCGTAGTTTTACAAAAAAACAAGAACAAATTAATGCATTTAGAGAACATAAGAGCCTAATTTGATTATCAAACACTTATAATTCAAAGATTACACATGTCATTTGATCATCAAACACTCAATAATTGAAATTTCATCATTCATAGTCACCAAATACTCATAGTTTCAATGTAGAACAGCATCATAGATTTATAAATGTTTACATATAATCATGTCAAAAAGAGGAAAACATTAACAGCCACATGTAATCTACATCTTCCTTTTTCCCCTCCCAATGGTACTCAATTTTGGAGGCCTAGAACTAGAAGGTGCCCGTGCTATAGTATCCAAACGAGGACTAGGAGATCGAGAAGGGGAAACATGATATTCGAATGTGTCTTCATCGTCCTCCATGGCATCCAATCTTGCTGCTTCTTCTTCTGCTGCTGCTGCTCTCTCTAATTCAGCAAGATCCTCATCAGTAAGGAAGACATCAGCCTCATCATTTTGTTCATCAATAGTCCATTCACCATATGGATCAATGTCATCCAAGTCGATGGACTCGTGTGAAACACCCTCCACCTTTCTAGTTCGAAGGCGAAGGTTGTATCGAACAAAAACTAAATCATTTAGGCGCTGCTGAGTCAACCTATTCCTCTTCTTTGTGTGAATGTTCTCAAATAAACTCCAATTCCGTTCACACCCAGAAGCACTGCATGGCTGTGACAAGACACGTATGGCTAGCTTTTGAAGATTTGGTGTGCTAGCACCATAGTTCTCCCACCATAGATCTACAAAAACATGTTTAAAAAATATAAGTATTAAGAAATAAGAATAAAGTAAACAATCTATATGTAAGAATCAAGTTTCTAATTTCATTTTTTACCTGGTTGTTGTTTTCCTCTCCTTTCAATTGCTTGTTGGGAGGAAAAGAGTCTCCCCTCTGCACCCTTGTAGACCTTGAATAGATAAAAGAAAAAGTAAATCAAATATAGAAAATTCATAGATAGTCAAGGCTCAACATTGCAAATTCATAAATAAGATGTAACAAATCTCACCTCCAACTCATCAAGCACTTTATCTCTCAGCTCAGGATCAGGCACCATCCTATCAATGCATATGACAAGACCTTCCATGACCTCCTCATCCGCCTTAAATGTGTCCGAGAAGTAGAACTTCGGATTCAAGAAGTAGGCAAAGGCATGGATCGGCTGGTGGAGTTGGTGTGTCCATCTCCGATCAATGATGCGCCATATGATTTCATATTTCCTTTTGTTTCCGCCATAGTAACGTGATATGGCCTCTTTGGCCCTATCCATGGCCTCATAGATGAACCCCATTGGCATGCCATCTCCATCCACCATACGAAGAACCCTCACCAAAGGTTCTGTCACCTAAAAAAATGAAAACAAATGTTAAATCATAACAAAATTAACCCCTCAAAAAATAAAAACAGCAAATAGATTATCATGTATAATTTTTTTTTGTGTGATTGCTACTTACCCCCATCAACTCCTCTCCATTTTTGATGAATGTCTCATCAAAAACTATGGCAACAATCCTCTCCCCTTCAGGTCTATTGGAAAATGAGGACTCCTTCCAAGCATCGGACACGAACATTTGTTTGAGATGACCAATGGCACCAAGAATGCTTTGCAATGTGAGGAAGTGGCTAGCAAATCGTGTCACTCCAGGTCGCACAAGGTCCTTGCCATTTGTAAATTTCCTCATCAAAGAAAGCACCCAAGTATGGTTGTAGATAAATTTTGTAACACTTTTTGCATCTTCAACCACACTTTTGACCCATGAAATCTTCCCAATGTCCTCTAGCAATAGGTCTAAGCAATGTGCAGCACATGGAGACCATGCAATTGTGGGATACCTCTCCATAAGTAGTCTACCTGCAGCTACATATGCAGCTGCGTTGTCCGTGATGATTTGGACAACATTATCAACTCCAACCTCCTGGACCACCCCATCTAATAGATTGCATAAAGTCTCAGCATTTTTAACTTCATGGGAGGCATCTATTGATTTTAGAAACACCAATCCACCATTAGAGGCCACTAAAAAGTTAAGGAGAGTTCTATTTCGTCCATCTGTCCACCCATCAGATAAAATGCTGCAACCTTTTCTTCGCCAAAATTTTTTTTGCTCATCAACCACAAGCCGTGTATTCTTTACGGCTTCCTCTAGCAATGGCCCACTCAAATCTTTAGATGATGGGGTCTTAAACCCCTTTCCTGCAACTGTAAGGGCGTTCACCAAACCTTCCCAATATGGGCTGTTTGCAACATTGAAAGGTAGATTATTGTAGTACCAAAAGTTTGCAGCAGCCATCCTAGCTTCTTGATGCTTTTCTTTATTCCAACCAGTACCTTCAAGTGAAGGTTGTGCTCCTGGAACATTACGTGGAATAAAATAATTTGGTCCTGATGAAGGACCCTGACTAGCAGTAGAAAAGGAACCATCAGGACTCTCACCAAAAGATGAATGTGGAGCACGGAAGCTTGGACTTGCAACACCATGGGGCATAGAGGGTGTAGATTGGGATTGAGATCCACTCATCACTGCTGTTAGGGCATCTTTTGTTTTTTGTCTTTCCTCTTTCTTAAGCTCATATTCAGCAAGAAGGGCCTTCATCTCTCTAATGATCTCAGGAGTAGTATTCTTGCATCCCTCCACATTTTGCCCAGGGATTCTAGCAAGGTGGTATTTTAATCTGTTTATTCCTCCTGTCATCCATTTGTTGCATTCATGACATGTCAATTCACCTTTTTTATTTCCTGGAATTCCATACTTCCATGCAGGGTCTTTTTTTACTCCCTTTGGATTTGAAGACGACATTGCTGTTTCAAGTTTAAAATGGAAAAAAAATCAGCTAGGGTTTGCTAAAAAATCAGCAAATAAATGTGATTCAAAATTTCAAAGTTTCAAACATTTGCAAAAGAAAAAAAATGCAAAACCAAGCTAGAAAGTAGAAACAATAAGAATTAGGCTATTAAGGAAAATAGAAAAAAATTTGGTAGCATTTCCCCTTGTTTTTCTTGATTTTTTAAATTTTGAATGCAAAAAAATTGAAGAAAACAAACAAAAAGAAGTGGTAGATCACTTACCTTGCTCTATTTTGACCTTTTTGGTTCGTTCTCCCTTCTTCTATCAATCCCAAAGCAATTTGCAGACCTGGTTTTCACAAGTGAGAGTCAAAAAATGAAAAAAAAAGCCAAAAAAAATGTGGGTTTTAACCCGTTTTTGGACTCAGCCGCGCAGGAGAGTCTTGGGTTGGGACTCCCGAGTCTTGAGGTCGGACCCGGGAGTCCCGACCCAGGACTCGCCTGGACTCGACTCCCGAGTCCGTGGCGAGTCGACTCGGACAGGGTCGGAACTCCCGAGTCCGCGGCGAGTCCGCCGAGTCCGCAATCTATGCCCTTGTCTACTTAGCAAGGAATCTCTCCACCCCCCACTTCATGTACTTCCAACTCTTCTTCCCATGAATGAATTACAGAGGCATTAATAATTTAGATTGTTAATGCAATATGAATTACAACTCCTATGAGGTTCTATAGGAAATTCATGTATACATTAAGTAGCATACCACTATCTATGCAACTATGTTACTGTTATAGCCACAGAATGCAGATGCAATAGTTTGGTGTGCAGATAATTATTCTAATCAACCTGCTGTAGATATCAGTCTGCAGATTATCTTCAATGCTGTTCGATGCGTCCTTAATATTCAGAAGATATTGCTTAGAGTAAATCAAACAAATAAGAATCTATTATCCACATTTATATAAAAGGATGATAATTACTTTTAAGGCTCAATAATTGCTGCAAGCATCATTATTACATAATCAAATATAATATATATATTACAAATTAGTTTCTAAACTTACAATAATCACCTTTGCTCAGCATACATACTTTCTATAGATATATATATATATATAATATTTATATGTTGATAATTATATTATACTTGTTATTTCTGTTTCTTTTATATCTCTTTTCAAATCTGTATATATTTCTTTTTTTTCTGCATATTTTCCCTGCTGGTGTATCTCCCATATATATTTCTGCTGCTGCTATCTGAATGTATATTTATTTATTATTACTCCATGATTCCCCCCTCCTCTTCTTGGAATATGATCTCTATTTATATTCACACGGTGGGGAAGGACATGATCATTCAAAACCAATTGATGCCTTCAACAGTCACTCTAAAGGTAACCGCTGTGGTCAAGGGTAATTGCTGTCTTTAATACATGCATAGGCCAATTTAAAAATCTTAACCGCTGCCTTTATTAAGTGCTGTCCATTAATCTGTCCACTTTATGTTACTGTCCTCTGAATCGCTGTGTTTCTTTTTACTATCTATATTATTTTATGTTACATATTTTATACTAATATATTTATAAATTGAATTTATTGTAAATATATATATATATTTTTATATTAGTTATATATATGTTTTAATATTTATAATATTATATTATTATAATAATATTTAAATTGCTAATATTTATATTTATATTGTTATTCATTTTATTTATTCATTTGCATTTCAACGTTGGGTTTTAAATGTTGCTATTTTGGGGGCATGACACAATGCATCAAATCGTGTGAGCTAAGGCTAAGTCAACATTATAGTGCATTCAATCAAGCATTTGAAGAACTCAAAGCCAACTTTGTTTTGCATTTGTCTTTATAACACTTGACATTAAAAACCTTTCGAAATTGAAACAAATGCATTTGATTTGCACTTGGAACTGCATTCAGTCAACATGTACATCATGTTGCATACCAATTAGAAACAGAATGACACTACAAAATTACTCTACATACTAGGAGTCCTCCACAATTGTTAAATCATGAAGCAATGGCAACACTTTCTATTAAGTAAGGATACCATTATTGTGATGAACTGTGCTCACTGCTGATTTGATTTCACTTCGTTTAAAGGACTGATTTTTGGTTTGTAATCTGTTGTTTCTTGTTTTTTTGTGGTTTGATGCCAATGATTCAATAATTTCCTTACAAACATATGCATATAAAGAACTCAAATTAAACTAAACTTAGAAGGATAACTTCAAAGGAACTCAATACACTGGTTAAGAGACTTCCTTCATTACAATAGAGTGCTAAATTATATATATCTTTCATACATTTCAGAATGAGACACCATTTTCAACTAAAGACAAACTTGCAGCCAAAATGCACTGTGAACAGTGCTTGCTACAGTACCCGCGCCCACCAAAATGCTTATACAAATTAAATGACAAACTTCCCCTACCGATTTCTTGATGAAAAAGCTTCTAAATAAGAGGGCGCCCCTTTTAGGAAAGAAAGCAGCAACAATATGAAGGCGTTTTTCTTACTAGAAGATGTAGAAACCCTCACATGATGGCGGCTGGCTGTAGGTGGTCAAAATCAGCTCCAACAATCTTCAAAAAGCAAGCCACGACCTCAAAAACGTGAATGGAACTTCTAACAGTGATTTCCCTTGCAATGGATGACTTCTAACCCTTGAAAATAGCAAGATATGGCTCCCATGAATCAAGCAAAACTCAGACCTGCACTTTAAAGTGGTCTTTCACACTCTCAAGATGCATAAATTCGAAGAAATGAAGCCCAACCAGGCCTCCCCACTGCTGAAAGTAGAAACCCTAGTTTTCTCCTTCCACACTCTCCACACTTGAAGCTTCAAACAAGACAAATAACTCATGCATGAAGAAGTTCGAACTTCTCAAGCTCCTTTTATAATTTTAACTTGAAAAACACTATTCATTAAAAAGTTACTATTCACTTAAGTTGCTACTTTTTCCACTTTAGTGATGAATAGTAATATCAAAATAGAATTCAACCCCTTGAACTAATAGGCACATGGCCCCCAAAGTCTGGAAAGGTGAAACGATGATGAAGATCAATATTTCAAGCTCCCGTAACACGCCAAACACGCAATTCCACCATGTCACCAAACTCCAGATACCAAATAAGCAAATTTCAGACCAGATGCCCGGACAGGTGACCCTCTAACCAGAACCCTTAGCCTACGAGGGTTGATGTAATAGGCTAAACCACTGAGTCTCGAAAGGTTAAATAGAAGGGGACATTACAATTATTCACTCTTATTGTAAGCCTCCTTAGTTTCTGCATACATATAAAACCAGATTTCAAGGCACATGAAATGGATAACTTAGTCGGTTCCATCTTGTTATGAAGCACAAGAAGGGAAAGATAGCAAAACAGCTGATTTCTTGAGCTAACCTCTAGTTACTTCATAACTAATAGTGGTTGATAGTCAATGCCACAAAATTGTAGATTGTGTTTCATTGTACACTGCAGATTTAGAAATTGCACCTACCTGAAATTCCTTTTCTAAAAGGCAAGAAGTTGAATATTTCTATTTGTAGTACAAGCTTCTATAGAAGCTTGGTGACATATGCTCCCTTAGGAACATCTTGCAGTGGGTGCACTTGGCAGGCATACTACTACAAATCAGCTTGCCATCTTGGAGTCACCAAAATGTATGTCAGCTTCAATAAAACTTCTACTGGCAACATATGCATTGAGATATTGACGCCCACACCAAGCTGTGTTGTTTGCGATAGTGAGCATACAACTACTTTCAAACTGGCATATACACCCACCTCATTTGGTCCCATCTAGGCTGCGGGAATCTATCAATATAGGTTTCTTATTTAGTCTCTTGATGACCAAATATTAGCAAGACTTCATGTTTTGCTGTAGTTGATTGTTTCTCATAGGTGGAGGTCATGGTTGCGTGCAAGAGGACTATCAATGCATCCAAAACAAGAAGACTCTTTTTCCAACATATTTGGGTACATTTTAGGTTCCTCTCTCTATTGTATTTGATCAAGATTCTAGGCTAGCTAGTTTTGACCAACATTGTTTGAAATTCTAGAAACTTTGTTCAATAGATCAATGCTATTCAATCTTTAGACCATTGGGAAGATTGAAGTGGTTAATTGTACTCTAGTGCAATTATTGCAAATGTACAAAAGTACTCATTTTGAATTATAACTTGCCATCCATCAAACATGTCTAAAACAATGTTATTCATAGTTAGACAAGACAGTCCATTCTAGACATGTTATGGGTTCTAACATGCAACAGTACTTGGCATCATTTTTTCATACACTCGTAATTCTAGAAATTAGCACAAAGGCCAAGGAGTTGGATAAAATTGAAGAATTCCTTTAACACATTGAACATGTGCATCACCAAGCTCAACGTGTTTTTTGTTGCCAACAATAGAAGTACAAGGAATGTAAGGATTCACATTGGACATTGCACATTTTCAAATTGGTGACAAAGTTTGGTTGTGTAGCATCGTAAGTTGTCACCCTTGACAATTTCACATTATGTTTTGTCCCCCCTAAATTATTGAGCCTAATTAAATTCCTAATTTCCTAAATTATGCATTCTATAGCCTATTTTTATCATTTTTCGATAAATAGCAAGCATTGAACAAATGCATTATTTTTAATATTTTGCCCCTGACACCCTCAGTCTTGGAAAATAGGGTTGGGACGCCTTTGGGCGTTCCAATCCCCCTGTTTTGTAGGGATCCAAATTTGAATATGTTGGTGTCAGCATTTTAACATTCAAAATTCAAATTGCAAATGTTGGCTATAGGGATTTAATTTTTGGGAAATTAGAATAAATGCCTATAAATACCTAGTTATTGCATCATTTGAAATTTAACAAGCATTAAGGAGAAAATATTAAGCAAAGATTATTGCCAAGAGTAGCGTTTTAGAGCAATATTGCAACAATTCAAGATCCAAACATCATGTCAAATCTTATGTGAGTTCATATGTGTTTATGTTATCATTGTTTGTGAAGGCAAACCCTTATTGTAGGTCTCCAAACAGTCAAGCATTCAAGCAAGCAAGATCGAAGACCTTGAAGTGATGTGCATGACTTCAGTCCTTCAAGGAAGCCATTGAAGGGTGGTGAGTTGCAGCACTTTGTTAATTCATCATTTTTTCCTATCATTGACATTGCCATTCTGGAAGTGGAAACACTAACATGGGGTTTGACTAAGGCAAGCCCCTAGATGGCACAACAGTCCTTCTCTTTTCGAATTCGTAGATTTCAAGTTTGAAGAGGATTGAAGAAGGTTTGAAGATCATTTATTCATTGTTGCATTCAAAGCCTTACACCTTGTTAACCCACAAAAACTCACCTACAAAATTATTCAATAGTGATCCGACAAGTTTGCGATTGGAAATGGGAGTCTTAGATCCGACATCAAAGGATTGCAAAAGAAATGATTTGGAATAGCCCTACAAGGACAAAGACAACCTTGGGTGCCTATGTCCTCCTATAGTGATTGAATTCAAATTTACATGATAGGTACACAATATTCTTCCCTTCTCATATTTGTCTGCAAATCCTTGTTACAGTTTGTCAACTGTCGAAAGCTTGCATTTTTCATTTTAGGGCACATAGTCTAGTTAGGTTAGTCAAGGCAAATCAATTCCAATCCATCCCAAGGCTCAAAATGATGTAGATCTAGGTCTTCACCTTCATGGTTGAAAGTCAATCTACTCACCTTGTTGATCTCCATCTTAATAAAACCCTAGAAAAAGGCTACAATTGATCCTAAGTTTTTTGCACTAGACTTAGAGTCACCTTTTTCTTCATTTTATTTTGGTGAACTTGACATTTTGACATCATAAACCTTATGAAATCTGAATTAATCGAACCTTAGATCTAGGTTTAGCATTACATTGTTTGTTTAGGGTTTCATTTTTGCATCATAAAAGACATAAAAATTCAAAAAATTGCATCTCACATTGCATCACAGGTTGTAATAGGATTACTTTTAGTCATTTAGGTCAGATCTACATTCAAAAGTGCATTCACAATTGCCACTTTTTGTTCCAACATTGTTACACATTTGCATTTGAGGCACATTGTCTTAAATTGAGCAAATTTTGGAGAAATATTGACTGTCAAACTTGTTGGCACACAAATACAGAACCCCTAAGTAATCTAATAAACATTCAAACTTTCAATTTTCACCTACCCTGTCCAGGATAGAGACGCTCCTGGGCGCCATTGTCCTCCTATTGGTAGCTAAATAAAATTTTGCACAATTCTTTGTCTCTATGTCTTTAGTTTGTTTCTGCTTGTAGATCTTTGATTTGGAATTCTTAACTACATGTATTTAGGCATCTTTCATATACCTTAAAAAGTGAAAAAGTGTATTGTTTAGTTTGAAAGTTACATCAATATCATCATTTTCAGAGTTCTACATCTTAGAATTAGTCAATTATGGCATTTAAGATCTGGAAATTGCATTCAAATTTGTCATTTATTGTTAAAAACACCTTCAACATTGTTGCCCACTTGAATTTTGAACCTCATTGGCATAAATTGAGCAAATTTTGGAAACATATTCATTTTCAAACTTTTCTGCAACCAGACCTAGAATTCTTAAGCAGTATCACACATAGTCAAACTTTGGATTTTCAAAAGCCTTGTCCAGGACATAGATGCCTTGATGCCTTTGTCCCAATACACTTGCATCAAAAAAAATTTACCCAAACCTTTGTCTTTGTCTTATCAGTCTGTTTTTGCTTGTTGATATCTCATTTGAAATTCTGAAAAGGTGTTTTTGCATGTGAAAGAAAGGTGTCATTTTGCTTGATTTGTTCCAAATTTGGGAAAAATTGTTGCATTTTAGTAGGACAATTGTCTACATCATGTTCTCATTGCAAAAAGTATTTTGATTGTCATAATTCATGTTCTATTGACAGATCTTGTTAAGCATTTCAAATAATTTTTGTTACAAGCATGTCACAATGAGTTTATTTCCCCTCTTTTGTTGTTTTTCATTGTTCCCTCTCTCACTATCTCTCCTATGTGTGACATTAACTTGGTGAAAGAGAATACAATCTTTGACAATCATGTTTGTTCTTCTCCCAATATTTGTCCTATTTGTGAAGTTATCTTGGTGTTAGAAGATCCAATGATTGAGCATCATGAGAATCTTGTTTGTTTCTCTCCCCCCTACCTCTCCTACTTGGGAAGATATTGTTGGAAAAGAGGATGAAATCATCAATACATTTATGGATTGCATAGATAAAGATGCTAAGGTGACATTAGATTCCCCCTTGATAGAATATAATCAACAAGAAGTTAACTCTATTGAGGTTATGAACGCACAAGCGGCTACTAGATCTCCTCTCATTATTCGACCTCCTAAAACTCCTATTGGACCTCCTAAAAATCCTTTAATTATTGGACCTCCTAAGTCAGCTCTAATTATAGAACCTCCTAAACTTCATGGTCATATCCTAAGCTTTGCAAAACAACTTACCTGTAATCATGTGTCACAACAACCAAGTTATCATATTGTAGCTCACACATATAACACTGGAAGCAATAAGCAACCAAAACAAACACCAACATCCATTCCATTGCTTCAACCATACCTTCCACCTGCACCTAATATCCAACAATGTAGTGGTAAAGAATTTGATCTTGTTGAGCAACTTCGTAACACTCCTGCTAAGATCTCCTTGTGGGATTTAATTCAAACATCACCTGTTTATCATAGCATGCTTGAAAATGCTTTGCAAAAAGTTGTTGTCCCTCCTAGTGTGCAACCAAATGATGTGGCAACTTTTATTGAGAGTATGAATTCGCCTAGTATGGATAGTGTTTTTCATCAAAGTGAATTACCTCCTTTGGAAACACAAAAACAAAATGGTGCCTTGATGATAATGGCTAGTATTAACAAGGTTGGGATTAGGCTTACCCTTATAGACAATGGTTCAAGGATTAATGTTTGTAGTGTAAATCTTTTGGATAGAATTGGAGCGGACAAAACTTTAATCCAACCCGCTGATTTGTCAATCAAATGTTTTGATAATGTGGAAAAACAACCGCTTGATGTTGATAACATTACCTATTAAAGCTGTTAAGGTTGTGTTGCAAACTCCCATCCATGTCATGCCCCATGATCTTTCATATAATCTTCTCTTGGGTAGACCATGGATTCATGAAATGAAAGGAGTACCTTCAACGTTGCATCATTTAATAATATACACTTACTACAATAAGGTTTACATGATAAAAGTTGATTTAAAATCTGAAAATTGTTTACAAACTAGCACAGGAATTGTTAGAATACTCTTATTATTGTATTATTAATGGTCAATTAGGTTATTAGTTTAATTTAGTCTAATATATTGTTTCTATAGTATCAAGTAGGTTAGGTAGGTAGATATATTTAATATCTACAACTTGATGTATCTCATATATATTATGTAACTTTTTATGATTTTGTCAATAAGAAAGTAGAACTTTCCAGAACATGGTATCAGAGTAGAAAAGAACCAAACCCTAAAAATTCGTGGGCCTATCTGCAGCAATAATTCGATTTTTTTTTGTCCTAGGGTTTCTGTAAGACTCGTTCATGCTTCAGTTAAGGAGAAAAACCCTTTGCAAATTTCGTGGGTTTTTTCGGTACCTCCTGGCCGCGATTTTTTACTAGATCTGAGCGCGATTGTTACCAGGGCGCGATTTTTACTAGATCTGAACGCGTTTTTTCTTCTTTAAGATCGCGATTTTTTTTGCCATTCTCTCTGAAATCGCGTTTTTTTAAGGAAACGTTTTTCTGATTTTCAAGCCCGCGCGGATTTAGTCTGTTTGTGGACATGTTTTCTGCACTCAAGGTCGCGTTTTTTCTTGTTTGAAAAAGATGCGAATCGGTCTGTTTTTTGGTCGTGTATCATCTACTCCTTCAACCTGCATTTTCGTGCTAGTTTAGGGCCGCGTTTTCTGCCTTTTTCGAAGCTCTCATGGCCGCCTAGGGTTTCTGACAGTCAACTAGGGTTTTTTTACCCTCTGTTTGAAGTCGAAAAAATATTTTTATTGCAGATTCCTTGTGGGTTTTTCAAGATCTCAACTGGGTCATCGTCCATTTTTTTTGGGTACCTCGTTTTTTCTACCTCAAAATTTGTGCCTCAGTTTGAAGTCGAATTTTTTTTTCTGATCGCAAATTCCTTTTGGGTTTTGCGAGATCTCAACTGGGTTGTCACTAGATTTTTCTGGGTACCTCGTTTTCCGTGCCTCAAAATTTGTGGTCAAAATTTTCTAGGTATTCTTCCATCCTTTTGGGTTTTTATTTATCTTTTCTGGGTTTCCAATAAAACCTCAAAATCCGTGTTCGGGTTTCTGTATTTCTATTTTCTTTGCATTATCTTGCCTTCACCAATTTGACTGCGAGGTACGTGATGGCATCTCTCACGAACATAATGCTCGAAAGCAGCCAGAAGTTCAACGGGAAGAATTACAACACCTGGAAGCAGCGTATGCTAACCATTTTCAAGTATCGGTGTCTTGATGCAGTTGTTCTAGGTACATCACCTCAACCCATTGTAGCTGGAAAGGATCAGGACAAATGGGATGAACGCAACCGAGAAGCTGTCATGCTCATCAAGCTTTTAGTCACTTGCGACCAGCTACCACAAGTGCCGTCAGGCAAAACAGCTGCTGAGGTATGGACAACCCTGAAGGATCTCCATGAAATGTCAGATAAGAGTCGTGCGTTTTTTCTTAAGAACATGCTTTTTTCAATAATGATGGACGAAAAGCACACCACTCTTCAAGAGCATCTGACAAGAATCACAAAGATTCGAGACCAGCTGGAAGCCATTGGATGAAAGATGGAGGAAGAGGACATGGTCGTCATTACTCTGAAGAGTTTGCCAAAATCTTACGAGCATTTCATTGAGACGCTCAATATTGCTTCAACAAATGTTGACCTGAAGTTTCCAGACTTGTGTAACAAGCTTCTACAACAGGATCGTTGGAGACAACAATTTGGAAGCAGCAACAGTTCATCCTCTACAGAACAAGCGTTCTTTGCCAAATCTTCTGCTAAGAACAAAGGGAAGACTCAATCTTCTCAGCCGAAAGGCTCTGGTTCTTCTCAGGACAGCAAGAAGAAGAAGAACATTCAGTGCAATTATTGCCACAAATATGGTCACATTAGGGCTGAGTGTCGCACTCGGATGGCTTCTGAACAAAAGAGGCAAGGAGGATCTCAACAAAAGGCACATGTTGTTGAGCACACTGAGCAGAAAGAGTCTGCATTCTACGCGTTTATGGCCAAGAGAACTGCAGATCCAGTACATTCGTCTGCTTGGTATATCGATTCCGGGGCTTCGTGGCATTTTACTCATCATCGAGATTGGTTCACAAAGTTCAAACCCTTCTCAAATTTTGTCATTTTCGGAGGAGGCGAAGAGTACACAGTTGCTGGTAAGGGCACTGTCCAGATTCACTTAGGAGGAAGAAATTTACTCTTTCTCGATGTCTACTATGTTCCAGGCATGGAACATAGTCTCCTCTCCGTCAGTCAGATCATGCGGCATTCTCCCCAGTTAGATGTTGTTTTCAGTTCGTCCACCTGCAGCATCGTTGATCGGGAGACTTGTACAACAATTGCTATGGGACTTGAGGATCATGGTCTGTATAGACTTGCTGATTCCGGTGATTCTCAAGAGCACGCTTTGGCTGCCCGAAGTACAACCATCAGCAAACTTTGGCATCAGCGTTATGGGCACTTGAATGTCCACTACCTCTCTCAGTTATCTTGGGAGGGTCTTGTTGTTGGTCTACCTGAGATCCAAACTAAAAATCATGGAGTTTGCAGAGCCTGTCAAGCTGGCAAGCAGCATCAGACACCGTTCTCGGATGGTGATTCTTGGCGAGCCTCCAAGGTACTTCAACTGGTTCACGCTGATGTATGTTGGCCAATGAATACTCCTTCTGTTACTGGATCCAGGTACTTTTTATTGTTTGTTGATTTTAGTCGAAAAATGTGGGAGTATTTTTTGAAACATAAGTCAGACGTGTTCAACACATTTCAGCAGTTTAAAGCCTTAGTTGAGAAGGAATCCGGTTCTCACATTGTTACTCTAAGGTTAGATAATGGGGGGGAGTTTTGTTCAACTGACTTCTCTTCCTTTTGTGCTGCACACGGCATTAAGCGCCAACTTACCACACCCTACACCCCTTAGCATAATGGTGTTGTTGAACGTAGGAATCGCACCATTACCGAAATGGCTCGTTCTATGCTCGAGTACAAAAATGTACCTAAGAAATACTGGGCTGAAGCAGTCTACACTGCCGTCTACCTCTTGAATCGATCACCTACACAGGCCGTTAAGAAGATGACTCCAGAAGAAGCTTGGTCAGGACACAAGCCTAAGGTGGGCCATATGAAAGTCTTCGGTTCTACCGCTCATGTATGGATTCCAGATGCCAAACGTGCCAAGTTGGACTCCAAGAGCCAGACACTTATGTTTACTGGCTACAACGACAATCACAAAGCCTACAAGTTGGTTGATGTGTAGAGAGATCGTCTCATATTCAGTCGTGATGTTGTGATTAATGAGACTATTGGTCCATTTGTTCCTACCACTAGTCCTGCGGATCGGCCTATGAAGGTTCCTGATGAGGGTGTTCGTCTTCCTCTTGGTTCCCATGATGGGAGGGCTTCAGAGCATTCTGACTCTGAAGATGAGGAGTCTACTGATCATGATATAGCACCACCTGATTTTCCTCAGGACTCACATCTAGATGACCTTGTTCCAGACATCCCAGGCGATGCTGTTACTCCTGTTTCAGATGTTGGCACTTCTTCTCGTCGGCCTAAGTGGTGGGCCAAGACAATCGGCGATCTTCATGACGATGAACTCATTGAGGGCAAATCAACTCGTAGCAAGAGCAAGTAGCTACACACGGTCAACTTCGCTCTTATGGCCAACATCCACAACATCTATGAGCCTCAAACGTATTTAGAGGCTAAAGGAATTCCAAAGTGGGAACAAGCTATGCAAACAGAATATCATAGTCTTCTGAAGAATCACACCTGGGTTCTTTCTGATCTTCCTCCTAGGAAGAAACCTATTAGTTGCAAATGGGTTTACAAGGTCAAGTATCATGCAGATGGTACTTTGGATAAGTACAAGGTCAGATTGGTTGCTCGGGGATTCACACAGCGGGAGGGCATTGATTACGAGGAGACATTCACTCCTACTGCCAAGATGAGCACAATTCGTCTTCTTCTCGCTATTGCAGCCCAATTTGGATGGACAGTTCATCAGATGGACGTCAAGAGTGCCTTCCTCAACGGTGATTTGCAGGAAGAAGTCTACATGACGCAACCTCTTAGTTTCAAGGTTGCCGGCAAAGAACATCAAGTGTGTAGGCTCGTGAAAGTGCTCTATGGACTGAAACAGGCTCCCCGTGCATGGTACTTCAAGATTGATCAGTACTTGGTTGATCATGGTTTTCAACGCAACCCTTCTGACAGTAATCTGTATGTCAAACACTCTAGTGATGATATTCTCTTTCTTGTTGTCTATGTTGACAATTTGATCATTACTGGCAGTTCAGCACATTTGATTGCAACAATCAAACAGGATTTGTGTCAGACTTTTGACATGACAGATTTGGGGCTTCTCCATTATTGTTTGGGTATTGAAGTTTGGCAGACCGATGGTAGCATCTTTATCTCTCAGTCAAAATATGCCAGAAGTTTGCTTGACAAATTCCGGATGTAGGATTGCAAACCTGCCTCCACACCCATGGAGAAGGGGCTAAAGTTGTCAGCCAACTCTGATTCACCTCCAGTCGATGAAACGACATTCAGACAACAAGTGGGCAGTCTCATCTACCTCGCTGCCACTAGACCAGACATCAGTTTTGCAGTGAGCTACATCTCTCGCTTCATGACAGCTCCTAAAGCTGATCATTGGATTACAGCGAAGCGGGTGCTGAGATATGTTAAGGGCACTTTAGATTATGGCATTTTGTATGCCAGATGCAAGGATCCAAAGCTAATTGGTTACACAGACTCAAATTGGGCAGGTTCAGTGGATGACAAAAAATCTATTTTTGGGTATGTATTCAGTTTGGGTACAGGTGCTGTAACATGGACCAGCAAGAAGCAACAGGCAGTGGCTCTTTCCTCGACAGAAGCTGAATATCAAGGAACTGTTAAAGCAGCATGTGAGGCAGTTTGGCTTCGTAGGATGCTTTCTGACATGCACATGTCACAAGCAGGACCTTCTCCCTTGTACACTGATAACCAAGGGGTGCTTAAACTGGCCAAAAATCCAGTCTTCCATGAATGTACCAAGCATGTCGAGCTTTGTAATGTCCCCGTTTTGGAGGTAGGTTGATTTGATTAATTTAATTAATTAAGTTGTCCAAAATAATGATTATTTTATGAGGATGACTAATTAGTTATTTTAATTAAATTAAAAAGTGGTATTAAATTAATTATTTAAAAGGTTATTAATTAAATCAATATTATAAGGCAACCTTATATTTAATTAATTTAATAAAGTGACTTGATTTTTAATATATTATATAAAGTCACTTAAATAAAATAAAATAATATTCTAGAAGCTTCTGGAGAAATTGGGGAAAAAGAATAAATAGACATCTTGGGCTTCATTCTTGGCAGGCAGATTTGATGTTGTTGTTGTTTCATCTTGTGGAGCCTAGGGTTTCTGCAGATTACTTCATTGTCATAGGAAACGAAAACTTCCTATTGATAGCTGTTGGCGTAAAATCTAACACCTCTGGAGTGCAGGTTTGTACGGACAGCTATGTACACTACGCAATGAGTGCTCTTCAAATTAGGAGGGGAAGCTCCCTCGTTTTGCTGGAATGCGTGGAAAAGAAAAGTAATCTAAGTCCTATCTTTTTGTTCAGCTGGAAGAGGCACAAGGTTAAGAAAACCAAGAACGTTGCAGCTAAGGATTTTCTGGTTTCGCAGATCATTAACTACAACTAAGCTATCTACTTTAAATCTATCCAATTTCCTCAAAAGCAGAGCATGAGGAAATGGAGGCGGGGTTTGACAATCAGACGATAAACGAGTTTAGATTCTCTACTTGAAGGCAAGGTGGCGCATCTATCAGCTCAATCTAGACAAGTTTATTGGGCACAAAACAGATTTGAGAATTTACCATGACAATCTTATGAAACCCTATGTGGCATAACACTTGATCATAATAGTAAAGACTCATAAAACAGATTTATCATCACAATCTCACGAAACCCTATGTGGCATAACACTTGATTGTAATGATAAAAGATTCACAAAACAGATTTATCTAAACTATGGGAAGAATTTACCACGCCAATCTTATGAAACCCTATGTGGCATAACACTTGATCAAGATAGTAAAGACTTCACAAAACAGATTTATCATCCCAATCGCATGAAACCCTATGTGGCATAACAATTGATCATAATGATAAAGATTCACAAAACAGAAAGAATTCACCATTACAATTGCATGAAACCCTATGTGGCATAACAATTAATCGTAATAGCGAAGACACATGAACAAATACCAAAAGAGCAATATTGAGGGCAAGGTAGGCGCAGCATATATTTCTCTCTCAAGCAAAAGCTAATTACAAATGAGCAAAAGCTCTTATTTATATACATCAAGGTGTAGGTAACCCTAAACTCACCTTGAGTTCACTACAGTCTCGCAAATGCATGCAAGATTAATTATTAAACCCTAATGAAGTAAACTATACAGTTAACTGGAAAGCTACCATTAGTTAACCGGTACAAATAACCTAAATGGACCATGTGCAAGCATGCATGTCCTTATTTAAAGCAAAGTTAACTGGACACTACCTTCAGTTAACTGGAAACCCTAACCCTAACTCCTGTGATGATAATTCCAAGGACGAGATAAGCATGTGATAAGTCAGCAAGTAAACTCAAGACTGAAAGTCGAGTTAACTACTGCTCATGATTCAACCCTCGAAATTAACTGCAGGTTCCAACTGGCAGATCACTCCATGTCATCTCGGTCTAACACTTCGACCAAGAACTCATCAATTACCCTGTCTTCTGACACTTTGATGCTGTCCAAAAATAATAATCTGTCTCTTCAATTCTCTGTCACTTTCCTTGACTGTATGCATACATTCTTTAACATTTTCAGTCGCCTTCTTGAAACTAGCTGAAATCACTGAAATGTGATCCAAAATCTCCATCAAGATATCGCGAACATGCTTCTGGAACTTAGTTTGCACAGCCTCGAGATCAGCGTAGGTACCATCTTCACGAAGACAATGGCATGGGATTTGAGTTACTTTGGTGGCTCTGTAAATGGAGTAATCTATATTCCTTTTGCAACGTAATGCTTCATTGTCAGCTGCTCTGATGAAAACCTAAATTAAGACCAATTTGGTCTTGAATTCAGTCTAGTTGAACAGCCTTCTGAAAAACTTGCCCGTTGACTGTGAACACGGCTATGTTCTGACAACTTTCTCCGGAAAGCTAAAATGGCCCCTGGTGAGGCTAAAAATACCCTGTCGGAGGATAATTTTCACCAAAAATTCTGAGACATGGGTTTTGTCCGGAAAATGATTCCAAGACAACCCACAACGTCAAAATTGTGAAAAAACGCCGTTTAGCTTGACATGCAAAGATTCTTCAATCGAGAACTACAGGGGTTTTAGAGCTTCTCGGGGCAATTTTTTCTTGAGAAAATCTGGAACATGGGTTTTGTGCACAACGGAATTCTGAACAAACCCAAATGATGAGATTTTAAAAAAGATGTGATTTTATCCCACATGCAAAGAAATTCTCGGAAAAAAGCACAGAGCTTCAGAATGAAGGCTACGGGGCAATTTTCTCGAAAAAATCTAAGAAGTGGGTTTTGCTGCTGATGCTGAAATATGCAAACCCAGATGGTCAGATTCTGAATATTTTTCCGTTTTCTTTGACATGCGAAGAAAGTACCTAAGATGAGAAATAGAAGAAATAAGACAGAAGATAGAAAGTTTTGCTTGTTCTGCTTCCGAAGAATTTGCCAATCTCTTTTCTGGAACTTGATGAAACCTGCATGCAAAGTGAAAATAAAGTCTGGAATCTTCTTCCTCTGCACAATCTGAATTCGTTGCTACGAAGAACGCTGAATTCTGACACCTGTAGCACCTTTAACTTGCTGCTTGCTCAAGAAGAATGTATATTTTGAAGCTAAAGATGATGAAATAATGGACGCCAATGCTTGAATAAGTAGATTTTCATCATTGAAATGCACATAAAGACATTAAACCTTGAAAAATGCGCTTGGCTTATGATTGGACCCCAATTTTAGTTAACTGAAACTAAAATAAGCTAAATAAAGCATCGTGCTTTAGGGTTTCCCTTTCAATCTTCAGTTGCAAATTTATTTAAAACCTCATGCGAATTTTGACTTCAGTTGACAATCCTTGTTGAATTCGCCATCTTCAAACTTGCTTTAGATTAACAAATTAGAACTAAGGCGTCCCTTTTGATAACTAAAGTTAGCAATAAGAAATTCGCCATATTTCATGCAATAAATATTCCAAATATAGCGACCCTTTCAAGACTTCAGTTGGCCTTCAAGAAGTGAATGCGCCAACTTCACACTTATGCTAAAAATAGCAACCCTTTCGAAACTTAAGTTGTCATTCTTTATAGAATGCGTCAACTTCACAAAATTATGCTTCATCATTCAAGTCGTCCCTTTTAGAACTCCAGTTGACACTCAATGAAGCGCCATCTTCACAAAAAATTCACAATTGCAACCAAATTTTCCATGCATGTGAACTTCAGTTGACATTCACTGATAATCTTCAGTTAAGTGAACATGCAATCAAGTTAACTCAACATGCAAAGCAGTTAACTGAACATGCAAACTAGTTAACTCGACATGCGAACTGAAAGATCACTCAACATGCCAATATATGAACTGAAGATGACAACCCATAAAACATTTAGTCTAACTGCAGTCAGAACTCCAGTTAAGGCATCCATTCAACTCTCCTTCGAAAATCCAACTTTGAACACTTAAGGCGAATTCTAGACTTAGCCAAATTTTATGAAAATTTAAGCTTAAACCTCTGCCGGGACCTCTATTCATCCTTTGACATTGGTTGACTGACTTCTCCGATTGGCTGGCTGACAGGTGCATCGCAGAGCTGAGTAAAAACTAATCAAAAGATATCTTGAGACTACAGACCATAAAACTGACATCTGAAGGCTCAAAAATCCAAGCGCCTTTTTCAAAAGTTGCGCTTTTTCTCAGACTTAGTCAAATTTTGACTTCTACATCTCGAACAAAGGGAAAAATAAATCCTTCATAACTTTTGATTTATCAACTTTCAGGACTAGATCTTAGGTTCACTGCGGAGCTGACTTCATTCTGCATGACAGCTGCAAAGGCACATTTCCCCAGAAAACATTATCTGAGGGGTGAAAAACAAGGGAGCCTTTCTGAAAAGTTGCTCTTTTCACCCCAGACTTAGCCATTTATGGAAACGACAAAAATAATATAAAAACCTCGACTGCAAGCTGCTGAGTCATTTTTTGATCTGACGGAGACAGGCAACGGAAAGCTGAACGTAACACGAACACATTGAATATCTGATATCATTAGAAAGAAAGCATTAAAGGCCTGAAAAGCTTAGGCACCTTTCCCAAAATGTGCTCTTTTGCTTTTTCCTCTGATATTCTGACTAAGATTTGACCCTACGTTTGACCTCAGATTCAAGTACTTCAACAACTCAGATTCAGCCACTGACGGATGCGTCGCGAAGCTCAAACAAAAGTGAGATAAACATCCTGGGTGGCATTTACCCAAAAACCTTCATTTGGCACCTCAAAAAGATGGGGGCCATTTCCAAAAGCTGCTCTTTTTACCAGTGTTAGCCAATTCTCGCTTTTGCCTCGTTTTGCGCTGCATATTCCACAACTTGCTCGAAACAAGTCCGTTTGACAGGCTTGATAGCTCACTGCGAAGCTGACGTGATGCCGGACAAATGTCTGCTGGAGGTGACAAACCCTAAAAACAGGATCTGGACCCCTAAAAGATAGGGCGCCCATTTGAGAATGTGCTTCCTTCTCCAGAGACAGAAAATTTTGATGATTTTCCTTCAAATTTTCATTTTTCTTAAATCTCTTCAGTAACAGACTGACATGACATTGACACCACCTCCATATTTGAAAAGCCCAAAAACGACCTTCTGACATCACCTAAACAAGATTAAGACTCAATTAAGCAAAATGCCTTAGTGAAGCAAAGATTTTGGTTTTGGGTACAACAATAGCAATTTTGAGGGTGTGAAATATCATTTGAATTATTGCAGCTGGGAGAAAGTTACTTCAGACTTTCTCTTTGTGCTTCATTGTGAAAAACATATGAGTACAATAGTTGATGTATTATTGTACTTTTGAAAGAAGGGTTTTAAAAGATAATCAATCTCATATCAGAATTAGTGTTGGCTGCTACAGTATGTGTGAATAGTGCTGCGCTATAGTAGACGCTACCGTGATCCGCTACAGTGTTCGGTACAGTGTTTCAAATGGAGTCAAGATAGTTTATGTTTGTCTGATTGAAGGGTTAATCGTGGAGACATTTTGGTGTAGTCTTCATCAAGTTGACATAAGAGGAGGTCGAATTGCGTCAGCACTCAGATTTTATTTCAGTCATCTTTGAGTCTGCATAAAGCCACGATTTGGTTTATTGTGTCTTCCATTAGCATTGAATTGAATACCATTTGAGGCATTGATTCGACAACCATTTGGCACTCTCACATTGGAAGAAGATTTGAATTAAAAGGGCAGCGATCTGGAAGTTAACTCAGTCATGTATGGACGCCATTGGAAGGGTAAGATTTGCTGATCACAGTCTATGCTTGGTCTGAAATGAAGCTTCCAGCCTGGGCGCAACATTTGTGAAGACTAGGAGATAAGTCTTGGCAAAGATTGGAAGACCTTTGGTGACCATTTTAAATAATTTACAATCTGATGTGAAGAACAGGGGTGGCTCTTGGAGTGACTCGATGTCAAGTGAAGAGGCTTTCAAAAATTCCAAATAAAATTCTGATGCATTGTTAGGAGGCTTGGTGACTAGGCGCTAAGTTTGGAAGTCAAAGTCATTGCCAGCAAGGAGGATCGAATTATTTTGTCAAGCAGCCATACTCTTAGCAGGTATCATTGTATTGCATTTAGATAGGTCTTCATCAGCAATATCATATTGTAAATTTTGGTCCCTTTTAGAGCAATTATCATTGACAACATTTACAGCTGTAGAGTTCATTGTAATCAGATTTAGCACTATTATCAGCCAAGAGGTTTAGACAGAATATTGCAATATTGTACTCAGATTTCTAGCTTATGCACATAAGCATTGTAGTAGGAAATTGCATTGCAATAAAGATAACAGCAGCTGGGAATTTTACATTGATGTACTGATCATTTGAATGTTGCTTGAGAATGTTGCCAAGTGTTTGGCAAAATTGCCAATAGGCTGTAGATGTACTTTATGCATTTAGTTCTTCATTTGGAATGCATTCTAAATTGCATAGAAGAATTGTAACTCATCTAAATGCTTGCATAGTAGTGGTAGAAGTTTATTTAAGCTTTCAAAATCATTAGCATTTTTTCCATCATCAAACACAAATTTGAAAACAACATATCAGCCACTCCACACATTGCATACAAAGTGTTTGACGAAATTGCAAGGCTGCAAATTGGGGCAAATTGTGGTCAGTTTGAGCAAGGCTCATTACAAGCTTCATTGTCATTACATCCGCAAGCTCGTAGAAGACGGATCAGTTCAGCTACAGTATGTTCCAACAGCGGATCAGACTGCAGACATTCTCACTAGTCTCTGAGCCCTGATAAATTTGTAAAATTCAAGGGGCAACTTGGTGTTGTTGACGGATTGACCATTAAGGGAGGGTGTTAGAATACTCTTATTATTGTATTATTAATGGTCAATTAGGTTATTAGTTTAATTTAGTCTAATATACTGTTTCTATAGTATCAAGTAGGTTAGGTAGGTAGATATATTTAATATCTACAGCTTGATGTATCTCATATATATTATGTAACTTTTTATGATTTTGTCAATAAGAAAGTAGAACTTTCCAGAACAGGAAATAAGAATCCTCTTAGAACATTGACACCAATTGTAAAAGTGGAACCTTCACAAATTGAAGACAAAGACGAGTGCCTTTTATCTGTGAAAAATTGTTGGATGATGATTGGGGATCATTAGATTTTACACCTACATTCATGGGGGGATACAAGATTACACCATCAAAATCAGAAAAAGAGAAAGAAGCCGCAATGATATCAACTCTTCCTATCATTGAATCATCAAAAACATCTGATTCCACAACTTCTAACAAAAAGAAAACACAAATTACACATCCAATTATGATGAAAATGATTATGAAAAGCCACCTTCCTCAAAAGAAATGGAAGCTATTTATGGAAGAGGTTATCAACTTTTGAAACAATTTGGCTATAATGGAAAAGGATGTGGTATACAAGAACAAGGCATTCATGTTCCCATTGAGTCCAACACGCAAGAAGCAACAAGTGGTCTTGGTTATTTGTAATGTCCCTCTTGCTTGATGATCAATCATGAAGAAATTTTCTAGCCTTTCCTAGTCCCGGAGGTTAGAAATAAAATAAACAATAAGGGAATAATGAGAATAATTAAATTTGAGCCAAAAAGCTATAGTTCAGTTTGATAATATCTAGTTATTCATTATGATTATTAATGGAGCCACTTTTAAGTGATGACTTCATTATCACTAGGCGTCTCTCAAGGGGGGTGGGGGAGTGCGGTCAATAAATTAAACGCCTAAGTCTTTTATTATTACAAAAAGGACGATTTATTTATATGGAAATAAAATCTCTTCAAAGGAATCGATGGCTTTTTTTGGTGAGGATATGAATTGGCAGCGAAGAAAGGATAAAAGGCCTCAATTGGATTGTGGGAAAGATACATAAATCATTTTTGATATTTTTTCTCTCAGTTGAACTATGAAGGACTCTCCAGGATGAAACCCCTGGTCTTGAGTGGGACGGAAACCCCAACTTAGTGGACGTTTGCAAGCATTCACAGTGCAGAATATAGACAGAAGAAACCCGTCAAGTTGATCAAGGAAATTGCAGCTATAGATAGGCGCTACAGAGCCAAATTTGTGGACAGATTCGTTGAGAATTATTAAGGGCCATTCGTGCAAATCGTGGTCTGTTCTTGAAGGGTGTTTTGTCATAAAAAATTGCAGCCATTGCTGAGTATATTGGTCTGCATAAATAAATATGGTATGATCTATAGATTTGTAGTATCTAGACTCAATAAAATGATCTAAAATTCTACAGTTTCGTTGGATTTATTGTTTCTGAATTTCATTATATATCGATATTGTTACATGCATTAAATTAGCCTTGCTAAAAAACAAACTACCTGAAAACATTTAAATAATATGCACTCATACAAACATTTAAGCACCTATTGTCATGTCCCCTTCTCAGTGACATCTCTCAGAGGACAGGATTGGCCTATCACACGACCCTCGTAGGCCGATAGACTGGATAGAGGGTCACTTCGGAGCTTGGCTCAGCTTCAGTCAGCGGAGTTTGATCAGTTGTCTTTCGTTCTGGCTCGATCAGAGACTATTTGCAGAATTGCTATTTTTAGCAGTTCCTGGCAGGCAGTGTGGGACCACTGCTATTTTTAGCAGTATGGCTTTGGCGGCATCAAGAATCACTTTAGAGTTCGTCAGCATCAGACGGATCAGTCATCGGGTTAGAAACGAGGAAGATATTAATATTTGATCGTATTGATTAAATATTAATTAATTAATGTTTATAATATAAAGTTATAATTTTTAAATTATAACTTAAGTGATTGCCTTGAGGGGTGCGCCATCATGAAGGGGGCCAGTTTAACATTTAATTTATGATTTAAATATTTGACGGAGAACTATGGAGAAATAAAAGAATTAAAAGTCAAATATTAGTTAAAACCCTATTTTGAAGGAAATCGCACTTTTGAGCTTATTTGAGGATTTTGCCTTGGTTTTTGGGCATTATGAGATTATTGAGAATTGAAACTGATCAACTTTGATCTGAGCCTGAGACTTTAGGGTTTCGCGTTCGAATTCCTTGGGGAACGAGCCATCTCCAGCGGAAAGCAATTCAGAGAGTGTGCAATATCACTTGATCTATTGCCAACAGAGGTTTTCTTATCCAGAGGAAACTACAGAGCTTCAGAGATTGTTTATTATCAGAGATTCTTCAGTGTTTTGCATCCAGACAGTATTTGTTCATCAAGGCGCCCATCTCAGAGATTCAAACATTGATATTTGGAGAAGTCCGTACAACATTCATTGCTGATCTGACAGGTCGTACTTAGTACAGCAGGCCGTACCTCTTGAAAGAGCCGTACTCAACAGATAAAAAGGAACGCCTTTATTAGTAGGTTCCAGTTTGCATTAAAGGAGGCGCCTAAATCACTGGGTCATTCTGAGCTTGCCAGACGGAGGGAGAAAGGAAGGAATCTATACAGCCGTACAATTCTGTGCATCTTCAGCAAGCTGTTTTTACCAGGTTTTTATGATAAAAATCATTATTTTGTCTTTGCATGTTAGCAGAACATTGTTATATGGAGATCAATTGAATAATAAAAGAAACGCCTTCATTTCTTATTGTATTTCTCAAGCAAATTGAAGATCTAGTAGTTTTTAGAGAATTTATTATTATTTTCTAGAATAGCCGTACTGTTCACTATTTCTATCAAAAACACAAAAATTGCAAAAAAATCACAAAACTTCAAAAACCTTCAAAAAAACGTCAGAAATCAGTCAGGAGCAGTGTCAGGGGGAAACTAGGGTTTCTACACCTATCCATTGAAAACGAGCTAAGGATATTTCATTATTCTCCTTCAAAAATAACGAAAAACATCAAAAAGATTGTAATGTCCCCTTTTTTTTGGGATCTGTATCAGAGCAATGGTTAGCCTACTATTAGGTTCCTGTAGGCTAGCGAGATGTGTAGGGGACCCTTTGGAGGGTATTCAAGGACTTTAGTATGCTTGATGTTTTCATTCCAACAGCTTTAGCTCAGGGATCAAGTATTTTGCTTGGTAGGCCTTACAAAGGTGGTTTAGGAGTTATTTGTTCACAATTGCTATTTGCTATTTATAGTAAGTGTATCAGGTTCAGTGGCGGCATGCTTGCAGTTGGTATTTGTGTCAGGACACTCTCAGGAGGGTATTGCTAGATCATTTTTGGGAGTAATTAAATCATTAAAGTCATTAAAGTGACTATGATTTAATGTTATAAAGTTACTTTTAATAAAGTATTTTATAATATGGTGTTATAAGGTGAATAGAGTATCTTTAATTAAAATGATATATTTTAAGTTAATTATTATTCCATTAAATGGCACATGTTTTGAAAAGTGAATTTAATTAAAAAATTTAAAGAGGCCAAATGAGGCGTTGGTTTTTATTATGATGCACTAAGAGGGAAAGAAGAAGAGGTTGATGAGCTCACCCATAAGCTTAAAGTCACCATGGACTCTTTGAAGAGCACTCAAATGGCCCTTCAAGAGTTAGAGACTCGGACTAGCGAGCTCATCGTGGAGTTGAGTTTGGTGTGGTCTTCACCACCCACAACTGAAATTCAGCTACCTATGGCAGCCATTGGTGATGAGCATACATTCATAGATTGTGGGAATGTGCATATTAGAGACGTGGAAACATCCACTTTGTTTATAGGAGTAGATGTCACAATTGTGGTGAGTGCACGAGGTGAACATAACATGGAACATTATGTTGCAGCAGGTGTCCTTGAAGGAAAACACTTTATAGGTGATATAGGCCCAAGTCTCTACATTGGTGGTGTGGAGAATGTTGTTGACAAGTCTTGTGATGAAGAGATGGATTTTGTTGAGCATTGTGTGATCAATCGCAACGTTGATCCATCTTCCTTACAGGAGGATGCAGGGCGTCATCTAGTGGGAAAATTGTTTTTCATGTTGATATGTTTTTGCCTTTTGAAAGCAAATTAGAAAATTCATTTTATGCAACCGATTGTGATCAACGCCCTAATGAGTCACAAGGATGGAAGAATAAGCTGAAGGTCATTGGAGATAAGGTTGATCAAAGCTTATCACACCTTGATTGCGTAGTGAGGTGTGCTCACCATTTTTCTTTCAGCCTACTCACATTTGATTGGACTATGATGCAGAAGACATGCAAATGTGAGATGGATGGTTGGTATGAGGTGTTTCTTTCTATGGATGAAGGGGACAAACCTTACAAGTCTTCTGAGCTACCATCGCCATTGTGGAAGTGGAAACATTAAGATGGGGTTTGACTAAGGCAAGCCCCTAAATGGCACACCATTCCTTTTTTTTGAATGTGTAGATTTTAGGTTTGAAGAGAATTGAAGGAGTTTTGAAGATCATTTATTCATTGTTGCATTCAAAGCCCTACACCGTGTCAACCCACAAAAATTTACCTACATAATTATTTGATAGTGATTTTACAAGTTTGTGAGCGGAAATGGGAGTCTTAGATCCGACATCAGAGGATTGCGAAGACAAATCCAGAATAGCCCTACAATGACAGAGATGCCCTTGGGAACCTATGTCTTCCTATAGTGAAAAAATTCAAATTTAGAAGCTTGCATTTATCATTTTAGGGCACATAGTCTAATTAGGTTAATCAAGGCGAATGAATTCCAATATATCCCAAGGCTTAGAAAGATGCAGATCTAGGTTTGATTGGCTCACTTTCATGGTTGAAAGTCAATCCAAATCACCTTGTTGACCTCCATCTTAATGAAACATTAGAAAAAGACCACAAACACCCAAATTTGAATTCTAGGTTTTACACATAAGACCTAGGGTTCTCTTTTTCTATGTTTCAGGTTACATATGCAAAAAGAACGATTCCAAGGATTTAACTAGATATGATGCAATGTCCTTGGTCTTCCTTCACACTTTGCCATGCACCTTGTTTTCAAAGTTGAGCTGCTCAAAATATGCACATCACTTGTGTTTGAGCCTTTCAATGTTCAACATCTATGAGATTTTGATTCGACATTCATGAATTCAATAGAGAAGAATGTACTTATTGACACCACTTTGAACCACACTTGCCCTAGCACACATCCATTGTTGATTTGTGAAGAAGGGACAGTATGTAAGTCAACCGAAGTGGTATACTTTTTTTTCAACTCAAAGTTTAGTTGTTGCAATGGGCCAGCCAAAATTGCTAGCATCAAACCATTGCTTTTGAAGAAAGGGCAAATGATTTGAGCACAACTGGGTTGGATTCATAACCTCAAGCGAGCTCCTTGCAATATTCACGGGGTTTGCAATGTACTAACATGATCGCCTTTTAACACTTGGGTATAACCCTACAAAAAGCACATCATTATGTCAAGTTCCATGTGTTGAACAAAACAAAGCTGGGGCATTGATATAGCACATCTTTAGCAATTGGTTGAGTGACACTTCGACTTCCAAGACAAGAACCAAATTAAGGAACTAAAATGTTTGGCATGTTGATGGTTCTTGGAATTAAAACATATTGTGGCTGATTAGAGAATCTATAAGTTTCATCCTCATGATTCCTTTTGGGACATGGATGAATGTTTTAGAGTTTATCTTCAATTACACATTCTCTATGCTATATGATCCATATCTAGATTCTGTGCATGGTAATGCATAATACTGGTTTTTATGCCCACCACTGTACATGGATGTCTAATACATAAGTATATTGATGTCCACTATTGACCAGAAGCAGGTCAATGGCACTAGAGTATATTAAGGGCTATATTTGCAATCCCCTGTTCTTGTTAAATGTATCATGGTTCTTCTGCATTTATTTTCACACCTCCATTGGATGTTGAAAATTGTCATGTCCCCATTTTTGGCGAGCATCAGAGTTCGTAAGAGTTAGCCTATTATGCGACCCTCGTAGGCTGATAGGTCGGATAGGGGGTCATTTCGGAGCTCGGCTCAGCATCAGATTGGCAGTTTTGATCAAGTGGCTTTCGTTCGGGCTCATTTGGAGACTTCTTGCAGAGTTGCTATTTTTAGCAGTTCCTGGCAGGCAGTGTGGGACCCCTGCTATTTTTAGCAGTATGACTTTGGCAGCGTTCAGAATCACTTCAGGGTTCGTCAGCTTCAGACGGAACAGTAATCGGATGAGTAACGAGAGAACTATTAATATTTAATTGTATTAATTAAATATTAATTATTTAATGATTATAATATAAAGTTATAATTTTAAATTATAACTTAAGTGATTCTTCTTGAGGGGTGCGCCCATCATCAGAAAGGGGCCAGTTATTGATTATAATTTATTATAATAATTTGGCTGAGGACTATGGAGAAATTAAAAGAATTAAAAGTGAATATTTTAATTAAACCCTATTATAGTGGAAATCGCACTTTTGAAGAGATAAAGGGATTTGCCTTGGGGAACGAGCCATTATGACATATGTGAATTAAAAATTGATCAGTCTTCGACAGAGAACGAAAGCTGTAGGGTTTCAGTCTCGATACATTGGAGAACGAGCCATCTCCAGTGGGAGCGATTTAGAGGGTGTGAAATATCATCCGATTTATTGCCAGGCAGAGGGATTTCTTCATCCAGAAGAAATTACAGAGCATTCAGAGATATTTAATATCAGGGTTTCAGACAGTCATTTTCATCTAGAGAGCATCTTGCAGTCAAAGCGCACCATTATCAAAGTCTGGCTATTGATTACAGAGGAGGCCGTACTTTTAATCATTGCTGCAACTGTCATCAGGCCGTACTTTTCTGTACCTGGCCGTACTGTCAAGGAGAGCCGTACTTGGGTTTTCAGAGCAAAACATCTCATTCATTTGCAGTTAGATTTCACCTATCAGGGCGCACCATATCCAGAGGGTTTAGACACTGGTTACAAGGAGGCCGTACCATCTGCATTTAATATTGCTGCAGCCGTACCTTTTTGTCAGGCCATACTACCTTCAAAAAGGCGTGATCTTCACCTGGGTTAGGACGCCTCACCTTTGAGCTTGCAATCTTCATTTCATCTGGCGCCTATGAGTCTGGAGCTGTTAGCAATCGTTATTCAGAGGGAGAAGACACTTACTTGCAGCCGTACTGTCAATACATCAGATCAGCCTGCTGCTTCTTACCAGGTTTTCCTTCATAAAAAATCATTATTTTATATTGCATGTCTATAGAACAATTTTGTAATCATTCCAGAAGGATAAATAATTGACTGGTATTCGTATTGATATCAAATACTACTGTTGTCAGAATAGATTTATTAAATTTGAATTTATTTCCAATTATCCTGCAAAAATCGCCATCTTGCATTTTATGCTTAAAACCCTAGAAACGTCAAAAAAACCCAAAACTTCAGAAGAACATCAGAAAAACAGTCAGAGACAGGAATAGGGGAAACAAGGGGTTCCCTACAGTGGTATCGAGCTAAATCCCGCCATCCGAAGGGTTTAGCCGTCTTACCAGCCGAAACGATGCAGGTCTTACCGAATTATTATATATCGCGAGGCGTGCTCACGGTTAGCCAGGCGGTGAAGCGGAAAACATGGGCGAGGGAATGGCCAGTCACGATAGAGCGGTTAATGCGAGCGAGAGAATACACGCATAACCGAGTCGAGCGGTCTTGTGAAGGTTTGCATACTTAAAGATCTTCGTGCGAGTCAACGTCGATCTAATGGTATATTCGGCCCGGTTAGCGGTTACGCCAGTAGGTACTCCGAGGAGACCGTCACCACATCGTGACGATGACAGGAGTGTTTCAGGTTCACGGAGAGCTCCTAGGATAGTGTCACGGACAGCAGATAGGCCTACTAGGCCCACTTTCATGAGACAGGAGCCCGATGAGGCTATATCAGGTGAGAGGCATGAGGGTTTGTTCGCTGATACATTTAGGACAGCGAACGACGAGTGGCAGTTAGTATCACTTGAGATCAGCGAAAGGATTACCATTGACAGAACACCACAAAACACAGAAAGAGAAGTTAATAGCATGTTCCAGGAATATAGCATTCTACCGCAGAAAATTAAAAAGGAACTTCCTTTCTTGAGTTTCATGGATTTGCACCCGCGTCTTTGTCATAAGACAGAGTTGGCAAGAAAGGAATATCTCACTATAGCTTGTGAGTTGTTTACACCTGGAAGGGATAGAGAATCTACACATGAGGATGATACAACTCTTCGTCAAAATGATCTGATATCTTCAGTCTCCTATGAAGAAGGCAGAAATTTATGTGACGAATTTGATAGAAGTGCTGATTTAGTTCGAGAACACACTAGCACAGCCTTGGGTAATGATTTACCTACATCGTCCTTGCAAGAGGTAGCCCAAGAAATTTCTACCATGGAGGCTACTTCTGATTTTTATGACAGCAATGATGAAACTTCGCGTGAGCGTGAGCCAGCAGTTGTTTCACAGATGCAAAGTAACCCTATTGAGTTGTCACGTGAAGAGACTCAAGAGTTGGGTACTACAGATGCAATTGGTGTTGAGAATTTATATCATGGTGAGTCTGATTTTCCAGATGAGACCTTTGAAAACCAGCTAGAGGATTCATATGTTGATATGGAATCCCAGGATCATGCGTTGGATGGGCATGTAGTCACTTTTGGAGTAGAAGCGCGTGAAGATACTGTCATACCAGCAACTTCTACCGTACCTGTTGAGCCATCCTTTGAGGTACCAAGCAACAGTACCTTAAATGTCGAGGTGTGCATGGATGAAGGCACACATGATGCTGCTTATCACGAGGTGAGTGATGACGAATTAGCGTCCTATCATAGTGCTTATTGTGAACCGGAAAATTTGTATGGGGGTCGTAAGCTTCAGAATCCTCATCATTTGGTTGGGCAACTACAAGTAAATGACAATATGATTGCCACCGCCCTTGAGCATTTTGACGTTGCTCGTCAGATGTTGTCTACCTATGGTTGGAGTCCTCTTTTGACAGGTGAGCACAGTGATAGTGGTTTTTCCCTTGCAGTGATACATGCACTCCGAGAAGCAATTGGTGCGATAAAACAAAACTACCTAAAACTACTTGCGGATAGGGATTTCCTTCTCAAGTGGGATTGCATTTGTTATGATGCATTGAAGGGAAAGGAAAAGCAGATTGATGAGCTCACTCATGCGCTTGAGGTGACTAGGGACTCATTGCATAGCACCCAGTTGGCTCTTCGAGAGTCACAGTTACAGATTGAGAGATTTACCGTGGCGTTGAGTTTGGCACAATCTTCACCATCTTTGGATATAGTTCAGTCTTCCATGGCAGCGGTTGGTGAGGAGTATACACCCATGGTTCATAGCAATGAGGGAGATGTTGAGGATGTGGTGACATCCATCACGGTTACAGGAGCAGTGGATACAGATGGGATGAGTGCACTAGATGAGAGTTGCAGTGGGCTCCGTGTTGCACCAGGATCTCTTGAGATTAGTCCCATGATAGGTGATGCACGGCAGATCATTGGTAGTTCCTGTGACATGGTTGTTGATTCACGAGAGAGTTGTGTGACAACCCTCGACACTTGTCCATCTCCACAGAAGATATTCAGAGACTCATCCAGTTGGGAGATTGGTACTTATGTTGATTTGTTTCCCTCTCCTAGAGGGAAATCAATCATTTCATCCGATACAGTTGACTATGATCGGCAGCTGGTTGAGCCAAGTCAGGAGTACAATTCAATTTATGATTCCAGCGATTCAGAGATGGATGATTCAGATCAGTATGGAGTGATTGTGCAGTTTGTGAATAATCCCTTATTTGAAATTGATGGTGGTTTGGTCTATGATAATCCACTCTTCGAGATGGAAGCTGATCGTACTCTTGATGCTAGTTCTTGGTTGGGTGATAATCGTAGTGTTTGGGATTGTTCCAGTGCATCGCAATTCCAAACAAGACTCACAGAGGAGTTTAATGGAGTGTACACGGTGAGGAGTGCTTATAGTTTTTCCTTTGATCCACCTGTACATGATTCGTATTCGATGCACAATTCTTGTGCACAGGGTGATTCTCTTGGTGCAGCCGAGGGGAGTACTTCATTACTGTGTGCAGAGTTACCATCTTCACAAGATGGAATTAGCGACTGCAATTACTCGACTTAGTTGTTTGTGGGGTATTACTTGCAGGGTCAGCAGTCAGTTATCCATCATGCCGATACATATTTGACAGGGCTTGATACTTCTATGTCGCAGATTTTTCATACAGGTACATGGTTACAGGGCGACTATGGTGTTAGTTGGCATGATGGCTGGGTCAGTTATCACATCCATGAGGTTGTAGCAGAGGACAGGGAGAGATTCAGTGTAGCAGATGCTTCTAGAAGTTATTTTCTCCACATGACCGATGGGTGTGAATTCAGACTGTATTGGGATCCAGGTGGTGACAGTTTGGGTACTGAGTATTGGATGGGTCCCACTGGGTCACTTCACTATTCTCAGCATGGTGAAGTTGGAGGCAGTAGAGCACAGTGGCAGTCGGAGGATGACAGTCACGACAGACTTTCACTCTGGGTTTGGGATCCAGGGATAGCTTGTGCAGTTGAGTTTTTGTTGATGCTACAGGAGACAGTTCGAGATGTGTGGGACATTTCACAGTTTTTCTTTTGGGCCTCCCGAGGATTGGAGTTTCTTTGCAGTGGAGATTGCTTGGGGCAAGCAATTTCGGGAGGGCGGATCATGTCCCCATTTTTGGCGACATCGAGTTCGTAGAGTTAGCTATTATGCGACCTCGTGAGGGTGATAGGTCGGATAGGGGGTCATTTCGAGCTCGGCTCTCGAAGAGATGGTTTTGATCAATTGGCTTTCTCGCTCGGGCTCATTTGGAGACTTCTTGCAGAGTTGCTATTTTTATCGGTTCTGGCAGTGCGGTGGGACCCTGCTATTTTAGTAGTATGACTTTGGCGGAATCGTTGGTTCGCCGCCGTCTGAACAGGAATGTCGGATGATAACGAGAGAAATATTAATATTTAATTGTATTAATTAAAATTAATTATTTAATGATTATAATATAAAGTTATAATTTTAAATTATAATCAAGTGATTCTTCTTGAGGGTACCATCATCAGAAAGGGGCCAGTTATTGATTATAATTTATTATAATAATTTGGCTGAGGACTATGGAGAAATTAAAAGAATTAAAAGTGAATATTTTAATTAAACCCTATTATAGTGGAAATCGCACTTTTGAAGAGATAAAGGGATTTGCCTTGGGGAACGAGCCATTATGACATATGTGAATTAAAAATTGATCAGTCTTCGACAGAGAACGAAAGCTGTAGGGTTTCAGTCTCGATACATTGGAGAACGAGCCATCTCCAGTGGGAGCGATTTAGAGGGTGTGAAATATCATCCGATTTATTGCCAGGCAGAGGGATTTCTTCATCCAGAAGAAATTACAGAGCATTCAGAGATATTTAATATCAGGGTTTCAGACAGTCATTTTCATCTAGAGAGCATCTTGCAGTCAAAGCGCACCATTATCAAAGTCTGGCTATTGATTACAGAGGAGGCCGTACTTTTAATCATTGCTGCAACTGTCATCAGGCCGTACTTTTCTGTACCTGGCCGTACTGTCAAGGAGAGCCGTACTTGGGTTTTCAGAGCAAAACATCTCATTCATTTGCAGTTAGATTTCACCTATCAGGGCGCACCATATCCAGAGGGTTTAGACACTGGTTACAAGGAGGCCGTACCATCTGCATTTAATATTGCTGCAGCCGTACCTTTTTGTCAGGCCATACTACCTTCAAAAAGGCGTGATCTTCACCTGGGTTAGGACGCCTCACCTTTGAGCTTGCAATCTTCATTTCATCTGGCGCCTATGAGTCTGGAGCTGTTAGCAATCGTTATTCAGAGGGAGAAGACACTTACTTGCAGCCGTACTGTCAATACATCAGATCAGCCTGCTGCTTCTTACCAGGTTTTCCTTCATAAAAAATCATTATTTTATATTGCATGTCTATAGAACAATTTTGTAATCATTCCAGAAGGATAAATAATTGACTGGTATTCGTATTGATATCAAATACTACTGTTGTCAGAATAGATTTATTAAATTTGAATTTATTTCCAATTATCCTGCAAAAATCGCCATCTTGCATTTTATGCTTAAAACCCTAGAAACGTCAAAAAAACCCAAAACTTCAGAAGAACATCAGAAAAACAGTCAGAGACAGGAATAGGGGAAACAAGGGTTCCTACAAAAATAATTTGCAAGTTAATTTAGGTTGATCCTTCTGCTAATTAGATTGTAAATTAGCTTCAATAAAAACTCCTAGAGTTGACATGGATTAACTTAAATTATCATGTCATCCCTGTCATTGGAATTGCAGCAAGATAGGCATGGTTTTGAAGGACGAAATGAGTCACACAAGAAATACTGGACAAAACTATGCAGAAAGAAATCTAAATGGTTAGCTACGATTAAACTTTTTGATGATATTGTATTTTGAAATATTTAGCAAAGTTTGTAGACTTAATTAATTTTTTGAAAGTGTTGGAAAGATTCTAGACTTATATGATTCATGATTTATTTTACTGTTAGATTTGGTCGTCTATTGTTGTAGTGTATGATAGGCCCATTAAGATTAATGTTTTGTAAAGTTGTACTGCACAAGAACACCTAAACCCCTTTTCAGTTTATAATTCACAAGAACATCTAAGCCATGCAAGGGAGTCATTACTGTTACGGTAGCAACTAATATAAGATGACCTTTGGAAGAGATTTGTGTAGAGATCTTATGTATTGCAAACTAGCTCACATGTACATGAGTAATGAAGGTGAACCACTTAATAAGACTCCCAGTTTTTGAATAAAACTATTGGAATATCTCTTAATTAGACATATATTAACCTATGCTCCAAATCATGTATCTTTAACATCTTCAAGAGCTATTCTTGAGAATAGGGTGTCTTGAGTTACCAGAAAGTTAATTAAGTAGCATTTGAACAATTCTAGAAGCTTTAATCATTGCATTTGCTTTGTATGCTTCTCCAGATTTGTAAAGACTTCTTGATGTTTGTTGGCGTAAAATCTAACACCTCTGGAGTGCAGGTTTGTACAGACAGCTATGTACACTACACAATGAGTGCTCTTCAAATTAGGAGGGGAAGCTCCCTCGTTGTGCTGGAATGCGTGGAAAAGAAAAGTAATCTAAGTCCTATCTTTTTGTTCTCAGCTGGAAGAGGCACAAGGTTAAGAAAACCAAAGAGCGTTAGCTAAGGATTTTTGGTTTTACTGAATCATTTAACTACAACTAAGCTATTTACAAATCTATCCAATTTCCTCAAGAAAAGCAGGCATGAGGAAATGGAGCAGCGGTTTGACTATCAGACGATAAACGAGTTTAGATTCTCTAAAGGCAAGGTGGCGCATCTATCAGCTCAATCTAGACAAGTTTATTGGGCACAAAACAGATTTGAGAATTTACCATGACAATCTTATGAAACCCTATGTGGCATAACACTTGATCATAATAGTAAAGACTCATAAAACAGATTTATCATCACAATCTCACGAAACCCTATGTGGCATAACACTTGATCGTAATGATAAAAGATTCACAAAACAGGATTTATCTAAACTATGGGAAGAATTTACCACGCCAATCTTATGAAACCCTATGTGGCATAACACTTGATCAAGATAGTAAAGACTTCACAAAACAGATTTATCATCCCAATCGCATGAAACCCTATGTGGCATAACAATTGATCATAATGATAAAGATTCACAAAATAGAAATAATTCACCATTACAATTGCATGAAACCCTATGTGGCATAACAATTAATCGTAATAGTGAAAACACATGAACAGATACAAAAAGAGCAATATTGAGGGCAAGGTAGGCGCAGCATATATTTCTCTCGTGCAAAAGTTAATTACAAATGAGCAAAAGCTTTTATTTATATACATCAAGGTGTAGGGAACCCTAAAATCACCTTGTGTTAACTACAGTCTCGCAAATGCATGCAGGATTAATTATTAACCCTAATGAAGTAAACTATACAGTTAACTGGAAAGCTACCATCAGTTAACCGGTACAAATAACCTAAATGGACCATGTGCAAACATGCACGTCCTTATTTAAAGCAAAGTTAACTGGACACTACCTTCAGTTAACTGGAAACCCTAACCCTAACTCCTGTGATGATAATCCCGAGGAAGAGATAAGTATGTGTTAAGTCAGCAAGTAAACTCAAGACTAAAAGTCGAGTTAACTGCTGCTCATGACTCAACCCTTGAAATTAACTGCAGGTTCCAACTGGCAGATCACTCCATGTCATCTTGGTCTAACACTTCGACCAAGAACTCATCATTCTCTCTGTCTTCCGACACTTTGATGCTGTCCAAAAATAATAATCTATCTTCAATTCTATGTCACTTTCCTTGACTGTATGCATACATTCTTTAACATTTTCAGTCGCCTTCTTGAAACTCGCTGAAATTATTGAAAATGTGATCAGAACTTCTATCAAGATATCATAAACATGCTTCTGAAACTTAGTTTGTACAACCTCGAGATCAGCGTAGGTACCATTTTCACGAAGATAATGGCACAAGATCTGAGTGACTTTGGCGGCTCTGTAAATGAAGTGATCTCTGTTTCTTTTGCAGCCTAATGCTTCATTGTCAGTTGCTCGGATGAAAACCTAAATTAAGACCGATTTGGTCTTGAATTCGGTCTAGTTGAACTACCTTCTGAAAAACTTGCCTGTTGACTGTGAACACAGCTGTGTTCTGACAACTTTCTCCGGAAAGCTAAAATGGCTCCTGGTGAGGCTAAAAATACCTGTCAGAGGATAATTTTCACCAAAAATTCTGAGACATGGGTTTTGTCCGGAGAATGATTCTAAGACAACCCACAACGTCAGAATTGTGAAAAAACGCCGTTTAGCTTGACATGCAAAGATTCTTCAATCGAGAACTACAGGGGTTTTAGAGCTTCTCGGGGCAATTTTTTCTTGAGAAAATCTGGAACATGGGTTTTGTGCACAACGGAATTCTGAACAAACCCAAATGATGAGATTTTCAAAAAGATGTGATTTTATCCGGGGGTTACAGGGCGCGTCCCCCAAAGCTCCCCAGTCGGGTTCAGGGGGCGTCCGAGTGAGGGGCGGCTAGGGGCCGTGAGGGAACCCCCCTTTTGAAAAAACTTCGAGCGTCCAGGGGCGAAGGGCCGGTGCGAAAGTAGGGCGGCTAAGTAGTCGAGGGAGACTGAGGGAGTGGCGTCCCTCGGCTATCCCGAGGGGCGCACAGATCCCTAGTTTTTAAAAGCCCAAACTTAAAAAAGCAAAAAATTAAAAAATAAAACCCTGCCTATGTGGCATACGTGGGCCCCACCATGTTTTGCTCTCTTAAGAATGAAAGGAGGCCTCTAAAAGTTCATTATTTTCATTTTGTTTGTGTAGGGAGCCAAGGGTTTGAGAAGAAAAAAAATTGCAGCCATTGAAGGAGAAGGAGCAGCTGTTTGGAGGAGAGGAGGTTGAAAGAGTGTTGCTGGGAGTGAAAATCCATCAAAAAAGGTATGCATTTTCTTTCACCATTCTTTTTTTTTCATTTTTTTTGCAAAATATGAAGTTTGCATAGTCTGATTTTTTTTTATTTTGTTCATTTTCAGTCAACACTTGCATTCTAAAAACAAAAAATATGAGCAACAGTGAAGGTGGGAGTGATAGTGAAGTTGAAATGCAAGCTAGAAGGCAAACTAGAGAGCAAATAAGAATAACCCCTACCCAACACCATCATTCATCAACCAATTCCAAAACTATGAAGGACTATGCCAAACACCCAATAGACAAAAAAAACCATTCCTTCAATTTGTGACAGCCATGGGTGAAAGACAAAAAAATTCAGGGGGGAGTAGGGTTTGGTTGTGCCATGTTTGTGAAAAGGAGTTTAGGGGCAGCTACACTAGAGTTAGGTCTCATTTTTGGGTGAGGTGGGCCATGGAGTTAGAACGTGTCCTGCATTGACAGATGCACTATTTATAGAGTGCCAAACAATTCAAATGGAGTGTGATGGTGGGGTTCAAACTGGGTCTCCTTCTTTCCCAAGTTCACAATCGTCTATGCCTACTCCTACTCCTAGTCCTTCCACGGTTGGTAGTAGTGTTATCTTAAGAGGAAAGAGGAAGGTGATTGGTGGTGATAAGGGAGCCTCAGTTGAGTCCATGTTTCAAAACCAAGCACGAGAAACCTGTGAATCCTCCATTGCCAAATTCTTTTTTGCCCATGCCATTCCATTTCATGTGGCCCGTTCCTCTTATTTCAAACAAATGGTGAAAGACTTAGTTGCTGTTGGTCCTTCATTTGTACCCCCTGGAGATCATAAGCTACGCACCACCCTCCTAGACAAAGAGTACTCCAAAGTTAATGTGTTAATGGAGGAGATGAGGCAAACATGGATGAGGACGGGGTGCTCTATAGTGATGGATGGGTGGACTGATTGTAGACGTCGGCCACTCATCAATGTCATAGTCACATGCCCTGCTGGTTCTTATTTTCTTAGAGCCGTAGATTGTTCAGGGAGACGTAAGGATGCTGACTTCCAATTTTCCATTTTGAGAGATGCCATAGAGGAGGTTGGGGCTGCAAATGTGGTGCAGGTGATCACCGATTCAGCACGTGTGTGCAAATCGGCTGGATTGATGGTGGAGGGTACTTACAGGCATATATTTTGGACCCCATGTTGTGTTCATGCATTGAACAATGCATTGAAAGACATAGGGAAGATGGATTGGGTGAAGAAAACGGTGGCAGAAGCTAGAGAAATTCAAATGTTCATTTGCAACCACCACACCTCACTTGCTCTTTTCAGGACATTTTCAAAGAAGGAGTTTCTCAAACCTGTTGATACAAGGTATGCCATTTACTTCATTTTGTTTCACTTTCAATTTGTATTCATAATCTGATTTTGTTTTAAATTTTTATTTTTTAATGAATCATTGAATTAATGAATGTAGATATGCCACCTACTTCATCCTATTGGAGAGGATGCTTGAGGTGCATGAGCCTCTACAATTGATGATGGTCAATGCTGAGTGGACTAGATGGCCTAATGCAAGTTCCACTCAAGGAAAGAGCATCAAACAAAAGATCCTCGATGATGATTGGTGGGCCAATGTGAGGTAAGACATATTAGATGGCTGATTTTCATATTAAATTTCTGATTTTAATATTTTAATTTTATTGTCCAATGTTCCAACTTTTGAAGTTTCTAACATGTCAAATAACTTGTCAACTAATTATTTTGAACTTTTTGTTTGCATTTTGCAGATATATTTGCTCCTTTATCTCGCCCATTGTAGATGTCATTAGATATGCTGATACAGACTCTCCTAGTCTTGGAGAGATATATGAGACATTTGACACTATGCTTGGGAAGATCAGGCAAGTTATTTTGGCAAAGGACCCCACTTTGGATTTATATGAGCAACACATTAGGCCCATTGTGACGCGGAGGTGGAATACAATGAACACCCCGCTTCATATGGCTGCCTTTGCTCTAAATCCAAAATGGTATGCACCAAGGGATGGTAGGGTGCCTCCATGTGATGATCCTGAGGTTTTAGATGGGTTCACAAAGGCCATTGAAAAGATTTATCCAGCCGAGCAAGCTTCAATACTTCGGTCACAATTTCTAGACTTTGCTAATCTTAATGGCCCAAACTTGAGCAAACCACAGGCGAGGTTGGATAGAGCTATATTAGCTCAAGGGAACCCTATTGGATGGTGGACCTATCATGGGAGAGATACACCACAGTTGAAGATACTTGCCACTCGCCTTCTTGCACAGGTTGCTAGTTCCTCTGCTGCAGAGAGGAATTGGTCCACATATGGCTTTATCCACTCTGTCAAGAGGAATAGACTTACCTCTAGACGAGCAGAGAAGCTAGTGGCTGTTCATAGTGCTCTTCGGCTTCAGGATCGACAGACTCCAGAGTATCGACAGACTCCAGCTCTACGGTGGGATATTGATCCCGAGGACGCGGCTCAGATAGATGAGGAGGAGACAGCTGAGGGCTTGGTTGGGGTCCCATTGGCTGAGGAGGAGCATTATGGTGGCAGTGACTCAGAGGATGACTCTGATTTTGATGCAGTTATGAGAGATGATTAGGGGCAGCAGTGCTCTTTGTTTATTTTGTAAATTTGTATTCATTATTGACATACGATATTGTATTTTGATTTTCATAGCAAACTAAAACTTTAAAACTATATGGCAGCAATGTAGCCTTTGGGCATTTTGATATAAGTTTATAAATTATAATTTGGAGGTTGTTTCATGATTCGTGTATGTTAATTTTGAATGCGTATTGAGTATTGGCATAATGTTGAACACAAATGTTATATGTTAATGTTCTATAATGTGTATTATGCATGCCTTATTCATGTTATGTATTGAATATTTAAAATTTCCCTAAAAATTTCCCTATATTTTTGTATAGCCGTCCCCTGCCGTCCCTAATTTTGGCCTCAAAAATCGGAAACTTGGGGACTCGTCCCGCCGTCCCCTGCCGTCCCCGTCCCGGAAACTTGGGGTAACCTTGGATTTTATCCCACATGCAAAGAAATTCTCGGAAAAAAGCACAGAACTTCAGAATGAAGGCTACGGGGCAATTTTCTCGAAAAAATCTAAGAAGTGGGTTTTGCTGCTGATGCTGAAATATGCAAACCCAGATGGTCAGATTCTGAATATTTTTCCGTTTTCTTTGACATGCGAAGAAAGTACCTAAGATGAGAAATAGAAGAAATAAGACAGAAGATAGAAGGTTTTGCTTGTTCTACTTCTGAAGAATTTGCCAATCTCTTTTCTGGAACTTGATGAAACCTGCATGCAAAGTTAAAATAAAGTCTGGAATCTTCTTCCTCTGCACAATCTGAATTCGTTGCTACGAAGAACGCTGAATTCTGACACCTGTAGCACCTTTAACTTGCTGCTCGCTCAAGAAGAATGTATATTTTGAAGCTAAAGATGATGAAATAATGGACGCCAATGCTTGAATACGTAGATTTTCATCATTGAAATTCACACAAAGACATTAAACCTTGAATAATGCGCTTGGCTTATGATTGGACCCCAATTTTAGTTAACTGAAACTAAAATAAGCTAAATAAAGCATCATGCTTTAAGGTTTCCCTTTCAATCTTCATTTACAAATTTAGTTAAAACCTCATGCGAATTTTGACTTCAGTTGACAATCCTTGTTGAATTCGCCATACTTCAAAATTCATTAAATTTACAAATAAGAATTAAAGCGTCCCTTTTGAAAACTTCAGTTGACATTCAAATTGAAGCGCCAACTTCACATTTATGCTAAAAATAACAACCCTTTTGGAACTAAAGTTGTCATTCCTTAGAAAATGCGTAGCTTCACTAAATTATGCTTCATGAATAAAATCTAAATATGGCGACCCTTTTGATAAGTTCAGTTAACACTCAAATGCGCCATACTTCACAAATTTATGCTTCACCATTCATGCCGTCCCTTCTAGAACTTCAGTTGACACTCAATGAAGCACCATCTTCACAGAAACTTCACCATTGCAACCAAATTTTCCACGCATGTGAACTCCAGTTGACATTCACTGATAATCTTCAGTTAAGTGGACATGCAATGAAGTTAACTCAACATGCAAGATAGTTAACTGAACATGCAAACTAGTTAACTCGACATGCAAACTGAAAGATCACTCCACATGCCAACATATGAACTGAAGATGACAACCCATAAATTGTTTAGTCTAACTGTAGTTAGAACTACAGTTAAGGCGTCCATTCAACTCATTTTCAAAAATTCAACTTTGAACTCTCAAGCGAATTCCAGACTTAGCCAAATTTTATGAAAATTTAAGCTGAAACCTCTACCGAGACCTCTGTTCATCCCCTGACACTGGTTGATTGACTTCTCCGATTGGCTGGCTGACAGGTGCATTGCAGAGCTGAGTAAAAACTGATCAAAAGATATCTTGAGACTGTATGCCATAAAATTGACATCTGAAGGCTCAAAACTCCAAGCTCCTTTTTCAAAAGCTGCGCTTTTTCTCAGACTTAAGTCAAATTTTGACTTCTGTAATTCGTACGAAGGGAAAAAGAATTCCTTCATAACTTTTGTTTTACCAATTTTCAGGACTGGATCTCAGGTTCACTGCGGAGCTGACCTCATTCTGCATCACAGCTGCAAAGGCACATTTCCCCATAAAACATCATCTGAGGGGTGAAAAACAAGGGCGCCTTTTTCAAAAGTTGCTCTTTTCATCCCAGACTTGGCCATTTCTGGAAACGACAAAAATAATATAAAAACCTCGACTGCAAGCTGCTGAGGCATCTCACGAACTGACGGAGACTGGCAACGGAAAGCTGAGCGTAACACGGACACACTGAATATTTGATATCATTAGAAAGACAACATTAAAGGCCTGAAAAGCTTAGGCGCCTTTCCCAAAATGTGCTCTTTTGCTTTTTCCTTTGATATTCTGACTAAGATTTGACCCTACGTTTGACCTCAGGTTCAAGCACTTCAGCAACTCAGATTCACCCACTGACGGATGCGCCGCGAAGCTCGAACAAAAGTGAGATAAACATCGTGGGTGGCATTTAGCCAAAAACCTTCATTTGGCACCTCAAAAAGATGGGCGCCATTTCCAAAAGCTGCACTTTTTACCAGTGTTAGCCAATTCTCGTTTTCGCCTTGTTTTGTGCTATATCTTTCGTAACTTGCTCGAAACAGGTCCGTTTGACAGGCTTGATAGCTCACTGCGAAGCTGACGTGATGCCGGACAAATGTCTGCTGGAGGTGACAAACCCTAAAAACAGGATCTGGACCCCTAAAAGATAGGGCGCCCATTTGAGAATGTGCTCCCTTCTCCAGAGAAATTTTTTTGGTGATTTCCATTCAGATTTTCATTTTCCTTAAATCCCTTCAGTAACAGGCTGACATGACACTAACACTAACTCCATATCTGTATTAGAATAATATCTTTCCAGTTATGTCGTAATGGTCATCTCATTGCTTTTTTCTAACTTCATCCTTAGTTAACGATTGTTTCTTTTAGAAACATCGTATTTTGTAATTTATTTAAGGAACATTCGTTCCTCCTGATTAATATACAACAACATCGATTCTGTAACATGGTATCAGAGCAAGTCTCGAGCCTCCCCTTACGGGAGGGCTCAAGATTCGAGCTAGGGTTTCTGGGCGAATTTCAAAAATCTGTAATTCGTGGAATAAAAAAAAAAAAAAACTTCACGTGAGATTTCGAGAGTATTTCTGTTTTCTGATTTTCATGAGTGTTTTCTCACTAAAAAATCGAAACCCTTTTGTCTAAAAAATTTTCCTAGCTCTTCTCCTCCTGTGGCCGCGCGACCTCGTCCTTCCTCTTCTGGGCGCGACTTTGTTCAGGCTGTGTTCTGGCCTTTTTTTTTTTCTTGTTCGCGGCTGTCTTTGGCGAGATTTTTGGTCTCTGTTCGCGCGGGTTACTGTGCTCGTTTCATGCGCATTTCTCTACTTTTCGAGCCCACGTTGTGGCACGTTTTTCACTGAATTTGAACCCTTCTACTCGCGTCGGGAGTTTTTTCCGCTGCTCTGCGCGCGACAAGAAAAATCGGGCCCTTATTCCTCCGCGACGGGTTCCTTCCACGTCCCTGGATGCGTGTTTCAGACTTTTCTTGCTGGTCGCGGATTATTTTCTGATATCTGGCGCGCGATTTTGTCATTTTTGGCCGTGTTTTTTCTCTGGCCCTGGGCGTGATTTCTTCCCTCCATTGGCTCGTTTTTCTTCCTCTGCTGGGTTGCGTTTTAGGGCCACGAAAATCCGCGTTTTTGGTATTCCTGGTGCGGCCGCGGATTTCAGAAGTTTTTGCAACCAGATTCCTTGTGGGTTTTTCAAGAGCTCAACTGGGTTGGCTTCCGATTCTTCTGGGAGCATCGTTTTCCGTGCTTCGGTTTTTGTGCAGATTTCTTCTGATTTTTTGGCGGCTAGGGTTCCAAACCCTCGTGTTTCAAAGCGACAATCGATGTTCTAAGGTTTTAAATATTTTTGTCAGTAAAAAAAAAATCTTACGGGTTTTAAATATTTTTTTTTCCCGTAAAAGAAAAAAAAAATCTGTCTTCTGGGTTCCGGGAGGGTTTATAATTTTGTCCTAAAAAAAATTAAGAGTTTTTCTCCTGTATATCCTTGTTAGGGTTTTTGTCATTCGGGAGGGATCTTTGGTTTTTACCGTTTTTTTTCGAAAAAACGATGATTTGTAATTTTGGGTTTAACGATTTTTTCCTCAAAAATCGTGGTTTGGTGCAGTCCGTTTTTTGGTCGCAGCTAGGGCGAACATCTGCACATCTGGCTTCTTGCAGTCTGTTCTGGGGCGTCATGTCCATCTGCAGAAGATTGGAGGGTTTGCCGATTTTTCCTCAAAATCGTAGCAGCTGTTCTTGGTATGTCTCTGGTTACAGGGAGGGACAGTTTTCCAACTTCAGGTTGGACAGTTGGTGTTGTTATTTCCAGAAGTTCTGCAGTTTCTGGGAGGGTTGGTGGCAGACTCATCTCAAGTGGCAGAGTTAGTGGTAGGCTCTTGTCTTTTGTTGCAGCAACGTTCTGAGAAGAAGGGGGTACCCTTCTCTGTTTTCTCTGGGTAGTTAGAATGATGACCATTAAGGGAGGGTATTAGAATAATACTTTCCAGTTATGTCGTAATGGTCATCTCATTGCTTTTTTCTAACTTCATCCTTAGTTAACGATTGTTTCTTTTAGAAACATCGTATTTTGTAATTTATTTAAGGAACATTCGTTCCTCCTGATTAATACAACAACATCGATTCTATAACAATCTGAAAACCCCAAAAACGACCTTCTGACATCACTTTAACAAGGTTAAGACTCAATTAAGCAAAATGCCTTAGTGAAGCAAAAATTTTGGTTTTGGGTACAACAATGTTTCTAATAAATTATTGTGGTTTGTTCTAACTATCGTTGTCTGCATATGGTTGGTCCTAGCATCATACAATTTGATAAGAATAATTAATTTATCCAACATATAGGATGGAATACCCTTTGTATAAGATGGGCCAGACATTGTAGGAATTTGGTGAATAATTATTTTGTCCAATGGAGTTATTTGAGGCATGCACTGAAAATGTCTTTCCCGTCACTTTGATGGTATTTACCTTGGTCTTAATTTCAGTAATGGATGGACTAAATTCAGTCTAATGCATGCATTATGTAGTTGAAAATATAATGGTATGCGATTATTTCCTTAGATCCTATTCTCTTCACTAGACACATTGCTTTTGTGGAGCTACTTCTGTTTTTATTTTTATGCTTGATTGTTTTTTGATAATTTTACCCATGGTACTTTCCAAGATATAAACTACTGACTTTATGAGTTAATTTTAGAATGAGATAGTTACATTGGGAGAAATTTGTTGATTCTTATTGTTAACCTATTCCAAATGATATATTTTGTTGTTGAGGTATTTAACTATTATTTTTGAATCTAAACATGTAGGTAAGGGCATTACATTATCTTCATTCTCATCGTATCATCCATCGCGATATGAAGCCCCAAAATATTCTCATTGGAGCTGGAGGTGTTGTCAAGGTGAAATTACAAAAGATTTGTAACTGAAATATTTAGCTGGCAGTTTGATGGAAATGGACAAAGTCTCTTGTTAGGTTTTTGTTGAAGCTAAACTATTAAAGTGAAAGCTTACATAGGTTCTATGACAGCATATATACGAAGCAAATACTCCTATATACTTTACTCGATCATATTTTATGGTTCTTGCCAGCTTTGTGACTTTGGGTTTGCGAGAGCTATGTCTTGTAATACTATGGTTCTTCGTTCCATTAAAGGTGAGTTTCCCAATGTTTATGTATCCAATGTTTATCGCAATGTGTTTATGTATCCAATGTTAATGTTTTCTATTGAAACACATCATATACAATATTGCTATTACTTATTCACTAGACTTGCTTGTTTATAATCAGTACATTTGGTATGTTCTCATCATAAACAATAGCTTGAGTATTAATTTTTAATCTCCAGTTTATCAAATTTGGCAGAAGGCATGCCTTCTATAGTCTTTTTGAGGCTAAGGTTTTAAGTTTTGCAATTCTAGCGTTTTTTAGCTTTACATTTTCTTTTTCGTGCTTGTTAGTAGTGTTCAGTAGAGTTTTGAAATGGGGTATGTTGGGATGGTTTTCAGGGGTGGCAATTTTTTCCTAAAATTTCGGGGCAGTGCGGAGGGAATGATACAAACAATATATCATTATAATATGTGAAAAGATAATTATAAAAAATAGTTAAAAGTAATTATAATTTAATAATAATATTACTTAGAGTTTGCAATAGTTAAAAGAAATTGAGGAAAGGTTATGGATTGTGTAAAAGGTAAAATGATAATTTATTTTTGTGAGAAGCTCAATTGCAAGTGATCTGATTGAAAAGTGAAAGGTTGTGAATCATCCACATCTTGATCTTTTATATGATGGTCAGAATCCTATTTTCCTGTCAGCATAATTCCAGCTGTAATTGTCCTTTCATTTTTGCTGCTTGTCTGTGTTTTATCTGGGGACCTAAGTGATTTGGACACTGCTTCATTTTTCGTGATCAGTTACCAGTCAAAATTTAATAATCATTAAACAAAGCAAAGTTGCTGAGATTTCTAGGGTTTCTTGGGAAGCTGCATGGGAAAAAAATCTGAAGTCCATGAACTGCCAGAAACATGGAAAACTTTCAAAATCAAAATGCTTAGGTAGTTAAATTTGCAAAACAACTAAGAACAGATCTGTAGAACCGAGAAATAACCAAGAAAATGCAAAGTTGCATGGACACAGATACAAATACAGATACGGGTATGGCCATTTTTCAAGGCCTCCCATAAGGATATGTCAAGATACGACATTCATAAAACACACACACATGCACACACATATATAACATTTTTTCTTATTAGAGATGATTTTCATTACTTTAGGAGCAATATGAACATATAATTGCTGCATATTCCAAAATAATTAGATTTAAATATAGTTTTATCTTTAAAACAAAATTCGAATACATTGATTGTCTGATAGAATCACATGCTATCAAAAATGTCATCACTATTCTCCTAAAATTGGAGATCTACATCATCAGAATTAGATTGAGTATCACCACCAACTAGACTCTCAAAACCAAATGAAGATACTCCTACTATCTCTGAATTTTCAACAATGGGATTGAGATGTGACAATGCATTTATAGATTCATCAATGTCACTTGTCTCAAGCTCTACGTCCCAAAGTCTAGTAGGTCCCTTCATGTAATTTGGGGAGGAATGCAACGAGAGATGGAGATTGGAATGAACATATACAAGGTCTTTTGCTTTACTAGCCGCCAACCTATTTCGTTTTACATAGTGGATGAAGTCATATGTGCTCCAATTCCTCTCAAATGCAAAAGAACTTGAAACTTGTAAAAAAATGATATTATAAGTAACAAAGATACAAACAATCAAATAAAAATTAAAATATAAAAATGCAAAGGTCCCAAGTGGGTGGAAGGGAGGGCATCCCTCCAAGGTGGTGAAGGGAGGTGGCTTTAGATGCCACGTTGGCCAAGTGTCGACGATCAAAACGCTGTGGTGGTGGTGAGTTTGGAAGGCGTGCCAAGGTCTTGTTGAAGGCTCTTGGAAGGATATCAAGTATAGATATGACATGTATTCTCATGAGTATTTTCGGAGTGAATTTAATGGGAAAGGATTTTCTTCATCAGGCAAAGACATCCCACACGTTGGTTTGGGTACCATTTGTGGTTGATGGTGGCAGTATGGTGGGTAAAGCTTGTTTTTTTATTGATGGCCAAAGGTTTTTTTTGTCATTCGGTTTTTGTAGCTTGTGGTTGTGGTGTCTGTGTGCGTTTGTTTTCTCTGAAGCCAAGTGTTTCTTCTGTAGCTGGGTTTATGGTGAAAAGCTCGAAGTTTGTGGTCGAAGTTTTTGTTTTAGGCTTAGCTCGGTTTGGTGTAGACACGCAGATTTCTTTGAAGTTGTCAGCAAGACAAGCGACATTCAGGGTAATTACAGACCAGCGTTTGAAAAGAATTTTGCTTAACAATGATCCGTTGGTGGTTGTGGAGGTGAAGATGATTCTGGGTACGGGCCATTTGGAAAATGTTGAGTATGATCGAGATAATCTACGTGTCTCCTTACGTTTCCTGGCCTCCATTTTGGATTTGAGGACTTTGAAGGCTATTGCAAAGAAGTTGACGGTGAAAATGTTTCGTGAGGACTTGGTCGAAGGCGTGGATGAAGCCCTGCATGTGATAATTGAAGGCAGAGGTTGCCCTAGGCCTCGTGACGTGGATCGCATTCAAGAAGAGAACATGGTTAAGATTTTCCCTTTCCTTTTGGACCTACATGGGCCGGGTTTGATGCGCCATCGGATGTTGGCGGGGGCTGCAATTGAATTTATGAAGAAATTCTTTAGTTTGGTAGTAGTTGGTGAAATTGGTTGGAAATTTGAGTTTGAGGATTTTGCTAAGTTAAACAAGTTTATGTAATGTGGGTGTTGGAAGTTTTTTTTGCTCTGGGGTAGGGTTTGGTTACTATCTTTTGTTGGTAGTTGCTGGTTGCGATGTAGTCTCTTTTTGGTCTTTTGCTCATGCTTTTTTGGTTAATTCTGCTATGATCTCGGTATGTTCTTGCCTAGCTGTAGGCGGTTTCTGTTGTTTGGGAAGGTGGTGGCTTTTTGGTATAGTGGCTTTTTTCTTGCGTGGCAGACGTTTGTACTTAGCTTTTAATCTTAATATTAATATTAATAAAAAAAAATGATCTTACGTATCAAAAAAAATAAAATGCAAAGGTCCCAAACTTGCAATCGAAGTTTGATAGCAAATTTTTGCAAATGTTTAGTCGTGGCACCATAAAAGTTTCACCACTTCACAGGGTCCATTTCTTTTTTATCTGCCATTGCATCAACATCTGCATAAGTTCCATTTGAGGATGCAAAAGTCCCAAACTCTTCTCAAATCTCCGCAACAACTCTAGGATTTGTAAACATTTTTTGAAGGCTTTTTTATACCCATCAACTACTTCAACATCCCTATTTGGTAATGCCAACATATCAACATGATAGTATTTTAGGTTCAAAGCATATGCCGAAAGTTGTAAATGAGTTGTCATTTTATCCCATCTCTTTTTTATTATCTCATATATTTGCCTATAAAAAAAATCAAAGGGGTCTTGTTCTTTTGCTATAGTAATGTCTCTAATCTGCTCTACCATTTTATCTATGCAATCATAGATGTCACCCAATATTGGTTTATTAGTGTCACAATGGTGAATGAGGGTGTATATTGGTTCAATGAAAGAAAGCAAGTGCTCTATTTGAGCCCACCAATCATCATCAAAAATTAGTGTTCTGATATTGTTTGCTCTATCTATTTGAGATTGCCTCCAAACAACCTAAATATCACTAATCACCATACTTTTCAAGGCTTGTTTTACATCCAAAAGTCTTTTAAGAACAATGTAGTGTGTGGCAAAGCACGTCTCAACAACCCTCAATTATAAAATAATAATTTTTAAAAACATAATTACATATATTTAAAAAAACTAAAAGTAACACTTCATAAAAATGATATATTTGAATAATTCTAAATTTCTAATACAAAAGAAAACTTACCTTTAGCAACTCCAACTTAGGGAATTGTCTATAAATGGCTTGTGACATGTGATGATTACAAATAAACATTTGAATTTCTTTGGCTTCATCATAGATCTTTGTATCCATTGAGTTTTGCCAATTTTTTGTAGCATTAAGTTCAAAGAATGAACTGCACAAGGGGTCCACCAAATGTTTGAATATCTTGCTTCCACGATCAACCTTGCTGCTTTGCACACTTTTGCATTATCTGTGATCACTTGAACAACATTTTCAGGTCCCACTGACTCAATTGCTTCAATTAGAATATTGGCAATAAGCGTATCCTTTTCTTCAACGTTGCATTCCACTACTTTCAAAAACATTGGTCCCTTTGGGGTCTTTGCAATGACATTAATTAGTGGCCTATTTCTAGCATCCTTCCATCCATCACAAATGATAGAAACCCTTGATATTTTCCATGAATCTTGAATCGCTTGCAATTGTCTGTCGATAATGTCTTTTTATTTAGCCAAAGGGATTGTACGAGCTTTCTCGTACCCTAGGCTTTTGTATCCTTTTTGTGCCTCATTAATTGACGTAACCATCTCTTGCCAATATGGAGAGCGATCCACATTAAATGAAATCCCATTTTTGCATACAAGAAACGAGCAATATTTTGATTTGTATCCTCTCGACTCTGCAAGTTAAATGCTTTTTCAAGAGGTCCTAAATTGCTCCTCTTGTGACTTGTTCTTGAAAGCTGATTTTGGATGCAAAGGGGGTCTACTTAAACTTAGGGTTGACCTTTGTTTTGTTGCTTGAGCATAGTTATCGGCTTCATCTTGTTCCTTTAAATATTTTGCAATTTTTTCATCTAACAACCCCTTTCTTGGATGACCATCAACATTTGGAGTAGGACATGCAACACACCCTTTCCCTGTTATTTGACATAAGTGTGCATAGACACTAGTATAGGAACCTCTATAATCTTGCAAACACTCATGACATTTCCATTTATATCCTCCACCACCTTGAATTTTGTCAAGAATGGTGACATATTTACACAATGGTGATTTTGGGTCTGGTTTGATCCACTTATCATTGTTTTCTAATGCTCTGATGTTGGATGATGATGATGCCATGATTAATATCCTGAAATAATTAAAATTCTAATAAAATTATAAAATACTTAAATAATTAAAATTCTAATAAAATTATAAAATACTTAAATAATTATAAATTGAATTTATAAAACACAAATTATTAATTTATTTTAAATAAATATATAAAACAAAAATTATTAATTTATTTGAAACGTAATTTTATAAATATAAATAATGAAGAGACAATCCAATTGGGGGAAACCCCCCCATCTTGTGAGGATTTAGGTGTTGGGGACTCCACCATGGGAGATGTGTTCTTCTAAACAACTTCTCACTATTTTGAGGAATTTGAGCCAGGTGTCTTTGAGAACATGGATACTGATTGTGAATTTAATATGGGTATCTCGGGCTCAAAACATTTGGGTGAGACCAAAAAATGGAAAAATGCACAACAACTAGTGTATGAGAAACTAAAAAATCAGGGTGGGATTATGGATGCCCCTAACAGTGAAGGCATAAAAAAAGTTGATAATGTGGAAGGAAAATCTAACCAAGAAAGTCCTCTGAAAGTGAAGGACATTGTATTCGCCTTTGAAACCAAAGTCTTGCCCACCGATGCCCAGGGTAATGGCACCATTGGACTAACTGTATGTTAGATAGACCTTGGGGATTCTGGAAAAATGGCTAGTCACAGTGTCATATATGGCCAATCCACTGATGCTGCTGAGGTGGGTATGGGTGTGCAGGATGTTGGTTGCAAGGGGGGATTGGAAAGGTTAGAATTAACACCATGGAATGGTTTCTCTGAGGACAGTAGCTTCCCCATCTAGACTTTCGCTAAAGTTCTTAATGATATGGGCTCTAACCCCCTTGGTAAATGAAGGCCTGGAAGACCAAAGGAGGAAGGGACCATTATCTCAATTGGGAAAGGGAATCTAAAGAAAACAAGGCAAAAAAAACTTAGTGCAATTAGTGCAAGCCTGCTGCCTAAGAGGATGGAAACTGAGCCTAAAGTACCCACATGCTTCAAGGCATTTAGGCCTGGTAAGGAGGCCGAACGCTTAAATGGTCTAGATGGCCCCTAATACTATCTCTTGGAATGTGAGGGGACTTGAATCCTCGGACAGGAAACATATAGTGAGAAGGTTTATTGGGCAATGCAAAATTAAAGATGTAGTCATGTTGCAGGATGTAAAATCAACCGGTTTATCACTTGAAACAAACCTTAGATGCATCTGGAGGGATGCTACACAATTTGTCACCCAGCTCGAAAGAGGGAAAGGTGGGGCAGCATTACTTATCTCCAAAAAATGGAGCCACCTTGTCACTTACTCAGGTATATCAACTTGTATCAGGGTTGTCTGGACCAAAATGAAGTTTGAGGACCAAGAGATTGGGGTGTGTTCCATCTATGCTCTAAATGAGCATAATGAAAGATGTAAGCTGTGGAGCTGGCTTGGCAATTTAGAAAATATCCCCTAGATTCTTAGAGGGGACTTCAATATGATAGAGAACAAAGAGGACAAATTATGGGGAATAAATATAGAATAGAAAGGAAATGAATTTTTTTTGTGGTCAAGAATGAAAAATAAATTGAACTTAGAGGATTTTGATTGAAGGTCAGAAAAAGGACCTTACAAGTATCTTGTTCACATGGTGTAACGTATAGAAAGGATCTAAAAGAATATACTGCTGTCTTGATAGATTCTACATAAATAAAGATTTCTTCCTAACTGACTCACTAAGTGAAGTGTGTAAAGTTGAAGTGCAACCCTCCACCTTGAATGTCATCACCCTATAAGGGCAAGGTTTCTGCTCAAATTTGGATGTAAAGTGGCAAAGAAGAAAGGTGAGGGATTCATCCTCAACACTAGCTTGCTCTGGACAATGACTGTGTGGACGGGGTGCTATCCCTTAGAAAGATCAACCAAGGGCTCTACAAAAAATTAAATGCAATTGAATGATGGGAATTAAACACTAGAGGGTGGAAGTCTCTCTTCCAAATGATTGGAAAAAAGAGAGCCTTAGACAAAAGAAGGAAAGAAGGCCTCTTGAATGAGGAATTGGCACATGTGGAAGCTTGTCTTCAGAAGGACCTCGAGGACATTGAACTTGGAAATAGACTCATAATGGCCAAAGATGCTTTGAGGAAACTACAAAACTTTAGGATCCAGTGGCTGAAAGTGAGATCAAAGCTCAACTGGTTGGGGAGCAGGGACAAGGGGACTAAGTTCTTTTCTAGAGTGCTTAAAGAGAAAGGTATTAAAGAGCAAATCAAACAAATCTAGGTGAATGGTGAAGTCTTCACAGACCAAGAGGACATAAAAGGCATTTTTTCAGTTTGTTTTAGAATCTGTTCTCCTTTGAATGTGAGGGGGATGGATGCTCCAATGCAAGAAAATTATTAAAAGACTTGGTTCCCAAGAAGATAACAGAAAGTGAAGCATCTGAATTGAGCAAAGACATTTCAAAAGATGAAATAAAAAATGCAATCAACTCGCTACAGAATGACAAATCATTGGGGTCGGATGGCCTCCCAGCTAAATTCTACAAGACATTCTGTGATTGGATAGTTGATGATTTGCACACTATCTACGTGGAGGCCCTGGCAAAAGGTACATTAGGAAGGAGTATAAACAAAGGCATCATAAGATTGCTGCCCAAGGAAGGTAATAAGACCTTAATAAAAATTTGGAGACCAATAACCTTGTTAAATGTCTCCTACAAAATCCTTGCAAAACTCTTGGCCAAAAGACTAGTGAACATCCTCTCGAGATTCATAAACAACACCCAGACTGGTTTCATCAAGGGTAGACACATTCTTGAGAACCTAATAACCAGTTGGGAAGCACTGGAATGGGCAAAAGTTTCAAATCAAGAAGCAATAATGCTGCTGCTAGATTTTGAGAAGGCATATGACATGATAGAGTGGAAGTTTATCAGCCTAATGCTTGAAGCCTTTGGGTTCCCGGATACCTTTGGTAAGATGGTGGCCACCCTATTCAGGGATGCTGCGGCTTAGGTGGACATTAATGGGTCCCTTACAGAAGAAGTCATCCTGGAAAGGTCAATTAGGCAAGGGCGCCCTTTGGCTCCTGCCCTGTTTGTAATTGCAGTAGATGCCTTGCACTTCATCCTCAGATCGAACAGGGGCACACCAAGAGTTAATGTATGAATGTATTAGATTTGTCACTTAATGAGCATATGCCCATAGGCAAGTGCCAAATGGTCAAGATTCAAAACCTGAAACTCCTTTATTGATTGATCAAACAATAGTCGAAATTATGATTCAAGCAAATCCATACTTGAAAGTGGTTAGTTTCAAACACTTAATATATGTCAACTGAATTTCATTGTTACCAACCATTTGAACAATAGTATATATCATAGAAGCATAAATCCTCAAAAAATCGCAAGAATCCCAATTTTTAAAAAATAATTGATTGTGACAAATTTTCCCCAAAAATCCCGATTTAATCAGCCTTGATTTTCAATGATGTTCAATGATTTTAAGGGTTTAAATCATGAAAAAATCGCATAAAAACTGCAAAAAATCATGTAAAAAATAGCAAAACAATTGCCAAGCCGACTTGTCATGAAACCGTCATCGTGTGAAATCTCTATTTAATCAGTTCTTTTCATTGATTTTTAGCAACTGAGTGCCAACCACTATAACATGGTTCACCATCAAAGCTTCACAGGATTTCATCAGGTTGCTGAGGTAAATTGTAGGTAGGCAACCTTGAATGGACGCATACTTCTAATAGATGTTAAGGACTTTAAAATAGAGACACCTTCTTTGGTATGCTTCTACGTTTGTTGTGAGCGCCTTTAACATGGAATGGTCAAGAGATGTGTTGCTTTTTTCTCTATATTCCACACTTCTGTCATTTGCCTTAGGCTCATAGTAGTGCTTTCTGTGTATATAAATCCAAAGACACAATTTATTGGAAAATAGTAGACAATATCATAAATACTAAGTAAGGCTTCTATCTTATTCTTTTAACATATCTGAACCTTATAAAAGTACTTGCAAAAAATCAATATAAAAAGCCAATTTAAACTAAAATGAAACTCTATTGGCTTGATATCCACCTAAAGAGGTTTGTTTTCTTTGAATTCTGGTGATCCCGACTATTCATATTGAAAAATTGATTGTCATTGATGTCAAAGGGCTGAGTTGGACTTTCTATTTTGCAAAATTAAAATTAAATAAATTGGACGACCCCCTCTTGGAGCTGCCTCATTTAGAGGTGAATTTGAAAAATTAAAAATAAATTAATTTTGTATTTAAAAAGGGGCTGACCCCTCCTAGAGAGGTGCGCCCACTTTGGGCAAGGGAAATTAATAAACAAAAATAAATTATTCATGTTTGGCCGACCTGTTTGAGGAGGTGCAACCCTTGGGTGAAGAGACATTTGAAGGAGTATAAATAAAGGAGTTTTGTGGAGGACATTTTAATCATCAATGTGATTGCAGTATTATTCTGATTTAGAGCAGATTTATTGGTGTATGACGAGCAGAAAGAAAGTTATTGCAGAAATTGTTTATAAAATATTTGAGCAGATTTATGAGACTCATTTTATCTTATTGGAGTGAACTCATGAGGGAGCATCATTGAAGATCATAGTGCAGATTCATGTGAAGATATTGTAGATTTGTGAGTATATTTTGAAGATCATATTGCAGATTTGAGTGGAGGTTTGAGAGCAAAGATTCAAGGCAGATTTGTGTGAAGAAGTGGGCAGATTTTTGTTAAAGTCCTTGAAGGGATCTAGGGCAGATCCAACAACACTATAATCACTTTGTATTTCAAAGTTTGGTGTGTTCTAATTTGCAAGATCTGGAGGTTGGAGCCTCTCACTTAAAGAGATCAGTGTCTCTTGTTGAGTTGGTGCTTAGTGGAGGGGATTGGTGTCTATTGTGGGTTGGTGCTTACAAAGTTGTAAGAGTTTTCCTATAGAAGCAATATTTTCCCGTGGTTTTCTCCTGCAAGAGTTTCCACATAAAATCGTATGTGCATCTTGTGTTCTCTATTATTAGATTTTGCATGTGTGGATACTCTGATTATTGCTTTATGATTGCCAAAGTCTTGTATTGAAAAAGTTGTTCTTATGCTGATTCACCCTCCCCTCTCAGTAAAGTGTGTGTGTTTCTTCAATTCAAAAGAATTTTAACATTTCAATTGTCAACAATAATGGTTATTTAGATTACCATGGTTAGGTTTAGACAAATTTCATTTTTAGATGCTAACAAGTGATTGTTATGCTCCCACCCCAATAGTGTGTATAGTGTTATGAGTAGTCGGCTTGTGGCTACCTTAACTCTTAATTAAGTCATATTATCATTATTATATTGTTATTTAGTTATTTAAGTCAACCTAAGGCTTATATAGGGTTATCTAGGTCAGCTTGGGTGATATCCTATGCATAAGTATGGTATATATAGGAGGTATAGGTAGGTTATTATCATCATGTTGAGTATTGAGTTCTTATTGAAGAATATTTGAGGTATCCCCCTCAAAGTGCCATAGTATTATCAAGTATTTGCAACATATTCCTATTATATTCATCTAATGTGCATGTTATTTCATAACTGTAATGTACCCTTCCTAACCTATTCAACAGTTTGGCAAAGAGCCTATTCAGTAGTTCTCGTATGCTAACGGGGTTATGGTTACGAAACTTTGGTGATAGTTTATTTAGCATGGTGTGGTTGAGAGTTGTGTAACGCCCTTTCTTGGAGTGTTTTTGGTGATTTTTCCCTTACTATTTTTAGTGAGTCAATCTCGGGCACTGATGGAGCCAGTTGTTTATCTTGCTATTTTAGAAGTGTCACTGGGAGCAATTGATATCAATATTTTAATATTTAAATGTTTTGGTGCATTTATTTTAAATAACATAAAAATATTAAAGTTAAATTCAATTTTTAACTTATGTTATTTTATAATGTTGCTTTATAAAAGAGGGTAAAGGGAGATATAAGGAAAAATATTAAAAAAGTAAATATTTGTGCAACTTAAGTGGGACCTAAAATTATTAAAATGACGCTTTTTCAAAAAGCAATGAAAAAGCAAAAAGATGCTTTTTCGAAAAGCAACGAAAAAGTTAAAAAGACACTTTTTCGAAAAAGCTATAAAAGAAGGTGTGAGGTTCTCATTTGGTTATGTTGGTATTGGATATTTTGTTTTTCTTCAAGTTGGAGAAGACATTTCTTCAGTAGGGTTTGTGAAGACGGAATCCCTTGTAGGCGACATCCTCTATGTCGGTGAAAAATCCAATTTGGAGGATTTCTGTGATGTCCCCATCCTAGTCAGCACAGCTGGATAAGTGGTTAGCCTATCATCCTGGTCCTCGTAGGCTGACAGATATGTGTAGAGGATCAATTGAGGCAGTTACCCGGTGTTCAGGAGCTTCTTTCTTGCAGTTGTTTCCGGTTGGGCCTTCGCAGAATCCTTCAGAGTGGGTTTTCAGAGACTTTCTATTTTTAGAAAGTCAGACAGGCGGAAGCTGGTATTTTGGGCAGGGGCACCTAGTTCAGCTGTTTAGCTCATAGTCGACCCAGTTCATGAGTTTGATGGTCAGATGGAGAAATAACAGAGTATTTAATGATTTATTGAATAATTAATAATTGACTTTATATTAAAGTCACTTTATTAATTTATTTAAATATTTAATAAATGGCGTATTATAAAGTATTTATTATACTTTATAATAAAGTGAAAAATTAATTTAATGAATGAGTATTTATTCATTAATGAAGAAGGCGCCTATTATTTAAATATTTCTCCTAAGTCCAAACAGGCAAATTAAATCATTTATTTAAATGATTATTAAAAAGAGGGTTTGGTCGAATTTCTCAAGAAGCTTATATATTGACTGCCAAAGACAAATTGAACTCTTATGTCTTGATTATTCAATTTGTCTTCCTTTTGCTCTGAGCATTGAAGTTTGCAAAACCTAGGGTTTCAGCAGACGAATGATTTTGGAGAACGATACCTCTTCAGAATCTGGCATATTGAGACTGTGCAATACTAGTTGAAGATTGTTTACTTGGTGACTTCACACAGAAGTTGCAGTTGAGATTATTGATCGATTTCAGGCAGGTTCTATCAGAGATTTTCATTAGTTATCATTAGCGCAACCTTTGAGATTGTTTCACAGAGATTTGACACTTTTCCATTGAGGCCGTATTGTATTAAATGCTGCTGCTATACAGGCCGCACTATTGTACCAGCAAGGGCCGTACTTTCTCTTCAGAAGAAATCACTTTGGCTTTTCACTTCCAGTCTTTTGCAGTGAGGGCGCCTAGGGTTCTGGGAGTCATTCCTCTGTTTCTGAGCCTGGAGATTGGTATTCTGGAGCTGGCCGTACATTCTTCACTTATCCCAAGGCAGCTGTAATAAACCAGGTTTTTATATTAAATATTCTTGCCTTTGTGTTCAGAAGTTGAAGTATCAATTTGTAATCACTCTGAATGATCAATAAATGACCTGGCATCGATATGTCATGTCCCCTTCTAGTTGACATCTCTCAGAGCACAGGATTAGCCTATTATGCGACCCTAGTAGGCTGATAGGTTGGATAGAGGGTCTTGATGGAGCTTGGCTCAGCTTCAGGTGTCAGTGTTTGATCAGTTGGCTCTCGTTCGGGCTCATTCGGACACTTCTAGCCTGAGTTGCTATTTTTAGCAGTATTTGGCACTCAGCGAGGGACCCCTACTATTTTTAGCAGTATGGATTGATTACGTTCAGAATCACTTCTTTATTCGTCAGCTTCAGACGGCTCGTGCATCGGGTGAATATTGAAAGAGATATTAATATTTAATTGATTTAATTAAATATTAATGATTGGAGTTTATAATATAAAGTTATAATATTTCAAATATTATAACTTAAGTGATTTTGGCTGAGGGGTCGCCCAACGTGGGAAGGGGCTAGTTGTGATTATATTTTATAATTAGAAATTGTCCCGGAGACTATTGAGAGATTAAAATAAAAAGTTCAAATTATTTTAATGATTCCCTATTATTAAGGAAATCGCACTTTTCAAGAAGTATAAGGTTTTGCTTGGAAATTCGAGCCCATTATGTTATTGTGAATTGAAAATTGATCAAGTCTTGACCAGAGCACGAAAGCCAAGGGTTTCAGTCTCAGAGCATTGGGGAACAAGCCATCTCCAGTGAAAGCGATTTAGAGGGTGTGAAATATCATCCGATTTATTGCCAGGCAGAGGGATTTCTTTGAGATCAAGCAATCTAAGGAAGGGCCGTGCATTTTATTTATTGGTTGCTGCTGTTACTAGGCCGTACAAATCTGTACCAGGCCGTACCATTAAAGGAAAGCCATACTTTGGTTTCAAGAGCAAAACGCCTTCATCTTTGGCAGTCAGACTTCATTATCAAGGGCGCATATTTCATTGGCAGTGGATTCTTCTTTTTGGCGCAAGGGAAAGTGCTCCATCTTTTCAGCCGTACATTTCCTGGGAGATCATTCATTGCTGCAATTTCCAAGTTTTCATTAAAATATCATTGCTTTTTAATTTGTATGTTAATGGATCTTGCTTGTAATCATTCCAGATGATGAATATATAAACTGGCATCAGTATTTGCAATAGATTCTATTATTTCCGGAGTTGTAAGAATTTATTGAGATTTTATATCATTTTATTGCAAAATCGCCATTTTCTTTATTCATGCAAAAACCACAAAAAAACCAAAAAAATTCAAAAAACAAACAAAAATAGTCAGATTCAGAAACAAGGGAAACAAGGGGTTTCTACACGATATTTGATACATGTTCTGTAGTTTTCAAGCATTAAGTATTTTATATTATGTTTCTAGTCTTTTTCAAGCAAAATCGCAGCTTTCCTGTTTAATGCAAAAACCATCAAAACACAAAAAAACTACAAAACAAACAAAATCAGTGATTTCAATTAGGGTTTGGGGTTGAGAGTCACCTGGACTCTTACAGTGGTATCAGAGCACAAATTTCCTGCCATCCTGTGCTTTTTTAGTTGCTTTTTCAGAATACAGAGTGCTTTTTGGTTGCTTTCTCATGAGTAGAGACATTATTCATTATACCAAGGGTACAGTAACAGGTAGAGTTGAGGATTGGACAGGTCCACCTATTCCTGAAGGTGAGACAGTGTCAGGAGTATTGGGTATTCACAGATCTAGCTCCAACAACAGCGAGAACAGTGTTGCAACCCTAATGGCAGACCGTGAGATCCCTGCAGAGACACATAGGGATTCAGGGATAGCACATGCAGAGGGTGATATCACTGATGAGGAGTTTAGACGTAGGCACGACAACATGATGGACATGATGTCCCAATTGATGGGCACTATTAGGTAGTGTACTCCATCACAGCCACATTATATTCAGATCGAACAGTAGAGCAGGACCGCAGGAGTGGATCAACCTTTGGCATCAGCACCATGACAGCCATCACCGATCTATCATGAGCGTAGGCCTGGACAGCCTACATTCTTACCCAGAGAGACCCCACCTCCGACTCCGGGGGCAGAGCAGCAAGGGCATCATCAGGAGTTTCAGCCGCATAATGGCATGCCAGTAGCAGATGTGACTAGGTTTCACGGTGAGTACCTATCATTGGCACCTGAGATCAGGCAGGCATTATCTTTTCATGAGTTTATGGATGTTCATAAACCTAGAGGAGGAGGTAGATTTGACCGTAGAGCTCCTCAGCATCAACAGCCACAGCCACAGGTGAACAGGGATTTGCAATATGCTGTCAGCAAGATCACCTTGCCATACTTTGACGGTTCTGATAAGCCATCAGCGAGGTCTTGGGTCCAGAAATTGGACAACTATCTATCACTGAGACCTATGCAGGAGGACGAGGCCATTAAGTTTGCTACTTTGCATCTTGATGGGCTGGCGCATGATTGGTGGCATCATGGCATGTACACACTTGGCCATCATGCAGTTACTAGCTACCAGGAGTTCACTAGCAGGCTCATAGAGCGTTTTGATAAGAAAGATCTGGAACTCTACTTTAGAGAACTAGCTCAGCTCAGACAGACAGGTAGCTTGGATGCATATGTTAGTGAGTTTCAGAAGGTTGCAATCATGGTGACAGGCATTTCAGAGCGGAGACTTGTTATACTCTTCGTTGAGGGTTTGACAGAGCCTATGAGAGGTTGGATCAAGGCATTTGATCCTCCTACCCTTCAGGAAGCCATGAGGAAGGCGCAGAACATGGAGCTTGCAGGACCTCGCAGCAAGTTCACTTCAGGTTCGACACCCTACATGAGGCCTAATAGGTCTTTTGATAGGAATAGGCCCTTTGACAGAAGGAGGGATCAACCGGATCCTAAGAGACAGAATGCACCACCCTTTGACAGAGAGACACTGAACGATTTGTGGAAAAAAAAATTGTGTTTCTGGTGCAAGGCACCGTATGATGAAAAACATGTATGCCCACTTCGTCCCAAGGTCAAAAATAATCAGATGGAATGGTTTTATGAGGGCGAAGAGCAATCTGATCTGTCAGACCAACAAGCTGATTCTGAGCACCAAGATGACGACAAGTTTGAAAATGAGGGTGAAAATAAAGGGGGAAGCTACAGGAAGCCCACTTGACTAGCCTTCAGAGAGATGGGTCGTTTAGACTTCGCGGGCTCCTAGCAGGTTAGAAGGTGATCACTTTACTGGACACAGGTGCCACACATAATTTCATTGATGCACGACTGGTAGAGAGACGTGGTATTCAGACAAAGCAGTTTGAGGGTATCCGAGTTAAGGTGGCTGATGGGTACACCCTTAGATGTGACCGGAAGATTACTGATGTTTCGATGAGACTGAACAACTATGAGTTCAAGGCTGAATTCTATGTTGTTAATATGGGAGATGTTGATGTAGTGTTAGGGATGGCATGGTTGCACGATTTGGGTGAGATCACACTCAATTTGCGAGACATGGAGATGAAGTTTAAGGTTGATGGGAGACCTCATGTCATCAAGGCCATTAGAGACAGTAATTTGAGGATGGTTTCGTTCAGGCGGATGGAGAGACTCATTCGTCATGATATGGTTGACTGGGCTGCAGAGTGTATGTTGATGCCAGCACAACAAGAACAGTAGAACGGTGAGTACCACCCTGACATTCAAATATTGAGGACTAAACACTCCAAAGTGTTTAGTGACATTCCACTTGGTAGACCTCCAGACAGAGGCACAGAGCAGATCATTGAGTTGGAGGAGGGCGCAAAGCCCATTATGATCACACCCTACAGACATCCGAAACGACTCAAGGATGAGATAGAGAAGACCATCAACGAGTTGTTAGCTATGGGGCATATTAGACCAAGCAAGTCACCTTTTGCTTCATCGGTTGTATTGGTGAAGAAGAAGGATGGATCACTTCGGATGTGCATAGACTACCGACAGCTCAACAAGAGGACAATTAAGAACAGGTACCCTATACCACGCATCGATGAGTTGATTGATGAGTTACAGGGTGCTGTCTTCTTCACGAAGATTGATTTGAGATCCGGGTACCACCAGATTCAGATGAGGGAGCAGGATATTGAGAAAACCGCTTTCAGATGTCATTGCGGTCACTTCGAGTTCCTGGTTATGCCTTTTGGTCTAACCAATGCACCTGCCACCTTTCAGAATACTATGAACAGGGTCTTCAGTTCCCAGTTGCGGAGATTTGTATTGGTCTTCTTCGACGACATTTTGGTATATAACAGATCATGGGAGAAGCATTTAGCTCACTTAGACGCAGTTTTGGGTATCTTGGCTGATGAGTCTTTTTATGCCAAGGAATCTAAGTGTGAGCTAGGTATGGAGAAGTTATTGTATCTGGGGCACATCATCAGTGCCAAGGGAGTGAGTATGGACCCTGAGAAGGTCCGAGCTATAGTTGAGTGGCCGGTACCTGAGAACCTTACGCAGCTCAGAGGCTTCATTGGGTTGTGTGCTTTTTACAGGAGATTTATTAGTGGGTTCTCACGTCACGCCGTACCCCTTACTGATTTGACAAAGAAGGGGGCTTTTACTTGGTCACCACAGGCGCAGGAGTGCTTTGACAGGTTTAAGGTGATCATGACTTCATGTCCAGTACTAGCATTGCCTGACTTTACGAAGTCATTTGATTTGTTTTGCGATGCTTCAGGAGAGGGCATTGGTGCCGTTTTGATGCAGGAG